>JANQDE010000016.1:1967214-2065910 GCA_037157785.1 Cephalotes varians | reverse complement strand
TGTAGGTAGAGATCGTTATACATAGGTAGAGATGTAAGTATCTAAGAAAACTCTAAAGAACCTTAGAAGAAGCAGTATCGTTGTACGAGGTACGATAAGTGAACATAAATGTTTTATGATACTCGCGTACAAGAAAAACGAGATGAATACTGAAGAGTAAAAAAAATAAAAGCATACATAAAATTAAGTGGTAATAAAAAAATTAAAAAACACTGTACGATTATAATTGTATTATCGTGGTCTAAGATATTTTCAGTCATGTTGTATAGTAATTGTATAGTAAATTACACGATTTTAAAATGCGAGAATGTGTGTGGATGAGTGGGTGTGCGTGTATGTGAGGGAGAGAAAGAAAGAGAGAATGACAGAAAGAACAAGTAAGAAGTGCGGCGCGACTCGTGCTAGATCATTGTTGCGCAAAAAAGCAGGATTGAATAAAAGAAAGAAAAATTGACGAAACGGGTGAGTTATATCGATCGAGTATCGCGAAATTTGTATAATAAATATTCCTCCCCCTCCCCTTAAAGATTTCGGCACAAACTGAGCGAGTAGCAAGTGGAAACGCGAATTAAAAGAGAAATGTAAGACCTCTTTTAATAATAATGTTAATAATAAATACTCGCGGCAACAGGGCACTGACGAGCGCAATGCTAGAGAACTGTAATCATGTAAATTTCGAAGCACTTACCCCCGAGTGAAAGGAATTTGATGTTACTATTTATAAAATTATGAGCGAAAAGAAATAATTAACGATTTTCTGTAATTCAGAACGTCTGCAATTTTATTTATTAATTGTATTTTGCGATAATTCTATATATTTCTTTTTTGTTTAAATGTTATTTTCTTTTATTAATATTGTCGCGACCTTCGTGCACGAAAAATATTTTTATATTTTATTTAAGAATTATATATTTTTTATAATACTTTTGTATATCAAAAACTTCGTTGTCAAAATCCACTTTGAATTATTGATTTTTCCTTGTTTGCGTCGTGAACGTCATGTATTGTTAAATGCACATTCAAAGTGCTACACTGATAACCGAACTGATAGAACTAATATTATTTTTAGGGAATTTCCTCGTTAGAGAGTAGAGAGAGAGAGAGAGAGAGAGAGAGAGAGAGAGAGAGAGAGAGAGAGAGAACAGAGTTAAATAGAAATAATGAAAAAAAATGACTACTATTAATATACAAGGATTTTATGACAAAAGACTTAAAAGGACAGTAAGAGAGAGGAAGAAAGAGAGCAGAGAGAAAGAGAGAGAGAGAGAAAGAGAAAAAGAGAAAAAGTTTGAATAAAAAAAAGAAAAAAAAGAAAAAGAATAACGATGCAAGTGAATGCAGAAGCATCAGTAACAATGTGCGAATGAAGAGTGAAAGTGCAAATAGGAGATAAGAGAGAAAGAGAATGAAAGGGAGAAAGAAAGAAGATGCGCAAGAGCGAAAGAGTAACGAGAAAAAAAAAACAAAGACGATATAACTTATATTTTTAAAAAGTGACCTTTGGCATATTTAAAGACTTGTAAAAATCGTGCAACGAGTTAAATAAACAAACAAAATCAAGGGCGCAATGTATTAAGAGGCGTCCGTCCTTCTCCGTGTCTCTTTTCATGTACATGATGCATTTATACACTTATAAAACAAACATACACACACACACACACACACACACAAAACGCACTCGTTAAAATGCTCGGTAACAGGTGCGATTTACAATTCTGAGACATTTTCTAAATTGCGGTACATACTTACATTTCTAGCCGTCAGCGCATGTACAGACACACAGGCATATGATACAACACGAGGCCCGAAATTAAGAAAGAGTCCGAATATATACCCGTGCGATCTAATCTCAATAAGAAATTAAAGAAAAGCGAGTAAAATCCGGTGACAAAAGTTATTCGAAAAATTATTCGAACGGGAAAAGTAAAAGAGACATGTAAATGCATTCCTTTGAAAGAAACATACATCTCACAAAATTCAACTAAATAGACGATATTTATAAGCAGATGATTATCTCGGGGCCTAAAAAGATAGAAATGATTTCGATCAACGCTCGATTCTCGAGCCTCGCTCGTGTTATCTTCCCCGATTCGTCGCAAATCGAGTCTTCCCGATTTCGAATCGAATTTCTGACGCGGCATTAAAAGAAAGAAAAATTAGTCAAAGTGACGGCTATTAACGGATAGGCGCGTTTTGTTGGGGATCAGTCTGAAACTTCTTACGGCGAGGTGTCGAGCATCGAGGAGGAAAACGGAAAGCAAGCGAGCCAACAAACACCGCACAGTCACTATTGTCATCCAACAACACAATCCATGGTAGGGAATAGTATTTTTAGGGATTTTATACAGGCATGCGACGGCATTTCTATGTTTTAGCCGGGATTTACTGTCGATGATTATTGACGTTTCTTCGTGTATGTACGTAAGACGAGTGCGTGCGCACGTAACACATGTAACGAGAGACAGTGTGAACGGAAAAGTACGCGAGATAATTCTTAAGGGAGTGCAGAGAGAAAGAGGGAGAAAGGGAAAAATGCGGGGACAAATGGAAGTCAGCGAAAATCATTTTTCCAGAATTCTATTCTCGTTGCGTATACATTTCTACTTATATAACTGCGTGTATTAATATATTATGACAATGTGATTTATTAATGTGTGATTTTGAACGCGGAGAGATGTGGGAAATTACTTTAAGGGAGTATTTTATATTACGAAGTAAAAGCAAGCAAAGAGAAAAGATGCGAGCGAGAAAAAGAGAGAGGGAGTGCAAAGGAGAACGAGTGCAAAATGCGAAGCGATAGTTAATATCCTTGTAGTCGCAGCTTTTTTGCCGCTGAATTATAATTGTAATGAAGAACGCGCTTGCGTAGCTTTCTTTCTCTCGGTGTCATTTTTTTCTTCTTTTTTCTTCGTTTTTCTTCCTTTTCTTGTATTATCATATTTTCGTTATGTTTTCGATGTTTTCGTTAAGATGGACGATGATCGCCTGCTGATGTGCTCCTTTTTCTATCATGCTTGTCTATCAGTATAAAAGAAATATGACAACGAAAGGAGAATCATTAGTAATTACGCTAATAAGCTGTTAAAATGTGTACATTCATGTATATTCGATATCAGTAAATGATCAATTTTTTAACGCACTCTTCATTCTATGCAAATCTCTGACCATCGTCATCTTCGAAAGATCGGCAACTTATCAATCATCTTATTGAAAACAAGCATAGTTCTGCACTGTATTTCTCGGGGCTATCCATCGAAACCTGATCTGACGCGGAGACTTTCCAGCCTCCCCTCTCGGAAAATATCTCGTACCCCGCATTACATGGCGCCGCGTAAACACGCTTCGCGCCACGAGTCGTTCGTATCGATTGCATTGCGTGAGAGAGATGGGCATAACACACGCGCGTACACGCGCGGGAGCTCGAGTTTTGTCTAACCAAAACCCTAGAATGTACTGTTCGGGATGTGATTGTATATGTTTTTTTAAATTTAGTAATTTTTAAGCGAGAGACCCATCGTGCTACGAAGCGAGTGTTGGACGTTATCAGCGACGGAGAATCGATAATCACGCGCGACACCGCTGAGAGAAAAAAACGAGTACGAACGCGAAATGTATACGATTCTAGGAACCTGACTTGTCCACGATGACAAAACACAGATTACGTAAAAAAGATTTAAAAATAAGAAAAAAAAGAACGTAAGAGAAATGCATCTTCATCGAAAGTTGAGACTAATCACCTTACCGCGAAAGTCTCCCGGAAGTCGAGACGCGCTGGTTTACTCCGAAGACTCGACGTTTTGTACAAGGTGTAGCGAGCTCGTGTAACGAGCGCAGTAGGTGATCACATGTGATATTTGTATCGGCTATTATATATAAATATATACATATATATATGTAAATGTACATTATATATTAGAGAGTATTCCGTTAGGATTATGACTGGTAGTTAGAAAAAAGAAAGACGTAAAGGGAGGGATGAGATGGGAAAAGAAAGGGAGAGAGAAGAAAGACGAATGCGTCGGGGTCCCATCGATCGTCCCGCCGTAGCGGCGAACGCCTCGTGGACGGAGAAGTGAGACGGAAACGGCGGAAAAACGATCAATTTTCCGCGGAAACGCATCAGGCTCCCGTCTGAGTCATGCCTAATTGCGCTATGCGCAGGCCTACTTGCCGATTTCGAAAAACGATTCGCCAATTCGGACGGGGAAGGAAGTCGGAATCGAGTGTAAATGAAACGGAAGTGTGGCAACGGGACGAGAGTGCGGACACGAGCTTAAAGGGGAATCACCGTAACTCGTCCGAATTTCCGAATTTTCCACAAGCCGCGGCCATAAATATTCGTTAAGGTCTAATTGAAGTTCAACTGATTCTGGGGTTAAGTGGGAATTAACTAATTCTGTATTTTTCTTTGGAGAGAGAAAAGAACCCGAGACTTAATTGAATTCCAGGTAACTTTAACTGCTATTTATGGGAACGGTTCTATCCAATTTTCATGGTCAAAGCGCACGAATACGCAACGCGCAACTTGCTCCGACGAATTCTTCGAAGTCAGAATGATCGGACCGATCGATTCTCGATTATCTATAAGAAATGCGAAGGGGGAAGATATTAGGCAACCATTTGCGCACTATAGGGTGTTGCCACTCGAGCCCGAGAGGCGAGTAGTTTCGGAATGCTTAGTGACTTTCTTTATTTCTTTCCTACCTGCAGGACGAGTCGCTTTGCGACAATTCCATGCCGACGCGCACGTATTACAAGAATGCCAGCGCAAGTAAAAAATCGAAAATCGCAGCGTTAAGTTGCTTCGCATTTTTGATCGTTTTGAATTTCTCATTTTCCTTCAATCTCAGAATTGGCGACTTCTTATCGATATATTATATCGATTCTGCTCGCTGTCGAAAAATATACTGCATTTAAGGATTTCTTAGATACGAACGAGCTCATTCTGCATACGTCACTTTTTCCTTTCCTTTTCTTTGGTTTGTTACATTGCTTTCGCACTTGTCGACGGAGTACAGGGAAGCGACGCGAAGAAGAGATTAGCAAGCGCTAGCGAAGGTTTGCTAAACTGTCTAGCGAGAGAATTATACGCGACGAGAGAGGAATGTGCGCATGTGAACTGCGAGAGTGCGAATGAGAGTGTGAGCGTAAAAGATGTACAAAACGAAGAAGAACAACCAATTGTATGTAATTGCTTGCGTATATATGTATATGTTTGTGTATGCGCGCCCACGTGTGTTAGAAATTTGAATGACGCGAGAATCAAACTCTGTGCGATTTCTTAATGTTTGCCAGAATTTTTATATAAATTATTTACTACGCAAAGTCTTTATTACATCTTTATCTTTATATTAATGACGCGACAGTTAATATTATTATTAATGTTATTATTATTATAATTATTATTATATGACCGCCGTATTGTTCTTTCTTTTTCTATTGTCGATTGTACAAAAGCAGCGAATACCGTCTAAGTTTAAATGTTTAGCATGTAGATCATTTGTAATGTTACATATACATATTATGATTGATTGGTTAACTAATTATATTTTATGTAATTAAGCGTAGCACGGGAACCGCTCCGCGTCGCCAATGAGCGTTCCTCCTCTTTACATTTGCGATTGAATCTTTAATTCGATGTGTGCACGAATCGCTGAACGAATCGATGAAGCGCATCGTGGAGTGAGCGATATCGATTAGTGTTGATTCCTCGCGTATTTAACAAGCGCGAGTTTAAACGAGAGCACGAGGATTTCTTGACGAAACGCGTCGATTTCGAGTATCCTACCGCGGCGCGACGGGGATGGAAATTTTATTTTTATTATTTTCAGAGAAACCGCGGCGCGGGGCGCGTGCGCCCTCTTTTTCGCGCACGCGGAATCGCGCCTCGAGATATTCGGCGCGTATTCACGATAACTCCTCGCGAAAAGAGATCGCATGTTTCGCTGAATGATTAATTAACGAAGTTACCCGAGATATCCCTCGCTCGCTCGAATGCGCCATGTTTCGTCATCGATTTATAATTGTTGTCCGCCTAGAAATTTTTGCGTTGTCGAAAAGCGCACGCTTCTTCTTCGGCTATCGGAGCGACCGGGCCGGCCGCGCTTTGTAAATAATTCATTAATAAACAAATTTCTCATTTTTTTGTGCTTGAGTGAGCTTGCTTTCAAGAGTCCTCCTTAAGAGCGCTTATGTTCCGCGTCGTTCGCGCGAACGGCGTCGACACGTCACGGGACATACGCGATCGCCAAATGAGATGTTGTCGAATTGCGCTCGATTCAGCGTGCAAATTATGAATTGCTCGATTTTACGCTGATCGGGCTGTTTAATTCGCGTCGAGACGTGCAGCCCCGTTGCCGGGTCACTTTGGGTGAGGGCTAATTCGATATTGGACGTGAAATTGCCCGAGACCGAGCTTTCCTATTATTAGGCATGAATTAGCGCCAGGGCCGGCCCATCCGCTAATAACATATTCTTGATAGAGCGATAATTTGTTTTTAACTTGAGGCGTGATTAAAAGGCGCAGAAAATATGCGTGCGTGATTTGTCCGCGGTATTTACCAACGTGAAATACTTGGTGTTTTGCACTGAATGTCGAGGAGGATGTTGCAGGAAACATGGAAATAAAATTGCTAAATTTCAACAAAGCCTTTGTTACCTTTCTGTGCTGTCATTTCAGTTAAGAAAGACATCTCCCTCATTGATCCACGACGAGTCATAATCGTGCATAAGGTCCGCTAATTAATGTATGCTAATTAACGCTTATGCCATTATTCATTAGCTACCCTTTGACTCAAAGATATCGCCATCTTTCGATCCGTTTATCTTGTAAAACGCGACGCGCAAAAATTGTCAGTGAAGACGTCTGCCCGCCTCGAAATTGCACGAAAATGACTGTATCCAAGCGGAGGAGGTGAAGAAATAAAAAAAAAAGGAGCCGGTCCGCGAATGAGTGTGTTAGGTGAAAGAGAGAATGGAAGGAACGTTAACGACGTGTAGAAGAAACGTGCGCGAGGGTGAAAGCGGACGAGCGAAATAGCGCGAATGAATGAGAAATTGGATGAATTAAAAGGCGGGAAGGTATGCGCGAGAAAGGGAGAGGCTGCATGACACGAAGCGCGATGCATGAGAGAGAAGAAAATGAGCGGCTCAGGCCCGCCTCGCAGCACTTTATTCCTCTTCATTCTTTTCTTTCCTCTCTTGATGGCTCTTATATTACACCGTAGCATACTCTAAATATCGTTATTTTTTAAGGAGAATTACACGAAGATGAAGTAAACGCGATATTGAAATATATATATATAAATATATATATTTATTTTCTAAGATATAATATATATATCATCTATGTATATTAAATTATGATAATGCACAAATGTAATTATATGTACATGTATAATTATTATCTTGCTCTACATTCAGACGGTGGTGAGGGAAGAAGTGCGGGATTGGGGGATGATGATTTGCGATGTTGATCGTGGGACAGTGAGGATAGATTCGAGGTGAAAGGCGTTGCGGTGCGATGGCAAGCGAAAGGGACTCTGTGAATGCGCGCGAAGGGTGGAAGGGCGGGGGTGGAGAGGAAAGGAGCGGGGGGGGGGCTTGCGGCCGCTGTAACCTCATCTTTCATGAATAGCTTGTATTTCTGCTCAGTGCAAAATAAACGTACGTTCCTGTTGAAAAAAATGAAAAAAAAAACAAAGAACGACTATTCCTTTCGTCTACTTCTTTCGTACCTTCATCTTCAGCTTCCAAGTTCCCTCGAAATCGCCACGCCGGTGTCTCAAATAAATTGTAATCGCCGTTTCTGTCGAAGAAGTCAACGCGCTTTGGAAAAAACGTAGGTAAGTATTCAACATCGTAATCAATTTCAAACAAAGCTTTCGAGAGGCATTCTACAAAACTGAAAGAACAACCTAATGTTTGACCAAGTGAAATTTTTAATGATAAATCCAGAAAACTCGTTAAATCGTCATTTTTAACAACGTATCTTTATTACTTTGATTTATTGTAAATTGCAAAAGTGTATCTCGTAGACTTTATAAACAATTATTTCATAAATCCTGTATTGCTTTATATGTCACACAACAGATACCGGATAAATGCTCAATCAATAGACGAAAATATAACAAATTCGTTACAAAGTGAAATAATTTTCGCGATACAGCGAACGAGAGAAAGGACGACTATTCCGTGCGTTACACATGCATGCCATGAATCGGCTGGTTTTACTGCGAGATCGTCCCTAAAACTATAATTCCTCCCAATGGCCGTTGGAAGGAAGACATTCACGGCGTTTTGTCATCGTAAAGCGTTTTATGAGAAATTATAATGTGCTCTTTCCTATGGGGATCTGAGCGTACGTCCAGATACGAAGCTATTCCAGGCGAAATATAAAGGGGGCATTCACTGCACTGTTCATTCGATCAACCCATAAACGACATTTTACTGTTCTTACACTTCCTTATTCCTATTTTTTTTCTTCTCGCACTCCGTTGGCTTCTGTCCATCGGTACGCTCTAGAAACGACGAAGGGTATATCGAATTTCGCGATCAAAGAAATTATTTGTTTTGAAACGACGCGTTAAAAATCCACTGCTGTTGCAGCATGGAACAATAACACTAGATACTTCGAAGATATGGAAGAATACTTCCAAATTGAGGATCATAGGATGTTCATTATATTCCTTATATTAATGTCAATTTTTTACATAATGTAATCTGAATATGAGAGTAGTACAACTATATTAACTTATCAATAGTTTTCAAATTAAATTTATATAATTTAGACATAATATGATATAAGTAAAGAATATAATTGAGGAATAAAGAATAGCGTGTTGAGTCAAAGCATTTTTTTACTTATTCTTTTTTTTTTAATATTTATATTTATATTTTTATATTATTTATTACAGAGAAAGGAAGTTTTGTCGTAATTTTATTGCATACTCTTTTCTCTCTCAAATTCTTTAAACTTTTGTTCATAATTAATTATTACATTACACAAAGCTACATTTATTTTTAAAGCTTTCGACAAAAAATAATTTATCGGAATATTGTGTTTCACGCAACTGTTAAGAACCTCTCAACATTCGCAATTAATCTCTCAGGCGGCATTGTTTGTTACAAGCTATCCGAGGGTGGATCTGAAAAGGAAGGCATTTATTTTGAGAAACGTTTCTCGAGCCTGGGATAGGCATTATAAAAACACTGAAGCATTGTCGCTCCGCTCTTCCGAGGATACGTAGCTCAGCCCCTTTTTCGCTTCGTTTCTTCTCGAGGATTAGGGTCGGCGGTCCCTTCTTTCTCTCTCTCTCTCTCTCTCTCTCTCTCTCTCTCTCTCTCTCTCTCTCTTTCTCTCACTTGTAGAAGATACGTGACGCAGCTCACGGAGGAGGATGAATACTTCACCTGACGTTGCAAGCGAACTGTAACGAAACAGCGAACCGCACTCGGTGCGGAAGCGATGCATTCCACGCTATGGCGAAGTACGCCAGCTACGTTCTTGGCGTTGCGAGCCAATTCTGTTCGGATGTACATGCGGCACTGTAATATGGTCTTGTATACCGTTCAGAATATTCTGCATGAATCGCAGAGTCCCTTTTGTTCCGCAAACGGCGTATACGCGGGGAAACAACTTGTTTGCGCGGTATTAACGCGGTTAACATACATGCCGGCACCACATTGTTTCATATGATCGATGTTTCATATGTTTTCGTACAGGCAACGTTGAAATCCAAAGGGTCATTCAACTGTGTTCACTTGATAAAGTAACGTATGAAGCGCCAAATTATTAATGAATTAAATTTGATTTACGCAAACGATTGTACAATTTAATTTGCACATATTTTTAATTAAGTAAAATTTCCTATCATAAATTAGTTAAAATGTATGCGTAGCAGCATTACATGAGTAATCGCAATTTCAATATTCAATTGGTTTTGTTGTTACTTTATACGCATTATTCTATAAACTAATAATCTACGCATTGGGAATTAATAAATGAAATTATATACATAATTAAAAAGAAGGAGAAATAAATTAAGCGAAAAAAACGAAGAAAGAAATAACTAAAATTGCAAGCGGTTACTCTATGTGCAGGCGTGCAACAATTACATTTGTCTCTGTCTCGGCGAAATCGTGAGCGTATCTAACGGCAGTCAGTGGAATTGCTGGAAAATTTTCGGAGTATATCCCCGCCAAGAACGCAGGAACCGGACGGGCTAGCGGACTGTAAGAAAATTATTGCGAGTGCCTGGCAAAGAGGTAAAACCCTTAAACGTCTTCCTTCCTGAGAGGAAGAGGGAAAAGAGTATCTTTCGCGTGGTGAGCCGGATCCGCTTAATCCGAGGCACTTCAGCCGATCCGGATACCCTGAAACTAAAGAACTGCCGCTCGTTCAGGATATAGGGAATGGTCGAGTAAAGAGATCTAAAAGGGTCACATAATGGTATCCTCTGGCACTAGATTGAAGGAACCGCGAAATCAATCGTCACTTGTGACAGTTTTACAACATTTTACCGTAAAACGTTTATTATTTTGTCTTAATTCCAGCAATTCCAATAATAACAGAATATGATTGAATGACGCATGATTAATATAAGTCAATAATTAGATATGCATCGTCTAAAGTGTAAGATCTGCGTTTAAAGACGCGTGAGCATATATTTATCAATTATGATATAAAATTAAATATTTTAAACACTTTTATCTAAATTATTAATGTTGTTTATTGCTAATATTAAATTATTCTATCTTTTGATTCGTGTTACAATTTTTACAAGCAATTGCGAGCGATTGCGAAAAATCTCAATGTCCTTCCATCTTTTTAATCGTCGCTGAAATCATAGGGCGAATGAATAGGAGACTAGAATCCTCCAAGGAAGGATGCCACAAACTCGCAGACAGCTAGTGCGAAGAAACAGCTGTCCGGCTCGTCGCGCCGCATCGGGATGAAATCGCAGATCTTATTTCTACGTGCGCCCTTCCCCAGGACGTCGACGCGCTCTCAAGTATCTCGCCGGAATTTAATTCTGTCGGGCATGAGCGCACCTAGTATGCAGTTATTTGATACCTGATATTTTCTTTTCTCGCTCGCGCATCTACGTCGAGCGTAATCGGCCAGCAACCCTGGCGTGCTCGAGTCAGGAGAGAATTCGAGGATATTTGACATGGACAGAAACCAGAATACGGTTGGTTTTTTCGTCCTTTTAAAACGCCACGTGCATTCGGAATATGCGGAATACGTTTCCGTTAATACTTTCGCTTTGTAACATAACGAGAATGTGCGTCCGCGTTTTACGCTTCCATAAATAGCCAGCAATACTATCCTGATGTACAATCGAAAGACAAATAACCAACCGAAGTAATGTAGCCCGCAGCGTTGCTGCAAACCGAATCGCTGCCCTTTATTTTGTGTCGTACATCAATTGTTTGCGAATGAAAATCGAATCGCATAATAGGTATCTTATAATACAAACACAAATGTAATTTCGTCCATGACCTTATAAAACAGAATTTTCTATATACTCCAGCTTGCAAAATCTAGCATAAAATAATTTATGTGAGACAATTTTATGTTTATTTATTTTTGCCAAATTTTATAGATTGCAAAAAGTACTGTTTAATCTCGATGAGAATTAAATATTTCAACTATGTACATTCATATTTACATATACGCTATTGTTATAGCAATATTATATCGCAATATGCAGAATGTAGATTATAACGAATAATTAGAATTAGACAAAATATAACGTATTTACTGATAGATTTTTAAGAAAAAAGGATATAAAAAAAAAATTAGTTACAGCAAAAATCTGCGGTAGCTAAATTTCTGTCAATTGTATAAGCTCTGATCTCTGCAAAGCCAATTCCTTTGCTCAGTATTTTCGGCCAATTGCAAATGAGAATATCGAATTGTTAACCCAGTTACATGACGCAAGATATGGTTGGCGAGACTAATGGACCTCTTCCCCTTCGTCCGCAATCTTGTTGTTCGACCACCCATAATCTAATAGCCCGATCTTCACGACTCCAACCCTCACTGCTGACTGCGAAGCTCGTATTTTATCTTGAATGCTGCGTCCACTTATGCCTAACAACTGGCCATGTCTGGTCTGATTCCTCCTTTTCTACTTCGCAAATTTCTCGAAAGATATATTATTTTGTTGTTATAATTAAACGAATTATTTTTCTATCTCTTCTATTTACATTTATTTAATATAATGGCATGATATACGTATCTGAAGTATAATAAAATAAACAAAAACTTGACAATAAATAATATAAATGCTCAAAAATAATAAATATTAAGATTAGCTAATTGTGCAAATTATAAAAAATATTGTTTTAAAAATGCGAAAAAATTACTTTGCACGTCATAAGTAATTCCACTGATAGCTTTTTCACAATATTATTAATCCTTATTCTCATACTTTCAGAACCTTTTTGAATGTAAAAATAATTTATGTATTCTAGTATAAGATCAATATTATAGAACATTATAAATATAAATATCCGATAATCAAATTCTGTAAATAAAAGTTTTTATTTCTTTTCTGGGATGCTGAAATTATGGAACACTGTATAGTGGACAATAAATTTTACTTCTTGTTAAATGTATTAAACACTACACTGTTATTATTTTTATGCATATTATTTTTATATAAGTATTATTTTCATGATAATTATTTTTAGTAGCAAGATCATAAGAATTGAAAAATATTACTAAAAAAATAATGATTGCTTAATATGTTGTATAACAAAGCATTAGGCAACAAAGCATTTCTAAATACCTCTTCTATTTCAGAATAATTTTTTTAAGCACTTCAAGCCAATTGCTAAAGTAAAAAATGTGTAGGTATTTTTCTATGTGTAAGTATGACATGGAGTAAATGAAACATTAAGGAGACGCCAGACATTAGGAGCGCCTGTCGACGATCTATACGCTGTACAAGCAAGCTTTATACGATAATAATTTTAGGCGCGCGTTTCTGATTATGATAAGTTCTTCAAATACTTAGCGCAAATGTACAATTACGTTTTTTATTTAAATTTATGTGTAAAATTATTAATTTAATATTTCGTATTAAAATGAAAGATAAAGTGCATAGTACAACGTATATAATTGAACAAAAGAATATCAGGATTTTCTCTATTACAAAATTTTATATATGTCAAATGTTTACATATACGTTAATTTATTATTTAAAAAGTTAAATATGTTTATCGATTGTGAATTGAATTATATAATAAACCTATAATACACTCAAATTATGTCATGTGAGATACTCTCAAGAAATTATAGTACACAAAAATTTTTAGTTAAAATATTATAATATTTTTATATAAATATTTTTTTATATAAATATTTTTATATTTTTATATAATATTTTTAAGAAATATCCTATAAAACACATACATTTTTATTAAAATCTTTTTATAAAGTATTAAATTTTTTATCTTATTGTAAATTAATGTTGTTTGATTTGATTAAATTCTATATATACATGACTATCAAACGTCACACATTGCACAACGTTGCGTTTTATCGTTTTCTGCGTGAAATTTTCTCAAAGTATCGAAATCCACGTCGATCAATCTCCCAGATGAACCTTTCATCTCTGCCGACAGGCACGTCCACGTCCCATCGATGTGTTATCTCGACGCAACGATTCACGTTCTTTCATCGATGTCCAATAAACGCCCGCCAATAAAACGACGCGAAACTCTTCGTCCGTACATTCCTTGATCATTTCGAAGGATGAGATACGGAGAGATAAACGAGATCGACCTTGGCCCTTCGGCTACACCTACCTGCCATATTAACGCTCACCGCAAATAGAATCCGTACCGTGCTGCCTACGAATTACAATGATGTCTGATCAGTCTCTATCTGGAAAAAAGAGCGGATGTGAGGTGAAGGAAAGGATGAAGGGTCGGACATAGAGGAACGAACGTAACGCGGGGTTGGTAGGCGAAGTGGCCAGAGCTCGATGTATCAAGCCGAAAGTTTGAAAGCCCCGAAGGCTTTGCCAGCCAAGTTACTTCCACGGTACGTGACCCTGCCTCGCTACCCTTAGTCCCTTCTCCCGCCACCCCGAAAACCGCGTTTTCCCCGAATATCCCTTCGCACCTCCTCGAGTATCCTTGTGCCGTCAATTCATCCCTCGTTCTCTCGCTCCGACGCGTCTCTCTCTCTCTCTCTCCCTCTCTCCTTCTCACGCTACATCTGTCGCGCGCGTGTTTGTGATCTACCCCTTTCTCGCCTTTCCCTCCGCTCTTTCCCGCTCAGCGTCTCTGGCCCGGATGTGTGTACACACAGTTACGCTGCATCTCGCGCTCCTGGCACTTCGTCGTCCCGGAAAATATTGTCGCCATCCGTTTCGGGATGCGAAATCGGACGTTCGTAAACCGAAGGATTGTTCTCTCATTCTTTTCCCTTCAATAGAGAATGTCCTCAATTCTCTGTACTTCCGTTTATCTACAAATTCACCAGACAAATTGACGTTTATTCGCACTTAATAAAAATAACTCTATATTGTTCTAACTTTTCCACTTTAAGTTTTTTCAATATTTATGTAAAAATAATTTTTAAACTAAAACTCTGTTTAAAATTTAGTAAAAAATAAATCTTTCTTATTTATTAGTTTTGCTCTAGCAAAAGCTTATTTCAGAACATTTTTTAAACTTCCATCTTGGATAAAAATAAATTAAAGAATATACTCTAAATTAATTCAAGAATGAAAGGAAATGCGATAAACCTGTGAAATACTCTCTTTTGCATTTTCTTGATTGTTTGAAACGTTTTTTTCAATTATCTTTTTTCCCCATGCGTTTTCCTAAACGTTTAATTTTCTTTCATGGAAAATAAAAAAGAATTCAACTTTAAATTCGAATTTATAGATAAGGGAAAAAATGAACAGCTGAGGAAACTGTACGACATTTAATGCTGAAAAAGAAAACGAATTGAACGTAAACATACATGGAAAGAACGGTTTTGCTGAAAGATCTAAAATTTTAGCTGAATCAGAAAAGTAACTTTGTTGAACTATCAAAATAATTATGTTGAATTCAAACAAATTGCTAGAATATCCAAATTTTTTGCAGCATTGCTCATTATTTTTAAGATTTCAATAAAATTATTTTAATGGACCACCAAAATTATTTTCTATATCCAGTAAAATTTTAGATTCAGCAAAATAGGTTCTTACCATGTATTGTTATTACTATAATAATATCGGAGGAAAACGCACCATATACGAAGGCTAATAACTTTCCCGGAACGTGCACGGGAATAATTTTCGCGAACAAGTTCGATGAATCCACGATGGAAGTACCGGAAGACTTCGCGTTCACGTTCCAGGAAGTCTCGCCTCGCTGCGAAGCTTCCCTCGGGATAACATCTCTCTGTCTTTCCCTTAATATAATTCCCAGTGAGGCGCCCGCAGGGTTTATATAATGCAGAGCTCGGCGGTCGGACCGTATAAAAAATCCAACGAAGTGCTCCCACGGCACGCTGAACATGCTGGTTACGGGAACAGGACAAAACGTACGGCGGCCATGTCGTGGCGCCGTTATATCGCACCTTACGTCGATAACGTCCCCGACACGGAAAATCCTGTCTCGATATACACCGTACGCTTGTCGATATTACATCGCCGCACGGAACCGAATGAGGTATGGACGCACGTTTGGACGTAAAATTTATCGGCAGACAGATCGAGTTCGTAAGTCTACGTCTTTGAGCTTATCTTACGCTCAATTTCCCTCTTAACGGACAGTTAATTAATGATTCTTAAGTAGACAAAGTGCATACGTGACACGAGTCAAAATTACTCGCAGGTATAATTTGTTCGCATTTACGAGAAAGACAGGACGAGCATTCCTTTAAATTAAAGAGTCAAAAGCGCATTAGTCTCAAGAAAGAGATATTCAGTGAAGAATGAATGTTAATGTCTCGTTTAGCAAGAGGCGATTTATGCCGCTATGGAAGCCTTCAACTTCCAGACTCTGTTTGTGATGCATTGAATGTTTTAAATGTAAGCTAATAGAACAGAAAAGCTGCTTAAGGAACTTATAAATCATTTATGGTCACTTTAAGATTCGCTTAGCGTTCTAATGTACGAGGAGATAAATTGTAAGCTAATTAATTTCCGTTATATTTAACGTATCATAATTCAATTTTTTGCCGACGTTTGCTACGTTGTAGACCAGATAGCGGCGGCAACGACGCGCGCGCGAGAAGGAATTTTTGAATTTTTAAAATTTCCCTTAAGGAAACGCGCCACGGGGCATCTCTATAAATTTTAGCTTCGAATGAAAAGGCAATCCGCATTACCGTCCTACCAGCGAGGGAGAACGAATACTCGGAAGATGGCACATAACATCGTCGCCCTTGAATAAAACATGCCAACATCCACGCAAATATAAAATCGTCGGATATATGAGAGACGGAATTAAGTTTCATCAAGCCTTGCTTCTCGGCGTCGCCGGCGGCTTTATTGCACCGCATTTGCAACATCAAAGGTTTCACAGGTTGAGCGGCTTCGACCATGCTCGATATTTTACAATTCTGGGTTATATTTCACTTTTTGTAGAAATCATTGTCGACCTCTAATTATTTGATTGTTTGAAGCTTCAACCAAGTAACCTCATTGGCACAGTTTAACATAATTAAAAATAATTTAATTAATCACTACAACTCGTAGAGAGAGCAAGAAATAATTAGAAAATTAAACTCAAATCAACTATATATATTCTTATAACATTAATAAATAATTTGTAAATAAGAATATCAAGTTTTTTTTAATGGCTCATTACCTTTTAAATAATATAACAACTGTCTGAATCCAATGTATCCACTTTATAAATCAATTCTATATGTGTAATTTTTGTCATCTCTTCTTCAATCATTATTTTATCAAAATGTATACTATATTGAGAACCGAGTACATTCTCAAGTAAATCGCTAACTCAGTATGCCTTTGAGTCCTCTACTTCATCATCTAGGTTCGAATAGATTAAACTTATTAAATTATTTTTATACATTTACATTGAAATTTTTCATCGCGAGAAGTTAACTTGAAACGTTCCATTACAATGTAAACATGTTTCTCGGTGAACATTCGTGATGGGGATTCGATCGGGATACTTATGCACCAGCGTTAGTGGAGCGCCGAAATGACAGCGATAACCATGTGATTTTCGCACGACGCGCGACAGAAATCGATCGGCGAACACCCGCGCAATCACGGTATTCTCGCGATAAATTTATGTACCTCGGAATGCGCCTGCGAGCCGTAAAATGCAATTTTGCTAATCCGAATTCCGCGCCGGAGTCACAAATCCGTGGTTTAATGTATCGGAAGTATCAGACAAACGAACTTTCGCGCCGCTTTAAGAGGGTCGTTACCATCGTTGCTTGCTGGAGCGCGTGTCTCCGAGCGTTAACGTCGGTGTCGAGGCGATTTGTGGCTCTCTCCGTTCTTCTTTTACTCGAAAAATTGCGAGCGTGATTCTTCCTCGTGTCCGGAGAGACTAATACCTTAATGATTTCTTCATATGTTACTTACGAATGATTTGATTTTATGCTATTTAAATATAAACACGTATATATGCTAAAAGAATTACATGGAAAAAACAATTTTGCTGAAATATCTAAATATTTAGCTAGATACAGATCTAAAAATAATTTTAGACTATCAAAATAATTATGTAGAAAATTCAAGCATGATAACCATTGCTGCAATAAGCTGCAAAAAATTTTGATATTTTAGCGACCAATTGAACGTCCCACGTAATTATTTTAATAGTTTAATAAAATTATTCTCAGAGCTGTATCCAACTAAATTTTTAGATACTTCAGCAAAACCGTTTTTTCCGTGTATAATGTTCAATTTTTCGAATTTCTTATGAGACTCATTTCATGATAGTTTACATTAAGTTATTAAAACTTCATTATTTTGTAGTCGATACATTTAAAACATATCGATAATATAAATTGCAAACAAAGAATTATGAATTTATAATTAAATTATATTCCAATTTTGTTATAAATAGCGTAGATCTTAAAATTTCAATTGGAAAATTTTTTACGATCTAAAATTATATAAGGTTCTGTCTTTATATCTGTCTTTATTCGTATTTTTTCGTATTTTTTAAAAGTTAAAATTGTCTATCAAGTCACGAGAGAAACGGATAAGAAGATATCCATCACATCTGCTTCTAAATCTCAGTGTAATGAAACCGTAGACCAACGAAAAATACCGCGCATCATGTCGCGGCTCGATGGAACACGAGCTGTTCTTCGTCTGCACGGTCGGAGCAAGACACAATTTAATGGGAAGGTGGCGCCGATCCATCACACGACACCGATCTTCGTTATCTAAGACGTCGGTTACGACGGAAGGGAAGCTTACGGAAAGACTGAGGGATGACACTGGGAGTATAGGACGAACAGGCGTGGCGGTGGAGGGACGTGGTGCAGGACGTGGATCGGTACAGGGCTTAGATTGGCTTTGCATAGTTTCGCGTGTCGGGAGTTGAGTTATAATTACCTTAGTGCCTGTAACGGGAGCACCGGCATAGCCACGGCTAACGCGACTACGGGATAATAAATTAATGCGGCACGTCGCGTAAATGTAATACGAGCCTAACTACCCACTACGGCTAAGAGCGTGTCGTCGTGAACGATGATCTTGCGAAGGTGTAATCGTACCAGCGCGTTCTGCCGGCAAAATTTTCGTCTTCCTCGCCTCGGAATTAGCTTCGTGTCATCTTATGTGATCTTCCATTCTTGCGTGATTCACTCGTGATGGATGGATCACTCCTATGAACTCTTTTAAAGTAAATATGCACATTTTATTTAACATTTATAAATAACCCTTTTTACTATTCAATTTCTTTATTCTTAACTTTTTATTCTTAATTTTTTGTGTTTCTGTTATCATTAAAAAATATTTTAAGTATTTGTCTTAATTTGTAGAAGTATAGTATGTCATTATGTATATGATTTCATATCCATTACTCATTGTATCGTTTCTACTATTACTATCATTTCTAATATTATAATCAATGATTATAATATTAGAAATTTCAAATACTATAATCAATTGGCGTAAGTATTGTGCAATGCTATATATAAGGACTGCTAATAATATATGATCATTTAAACATCTCTTCTACCAATTTCTCTGTCCCTTTCTTTTTATTACGATAATCTTTAAATGATAAATAATGAATGTATTCTTAAAAGAGAAGCGTCACCATGCACATGCGCCGGTCTTCCGACATTATTATATTTATGAGCGACTACACCGATGTAAATGCAAATCCGCAGGAGGGTCTGAAGTCGTTAGCGAAAGATTTCCGGCCTCCTTAACCCACGACGATATCTAATTTGTTATTCGTGGGCGTTATCGCCGTGCGCGTGTCCTTCGCCCCTTTTCGTGCGTAGGCAGAAGTTAATGCCCCCGAACATCAGTGTCATCCGTCTTGCATTTGTGTATGTCCCCGGCAGATTCGCCCCTCGTAAATTATAACTCTTCTGCATGGTTGAGCCGGTACGAAAAGGGACGTTTTCCGCGTGTTGCATCGAAAGTTTACGTGGTCTACAACAGGGATAAACAGAAAGAGAGAGAGAGAAAGAGAAAGGAAAATGGACTGCACTTTGCTACATCTATTCCCATGTTCGAAAAGTTGCAAATAAATCGAGCAAGTTAAATAAATAGAAAAAATACATTTGATGTTTAATTACGTAATGTAGACATTATAAGATTAAATTATAATAATTAAAGTTACAATAATTAAGGTCTTATTAACTAAAAATTTTAATTATCTTATTCAATTTCAAAATAATTTTATAAATATTATAATTCTTTGCAAATAATCAACAATTTTTTATAATACATAACATAAAGCTGAAGAATTTTATTTTAATAGACATTACCGTTTAATAATATCATATAAAAAAATAAAGCATTAATTTTTTATTGTTTTTTTTTATTTTATTCTCAAGAAGCAAGTAATGATTTATATAAAATGATGTTTTGCTTTCTTAAATTGTTGACCTTCTTGGTCTATAGGTTTTCGCATTACTTCTTACAAAAGTATTTTTATTTATCATTACGAGGATTTGTAGAAGGAATATTAATATATGAAACAAATATCTTCGCAATCAACAAATGAAATTCTATACAATTTTTCTAATTAGAATTTAATATTACGCAATATATAAAATTGAATATATGTATGTCTTCATGTATATGTTGTACCATTTTAAAAAATTGGTCGAGTTAACTTTACTTTCAGTAGTTATCACTTCCATTAGTCTTCAAAGAGCAGCCATATTAGCAAAAATATCCCTAATTTTTAGCAATTACGTCTACTGTTTAATCAAATTTTATGAAAGCTCTTTCGCTAATGACTCAACTTACAAACTATACGAAATGTGATTAAAAAAACGGCCACTTTAAGATGACGAGAGAGAAATTCGCACTCATGGACTTCGAGAATGCGATATTATTTAAAGCTTCATCAAGTTAATTATATGCGAAACTAATGTGCCTAAATAATGCAACGTCTCGACGCATCACAACTTGAAATTGATTTATCGACGGCAATATAACTTCAGCTACTTAATAATAATTATCAGCGTTGTATAACCGCATCTTAACAGAGATAATTATTATACCGCCTCCCGTTTATTCCGGGCAACTTTTAATCGCATTAAGGTTCATAATCTACCGAATACATGCACGGTGCTGTAATTAAAATTTTATCAGCTACGGAGTACAAGGCGGCACTGTTTATCATCGGGTATTATTACCAGCGGTGCGACTTCCTTATGAAACGAATATCGATAAAATTTTTTTTCAAACTACGCGATCCCTTCGGCGATTAAATTTCTGCACAAAGCATAAAAATATTGGACGATAATAAATTTAACAGATCATTATTAATAACTTAGCGATGACAATGTCGTGATTACGATGATAATTTTCAGTTACACTTCGAAATTAACACTTCGAATATATAATAATTAACATGTAAACACAAACATCACATATAAATATTTTATTGTGTAGTTTTAAAAATTAATTTACATAAAATTGAAGTTTTGACAAGGAAAGATTCTCTTTGACGTGGAAACATATGAATAATCCAGAAAATAAAAATCTCAAGTATCGTCGGCTGATGCAATTAATTCGCAGAGAATGATTCATTCTCACAAGTGGCTGGTTTAGCTCGCAATCAGTCTTACTCTTCATAATAATTCTTCTCATAATATACAAATTCAGCTCACGTTTCTTCAAGCAGGAAACTTGGCAAAGATTTCTATGGCACAAGAATGAGGGAAGGTGTCCGTATCAGCTCATATAAAGAACAGCGATCGTAAAGATATAACTGGCAATGTCATGCGAACGCAAACGCACGGCAAGAAGTTCAGTGATCGGGGTGCTTCAAGACAAAGGTGGCGCGCGGAGACCGGCGGTGAAGAGGGTGGAAAGGTAGTGGAAGAGTAGACGCATGTATTGATTACCGCTTCTCCTTCGCTGGAAGGAGAGGAAGTATGGAGAAGGAAAAGGGAGCAAGGAAGAAAGCGAATGCTTCTCCAGCACCTTCCAGGATCTCTCGTACCTTGAAGAAATTCGCTTCTTGTACGCTGATTTCTCTCGCTTATTTTTGTACTCTTTTCTATACTATTTCCCTGTCTTCCGTCTTGTAGGAGGATGCGTCCTCGCATTTTTGCTCATATTTTCATCAAAGTAAAATTATCATACAATTTTAATAACAATTTTACTGTGTCTAGAGTAACGTCGATAGAATCTCAGAAACTATAATTCGTCATTATTTACAAACTTTTATTTTAATGGATACACTTGTTTTTACTTTTCTTATCTTATCATATTCTTCCGATCTTGAATATTTTGTATTATGAGCGAAGAAAATCACATTATTTAAATCATCTTCAGTATAACTATCGCCATAGATTTTATTCTATTAGACTAAGCAAGAAAGGAAATATAAATAACGTGACTATCACTTTATTTATATGCCAGTCTTACATTCTATCCATTTATCTATCAATTTTTTTAACGTGATTACTCCTCTACTATTATTTATTTTCTTTCTTCTGACGTGACGGTAATCCGTTGCGTTGGAGCGCGTCGAGATGAAGGGAAGAAGGCTGTTAGCGTCATGTGCGTCATCGTCTACGTAGATACAAATTTTCATCCAGCTCCGAGTCCGCTGGAAAAAAGACCATAATCTCGAGAATGAAAATTCTTCTTTTTTTCTGCTATCCCCATCTCGTCCACTTACAACGGAGAGAAGACGTGGTTTGCCGCAATGGTAATGAGCAGAATCCTTAATTAAGGAAAACCACGAGAAAACTAAGAGAGGAGCCAAGATCTTGCCAACAATCTTGCTTATTTAGCGATCGACTTAAGTTTTGCAAATTTTTCTTACCGGCACCGGTTAAGAAGTTCGCGTAACAAAGCACGTCAGAGTAAAGAGTCTTTTTTGTCAACGCCGCACTTACGATTAATTATCTTCACCCCGGAATATAAATTATTCCTTTTGCCATTGAGGTTTTAACAAAGAGTTAATAAACTATCATCAACGTTACGCGCTCAGACGCTCGTCTGTAATTATATCCTGCGACTACATTAATTAGAAGATAAAGGATTTTGACAAGATATTGCATTAAGTGGATAATTTTCATTTGCAAGCGCCATAACAAGAGTGAAACTCGTAACAACTGCTTATCAAATAAAACCTAGTTTATGAGATGGACGTCGAACAATTATCATTCTAAATCACGGACGAGAGTTAAAATATGTATTTATTCCATCCATTAAAATGTAGATATTTTAAAATCTGTGCTTCGTATTGCAGCTGACTGTTAGAAAATTTCTGTAATCCTTCGGAACCGCACTTTACCAAACCAACTCCTCTTCGCGAGACTAAACATTTAAGTAGTTTAACTTCGTGGCATCTTGGAATTTGCAAGTAGTGAATGCCGCCGCTCTTGGACGATTCTCTCCTTGGTTTCTGATCCTTGCCGAAAATCCATTTTCGCGATTTGACTTGCAAAGCCTGGATTACTGTCCGCAAGACGGTGGTTTCCTGTCGTCAAGCCTCCTCGAATCAAGATTATTTAGAGAAGAAGACCTGCACCTCATATCGTCATCAAATATTATCTTATCGTAATGTTAACTTTATAAAACTATGTGAAAATGTATACAACTGTCCTTTTTTCACATATCAATTATTAAGAAAAGAATATAAATTATAGCTTTAAAAACAATTAAAACTTTATGATAACTTATATGTATTACATATAAATAATAATATATAAAAATTACGAATTGCGCAAAGTATTTTGTGCAAATATGTTATGAATTTAAAAAATTGTTTTAACAATTTAGATTTATTGATACATTTATGAATTGTAAAGTTATTTTGAAATCATGGCCCTAATCTGGATACGTATAGAAATGGAGATTGTATTCAACCACATGTTGAATCGTGAGGAGATTGCAATCGAGAAGCTAACCATAAAAAAACAATCATAAAATTTGAAATTGCAAATTTATCTATATACACATATATATAATGAATATTCTGTTTATCTTAAATTACATAAAAATTCTATTAGACTTAAGAATAAATAGTACTACTAAATAATAGTACTGCTAAAATCGCTGATTTGTAAAACGGATATTTTGCCCAATTATTATTAATTCTCTCGAAAAATGATATAATTAATCCTTAAAACGTTCGTGAGTTCATGTGGCTCATAACAAGTATTTATTTTCACGTCCATGAAACATATGTAATTCATTAGGGTCAATAAAATAAATATTGTTAAAATATATGAACATGTGAGGCTGGATTTCAAAAAATGCTTAGACAGTGAATATGTTAAAATTACTTCCAATGCATCACAAATTTATTTATATATTATTTTATGTAATTAAATATCGAAGTTTTTAAATTACAATGGCGACATAATACTTTGTAATGCGCAAACTGTACGGAATTTCTGTAATTCTCCCGTGATATAATAAATAAAATTTATAATGAATATAATTAATTTAAAAAAAATTCAAATTCCTTCTATTTTTGGTTATTAAAATATAATTGCATTTCGGTCAACTGTCGTATTTATAAGTAATGGAATAATCGAACTGTCGAACACACATCATTGAGTTTAATGTACCTCCCGATCGCATGGAAATTATCGTTAGTCAATATGTGGAATTCTCCGTCACGCGGAAGTTACGAATACCATTAATGCGATCGATCGGAGCGAGAGACTCGCTCGACCTTAATTCAATAATTAATTCTCCACAATACTCATATATACGTACATGATTTTTCTTGATCAAATAATGCCGATATAAAAAGCTGATAAATGCAAAATCCGAATCATTCTGTTTCGTTTCGCGGACTTCGTGGCATCATGTCGCAAACGAAGCTGTCCCACGAAGCTTTCTACACGAACACAAAAAGTCGTATATTTTATCTTCATTTCAAATGCGCTGTACACTGTATAGATAATAAATAATGATAAATCACAAGCAGAAATGTGGCACATATTCCCAGCCGCGTTTTACTGTGCTGTCAGTTTGTAGCAGAGTCTAATAAATCGTGTATTATTATTCTCCATCATATCACGTTGGAATTTTAAGTAAAATTTTTGTATAATAATGTGAATAAATATTATATATTGGACGAGTCGTTCGCATTTATTATTATCTATCAACATTTAGAATCATCGGTTAAAATATGTTGAGATTTTATTGTATAAAACAATTTAATGTATGAGATGTGTTTTTGTAATAAAATTTGATAAGATATTGAACATAATATATATAATCATGTAATTAAAAAAGTATAATCTTAATTTAATTTGTTTAGTAATCATTTTTTATTTAAACAAAAAAAATACATCCACGATAATTGTTATTTTTTATTTGTTTGTGTGTCTGTGTGTATTACAAAAATAATAAATAATCATTGTTGTAAGGAATCATTTATTTCTTATTATATACCTGCTAATAATTATCTTTCTTCTTCTTTTCGATTTCAAACAATTTCAACGAAGATTTTATATGAAAATCGAACTTTACGGTAGACTGGAACGTGAGCAATGTTCACGCCGCACGCAATATGCAACTTCCACTTGAGCGTATAAATCACGACTAACTAAATAGTAATTTATATCTGGCACTTACCGAAGTTAGTGCTTATGAGCTACAGCTTCGGCGGTTGCAACTAGCATACGCCAGACGCGCGCAAGGTGGATCTTCTAGTCTTTCAAACAGATTGCCATAAAAGTTTGTAGTTATCGATATCTTTCAAGGCTTAACTATCTCGAGCAATTCCCAAGGACGGACTAATTCGGATTTATGACTGCTGGGTGGCATGCGATTACGCCGGAAACACATGACTCCGTGAACTCCGCGAGTCTTAGCAACTTGTTACCGCCGAAAGGTACACGTGTTTACCTTTCATTACGTCGCGTAACAATTGCAGGCGTCTGCGATGCAAACTCTCGCTCCCTTCTAGCGACGATGTCCCCGAAATAGGATCAAATTTATTACTAGCCGCGCGCGCGTCCTGTTCGCGAATCGCGCGTGTAATACTGTTAAAGTACACACCCGCTCAATCAGCACGAAACGTGCAAATCGGCCATTTCGCACTCACGGATTATCGGAATCCACTGGGCTCCAGGATATTGCGGCGGAAACACGGAAACGCGTAAACGCGTCGACGTTATCCCTCACTTCGATTCGCCTCGTTCGCCATCGAATAAACGGCATGCCACAATTCCCATCAACCTCCCCCGATCGTGCACGACACTCGCTCTTCCGTGTCATTTCATCTAGCAAGATTCGAATAACCGTCGATCGATCATCTGCGGAAACAGGGGGATTTATGTGACCATAATTCTTATACATCCTAAAGAAAAGGATCGTTTTTGAATAGTTGGTTTTCCAACTATTTCCTATCAATATATTTTTTCTTATATATTCCATTAATTATAATGCTATAATATTTTTGAATTATTAAAGCTCACTGTTGATAGATAAGTACGAATTAAGATGTGTATATTCTTCGAAAATAAATATAAATTAAAATAAGAATAAACATACATTAATAAACAAAGAAACAACACCATTGGTGAATATGAACTTTATGATTGACATATTCTATTTCAAAAATAGCATACGCATTCAATGCATATTATCGATAGCACTTATATTTATTCATAAATATGTTCTTGAAGGCAAAAATCATAGATTTCTTCGTTTTTTTTTATTAATTTAGATAATAATAAACAATATATACTATATAATACCTGCTAATAATAATCTTTTTTCTTCTTTTTGTTACAGTATTTATCACATTTATTCTTTAGGCGAACGTTTTTTTTTGTATTCAATAGTTGGAGCTCCAAAGAATACGAATTAGTATTCTCTTCCGTTCGTTCGTACGAAGGGAATTGCAATTTGTCCCTGTTCACATTTGTTCGTTAATGTACATTTGTCCTTATCTAGTTTTGTCTTGTGTCGTGTATAACACGCCTTTACGATAACGTTTGCCGCGTGTTCGTCGTTTTTCCTGAGGAATGTCTAGGGCTTTCTTGGAAATGGAAGGGCAGCTCCACAAAGCGCTGGGTCTTTCATGCAATCGGCATTTTCCACAGGCGGAGCCGCCGTGAAACAGTCCAGTAAATAGCCTCAGATCTTTCGTTTCGTTCGCCACCGCATTGGCTGACAGTTGTTTTCCCAAAAGCATCGACGTCCGGCATAGACGGGAAATTGAATTTCTACCACCACACGACGCGTGCCTCCTGCTTTCATTCGGCGCCACAGCATAGCGACGCTCGCATTGCTCCCAAACGGAAACCGCGCGACGGGAAAAAGTGGACGAAGAAGTTAGAAAATACGCGAGAGATCGCTGTCTCCTCGGGGTCGCGCACGCAATTTCCTCACTATGCTCTTATTAACGACGACTTGCATTGGATCGATGAAGCATGTGTAAAGTAAAAGAATTCATTTATCTTTTGAAGCTGAAAATTTATTGATTCGCCAAATATTTATTACATTTTGACATTAAATAATTTTCATTTCATTCTAAAGTTTTTGTTTTTATGTCATAATTGTTTCATTTGACAAATAATATATGTACAATAAAATCTTTCATTACACCAAAATAATAAATAAAAAAAAAAATCTTTAAGAGAAATATCATTTGCATCGAATAATATCCCTTATTATAAATCTTGTCATAAATGATTAAATAATACACGGAAAGAATGATTTTGCTGAAGGATCTAATTTTGATGGATATAGATTAGAAAATAATTTTGTTGATTCATCAAAATAATTTTGTTAGAATCTTAAAAATAATGAGCAATGCTGCAAAAAATTAGATATTCTAGCAACTAATTTAAACGTCCATAATTACATAATTATTTTGATAGTTTAACAAAATTATTTTTCTGATCTGTATCTAGCTAAAATTTTCTGCTTTCAGCAGAACGTTCTTTCCTTGTAAATTAAAATAATAAATCTCCAATTTTATAATGATATAAAAATTGTCTGATTTAAATACGTGTCTCGTGCATTGATTAATATCGAAAGGTCTGGCCTTTAATTTATCCTAATAAATATGTAAAATATGTAAAATAAATCTGCGTCTTTAAGAATTTCGTTCGTTTACAGTTAAGTTCCGTGCGCGAGAGCGCAACTGGTGGTAAGAGTCAGCACAGAGAAAGAGAGAGAGAGAGAGAGAGAGAGAGAGAGAAAGATAAACAAGAAAAAGAGCTCGAATATAAGCGTGAGAGATGAGAAGTCGCCGACAGAGATGGCTTATTTTATTATATCCCGGCGGAATTGCGAGACGGTGATACATAAGTAACCAGAATTGCAAAATTAGAAATGAATATTAAGCAAGAGAGAACACCACCGTCGGTAAACAAAATGTGGCGAAATAGCAGGTATACAAATAAACTTGTGCCGGGATAGAATTTCTGGAAATATATTATGTCGTTGTAAAAACTGTTGTACGCAAATGTTACACAAGTTGGCGTAATTGCGAAATCGAGTCAGCGCTATCGCGCGTATGCTATCTTTGATTTTACACGCATGTCCAACGTCGTGTCGCGCTTCCCTTCAGGTTTACAAGAGTTTGCATCGCTTCACCGGCGAAACTTCGACAGGAAAGCGGTTGCTGTGGAATTCGGACATCAGATGTCACTCAGGCGTGGTGGCCGCCCTCGGGGACTTGAGATTTAAAACCACAACAACGAGGATTGATCAGTGCGTGTTCGATGGATAAAAGCACGGATATAGCCACCCCCTGTGGTTCTGCCACGTGTTGCCTTGATTCTTATCCCAAAGATACTTTATGTACTACACAATCGATATCAACACACGTATATTCTTATGTTTTTTACATACATCTTTTCGATATATAATAATTTTATTTAGATTTGAAATAAATCTAAAATTAATTATTTTTTTGTACATTGCTTAATTTCTGTATATCTATGTGTATAATATCCAGAAAATTTTATATTTTTATTAGTCATATATTTCAGGATTACTTTTGAATACTGAATTAACAAAATAGATAAATATTTGTCGCATATCAATAACACATACTTTCATCTCCATTTTAATTGTCTTCACATGTAACTGTCATATTGCCATTTTCATTGCAGAATCGTATATTATTTCAATTTTACGTTAGGTGCAATTACATATTCATACGTTTTAAATTATCATTAACTTCGCACGATAGGCATGCTAATGTACAATGCAATCCTATATGATAAAATATGAGAAACAGAGAAACTCTGCCGACAAACAGAGTACCGTACACCCAAATCATATTACACCGCGACTATTTGGATTTATACGAGACTACAGACTATCCTATAAACTGCCATCATTTAGTCGCGGTATTTCGAGATTTTGGATGACTCTCTATATAGCTAGTAAATAAATCTAAATTCACTCTACAATCCGGTGCACGCTAGGGACACCGTAAAGCATTCTCCGCGTGCTTTCTATAATGACATAGCGCACATTTGTAAATCCACTTAACGGTACATTAGTGATCATATGGCTACGCTCACGAATTTCACGTACGTTTCATATTATTGAATGCGAATGAATCACACGAACGATATATCTACAAATATCACGATAAAATATCTGTTTATTTATTAGCGCATCAATAACAAATATAATTATGAAGGTATTGTCAATATTATTAAATCTATCAGGATATATTTATTTCTAAATTATTTAAATGATAACAAAATGAAAAATTCTGCAATTTTATATATATTAATTATTTTATGTATTAATACTTTCTACTTGCAATACTTTCTAAAAGCATGTAAAATATTGAGAAATTACAAAACGGTGTAATCTTTCATCCAATTATGTAAACTTACGGAAATAGATGCGGATCCAAGAGAATTGAACGGACAAAAGGTTAAATAATAGGATAATTATTTCAGTCGAAAGCTTGCTTTTCTCCTATGCAAATTATGTAAAACGGGAGAGGATAATAGATTCAATTTCGGAAAATTTGAACGCAAAATGAAATAAAGTATAATCGTTCAACTATTTTCTAATTTTTTTGATTGTTTGAACATTGTTTTTAATCCAACTGCGACTTCTCTTTATATAAAAAATTATTTAAATATGTAAAATAGAATTAATCGTTATAATTTGTAAGCTGTATAATTTATATGTTTTTGCAACTGATAGAAACTTATATTACGTAGATAATATTGTAATATCGATAATCTTGTTTAACTTTCTAGGAATTGACAATAAAAGATTAAGAATTTCTAAGTGCACGTCTCCGTCGAGTGCATAGGAAGAAACCTAGAAACTTCAGTAGTTTACATCACGATCTCTTGTACAGAATGCAACTAGTGGTTACGAACAGGAGATACTCGAAATGCATGCACAAGATAGACGCGTATACACAGAATACAAAATTACGAATCTTGTTTCGGTATTTCCGCGAGTGCAGTGGTACTGTTAGATACTAAACGTCAGGTGCAGACGGCAATGACGAACCGGAATCATGGGGAAACCAAAGCATAGGAAGGATGAAAAGACGAAAAGAGATAGAGATAGAGAGAAAGAAAGAAAGAGAGAGAGAGAGAGAACGAAAGGGTGAGAGAAAAGCAGAGGGGGAGGGAGGGAAAGAGGGAGAAAGAGAAAGAGAATGTGAGAGGTTGCCGGCAGAGAAAATGCATGCCTAGGGAAGGCACGCATACACAGCGTACAGCGAATTATGCGGTGAATCTTCGAGTTTATACTCGTACACGTAACAATGCCGGGAACTTCGGGCGTTTACACGTGGATCCCGCGGCAACGTGCATCCAGCCCGCGGGCGGTAGGGGCTTCGGCGAATTATGTGGCGTTCCGCGTGGTTTATGCGGGCGGCGCGCGCGAAAAACGTCGGAACTTCAGATGTTTACATCGGCAGGTGGAGGCGGGAACGAGGTTCAACCGATGGTAACGAACGAAAGAGAAAAGGGAGAGAAAGTGCATATGCGCGACGGAGAGCGGGAACAAGGGAAGAACATTTGCGTGTTTGCGCCGGTTCCGCGCAGTTAGCGGTAACAAACGGTAGACGACGGAAAAAGTTTCGGTCGCGCGTTTTGCGAGAGTGCACTTAACGAAAAAGTCGAATATTTATTTTCCCCCTAGAACGACGAAACATTTCTGAAATTTTTGTTGTTGCGACTTCGCATTGTAGGGACCAGATGACGAGGCGAATGTTAAAAAATTCCCGAGTGGAGAACCTCAGTATGATAGATGTCACTTTTGTGCGAATTCGGAAAGTATGAAACACGGCGGAAATTAACGAAACCTCGTGTATATCAATTGATCGTTCGGTCAATCAATTCGAATTCGCTCGCATTGTGCGTTAATTCGTAATGAAAACATTGCAGTTGCACGTATTAGCGGATGCGGTACCGCTCAAAATGTATGTAATGCAGCGTTCCAGTCTTCGGTGATATAAATTATCTGGCCGAGCATAATTTAGAGAGTGATGTCGAAGGGTGCCACCCTCACGCGCGACTCTCGGGTGAACTGGTTTATGCTTCCGTTTCCTCTTTCCTCAACCCTCATTTCGCCGTTGAACTTTCTGCCATTCTCTCGTTCTCCCTTCGTCTGCCTTCCTCTCTCTCCTGTATTCGCGCGCCGTCTTTCCCACTCTTGTACTTCGACGAGAGATCTGCCACTCCTCGAGGACGACATAGTTTTAATTGGTTTAGCAGTGTTCTCTGTCGGGTGTCAGGGCACCACGACGCTGACGATGACAAATGGCCGGAGTAACCCCTTGGTTCTCCTCTTCGCCGAATTCCGCGTGTAACCGGGGAAACGCGGGGGTTGTTGCGCAAGGCACTGATATTTTAAGAGAACCGCTGGCGAGCATTTTCTTCGTGTTTCTTTCAAAAGTTTGATAAAACGGCATTTTTTTCTGCAGTTAGAAATTCCGCTATATATTCTCACGGGATAGATTCGCGTTTAATATTTAGCTTCAATATTTCGCGATGCTCATGACATAGTTGTGTAAAGTTTTAAATTAAAATAACGTATATTTACAATACATTTAATATATGCAATAAATATATGCAATTATTGGCTTTATATTTTTTACAAGAAGAGAAAGTATTTTTTTAAATTTAGCGTTTTATTTCTTTTCTTTGTCAACAAATAGAAAAGGTATATAAATATAAAGATTATTTTATAATTTATAGTCGTTTACGATGCAAGGATTTGGAAAATCGGATTTCCAGTTTTGAATTTCAAAACCGCGTTTCGGAGCTGTTTTCGTATGCATCTTACAATCTGATTAATCTCATGTGATGACAGGGATTCGATTTGATGCAACCTCTGTGTGATTCTCGGCTCTCATACGTTCTGTTCCCATCGAATGTGGAAGATACTTATAGATCTTACTTCTTTCTTTCCTCTTCCTGCGGTTTCCACCACGAAATCGTACATATTTGCGTAATCCGATCCAAAATGAAGAAGAATCAAGAAAATCCTCGGAACTACCTATATTTATTCATATTTGCGTCGTGTCTGTATACCCCAAATCATTCTCAAATCGGAATAAATCACACCGCAGGTATAAGGATCTAAAGCTTACTCTCTGTAAGCAAGCTTTGCGGAATATTCGAACGCAGGATATTGAAATCGTGAGCGCAAATCAAAATCTGAAATCGGAAACGTAGAATATAACTAACTAGTTTCGGAACTCTATTAACTCTTGATAATAATGATTTATGTATTATATTTCTCTCTTTCTTCCTATCTTCGAATTTAAACGAAATAATATTTTGAGAAGTTTTAAATAAGATTATATTGCTCTTGAGGCATAAATACAGCCTCTCGCGAGATCGTCTTATACAAATCGCATTTCCTATACGCGATTCCTCTTCGGTGCAACACGCAATTCGGAAGGATCGTGGTTCCTCTCGTTACAGAAGTCGGTGCTCTACCGACGAGAAATACGTTGATGAGAATTACAGTGCAGAGGGAAGAGACAGATACGGAAACAAGGTAAGCTCTTCGGGCCCGAGATATAATACTTCCATAGTCGACGAGGTAACCGTCCGAAGACAATGTATTTTGCTCGACGTTCGACGAAATTGAATTACCGTCAGATCGAGAGAGCCCGGGCTCTCCTCGCCGCCATCCTGGTTTCAATTCCTACGCGGCTGCAGCGCTGCGATTGGACGAGCGTTGAGAAATTAAATAAGAGCGCGCAAACAGAGAGGACGTAAGAAAGTTCGTTAAAGAGAGACCGGGGACGCGCTGGGGAAGAAGGGTAAGACCAAACAAGACTCGCTTTTTATTTTGCTCCTGGATACAATCGAATCTTTCCTTACGCCCCTTTAGGAAGACGCGATATATCCATTTACGTCGAACAAGCAAGATAAGTCCTCGATGCAACGATCGACAGCGTCCTAATCGTTTATCGTGGAATTCTATTGAAATAGAAGACGCGACTCCGAAGGCTCGTCTGAGATAGCAATGTTTCCAAGTATAGTGAATTTTCTGCAAAACTTGAAGAATCCGAATTCACGCTGTTATAACTGAATTTTAATGTCATTATGCGATAATACATTGATGTTGTACTATTAGTTATTATTTGGAAAGATATTGATTATTTGATTTTAATTTAAATTTAATTAATCTCTTTTTCTTTGTATTATTTTTGTAGATATATAAGAAAATCAAAAAAAGATTCAACTTAAATTATAATTAATAATTTTTTAAAATTATATTTACAAAGAGATCTAAACGATATTTTTATAAAGATATTCACTTCATTAGTACAATAAAATATAGTCCTTTTAAATGATCATTAATAAGGCATATAAAAATAATGAGCAATTTGAAATAATAATAGCGAAACAGCATATGTGCTTTTAATGTTTTTCAATATGTCAGATAAACGTATTCCATTATATTTGCAAATGCGGACTATTCATCGTAGAACCGAGGAGTTGCAAAATCAACGTTAGACCATTCCGTTTCGTTCATTTTACGTAATTTTCAATTCCGCTTGTGACAAAAACCGCATTCGCGGAAAATTCGTTGCATAATGGTCCTCTGTTTACGAGCCTCGAAACAACCATCATACAAATAAAGTACGCCGTAGCGGATTCTCGTTTTTTGCAAAACGGGCGAATGGAAATCGATACGACCGGGCGGGTGACATTTTCCTCCCGTTGTGAAAAACTTTAGTAAGCCGGCTTTACCGAAGTTCACGCTGTCTCTTCAGCGAATATCTCGGTAATATTTGATCGTTGATCTAACTGTCAAGAAGCCATCAAATTGTCGACGTTTATCGTCCAATCGTAAGATGCGCGAATGGAAGGAAAATATGTCAGCAAATAATACTGTCTTTTATATAGCAGTGATGCTTAAGAAATATGAGATATAAAATTTGTAATGTTACATAATATTATATTAAAATCGAATTAAAGAGAGAACTTATATCAAATAATTTTACTTGATAAAATTATTCATCTAATGTTATAGTTATCGAGCCAAACATCCAATGTTTTTTTATATTTCTTAATAAAGGACCATATTACGTACACAAAAATTTAACTTTTTTGTAGTTTGACTATTTTTAACTACAAAAAGTTTTAATTACAAAAAATCGATAGGATACGAAAAATATGGAAGCTTATATCGATTTTGTTAAAATTGTAACTGAAGCAAATAAACAATGTCAAATAATTTGGTATCAGTTAATTATCAAAATAGACAGATACTTAACGGGATTTCTCGTTTAGGAATTTCCTGTGCGGTAATTATCGGGAAACGACAGTCGCGTACAGTCACACACTAAATCTCTTTCATAATATTTGACTCATCTATCGAATGTAAATCGTTGCTAATCGTTTGTATATAGAGAATATTTAACTCATTTGAGTGTAACTTAACTTCTGGGACATTTTTCGTTTAACTTCCTTTGATTGTATTTCTGATAGCCAACTTTCTTCGACGATCGAGTATCTCGCGATGGATACGACGCATTCGACTCGAGCGTAAAATCTTGTAGCGTCTTTGATACGAGCTCTATGAATTTCTTATCTCTCACTACTACTGCCGACAGGCTTCTTTGCCGACAGTATTCGCGCTTGCTGCTTGTTCAGCGAGCAATTAGCGCGATATTAGCAACTCTTTAATCCCAGGCGCATCTCACGACTCGTTTCCCGGTGCCTGGTTCTCTCGTTGAGACACGCCGATTAATAATGCAACCAAGAGAGTCGCCTCTTCCAGTTACCCCTCATTGCTTTCGAAAGTTCCTGATTCTTGGCCGACGAGCGGTATATTAATTATGCTCAGTCGAGTTCCGTTTATTGCATCGCTGCCTTGAAAAACGGGAAATCGCATCGCAAAAAAAGGCTAATACGTAACGAACGTCGGAACTCGCAATATTACCGGCGAAGCCTTGCGATAAAATTACTTTCTTTACTTCGGCTGCACAGCACGCGCGCGCGCAATATTTCTTCAGGAAAAGAACCCGTTATCTAGCGCACGTTGCGATTTTGTGCTGTGATACTGTAATTAAACAAATGGCAGACGAGGTGAAATTTCCGTTATCTTTCTTGCTACTGTCTCAAGAAATAAACGGGAAATGTCGGAGACAACGTCAAGAAGTAACAATAATGCGTGCAAACAGTCTAGATTTCTTCCGACTTGCTTTCTTCACGGGGGTTACTTAGTCCATTACACACCGCGGGTTGCAAGGAAGCGCTGCGAGTGTATATGTGTCGGAGGGGGGCAAACATGGCGCGCGCGGGACAGGTTTCATTGAAAAAGAGAGTGGCAATTCCGGTGAGTACGTGGCGCAAAATGAAAAGAGCATTTCATGCACCGACGCTCTTTTCACGGTTTCTCGTGATAAATTCTTCGTCTCATTACGGCGTATTTCCGCGTGAAAGAACACAACACAAAATTGCAAATCCCAGCAACTGGGTTTAGATACGGCCCGTTTGCAATCCGTTTCCATCAAAAGTGTTCCACACCAGCAAAAGTCCACATATTTCAAATATTTAGCTTTATACATGTATACATCTCTATTTTAATCTCACTTTTTAAATTGTATATTATTTCGTCATTATATGAAAAGGCGGATGATTTAAATGTTGCTGTTATATTCCATAAAATTTATAAAAGAATCTGTTTAAAAAAGATATCTAGATGTTGAAATGTGAAAGTACAAGTTTTTTTTATTTCGTTACGAGATGATCAAATATAACATAAAATAGTTTCTATCATTTTTTGCATTGTCACTTTTGCACACTATGTAAAATGAAGAGAAAAAGTAAAAAATGTACACACACACACACACACACACACACACATAATTTTCTTTGATTTTACATATCTAAATATAAAAAAACTTAATAAAGCTACGAGATGAATGATTATTTTTCAAATAAATGAGAAAACAACGTTTCAGATTGCTGCAGAAAAATGTTATTTACAATTCGCAGAGAGAATTGTCTGAGACAGCTTATTTTCGTATTGGTTATTTCGAGAAACGAGGAAGGTTGACTTGAGCTAAAAGATCTCAAGATCTCACTTTTGCATTCCAATTGAATAATTTTCAAAAGTTCAAAAATTTGCTTGTATAAAATAAATACAGAAAATTGTATCTTCCGCATCTTTCTCGTGTGATCGAATTCAATGTTCGGTGCGGATCTCTTAAATCACTTTAATGAGATAAAACAGAGCCTTTAAATAATTTCTTATGCAAATCATAAAATGATTAATCAATATTTAATATTAATATTATTCTCTTTGACCATTTGCTTTAAATACTCGCACTTGGCGGTGCAGCGGAAAAACACAGAGAAATGATAATCAAGAAAAAGATAATCTCTGCTCAGCTACAACACTCAAGGCTAAAGGCGGAGCAGAGAGAGAGAAAGAAAGAGAGAGAGAGAGAGAGAGAGAGAGAGAGAGAGAAAGAGAGAGAGAGAGAGAGAGAGAGAGAGAGAGAGAGAGAGAAAGAGGAAGAAGACGAAGAAGGAGAAAAGAGAATAAATCTCTTTAAAGAATGAAAGAAAACTTGAGATCGTCGAAGGAATACTTCTTTCAAATTACGTGTCTTGCGAATAGTTATAGCAGCCAATTACTTGAAAAGACTTCGGTCACCGATTCCGTTTACTTTCTCTCGTCGCGATACTCCAAAAGAATAAGAAAATATTACAGTCATTGAATAACTCTCCAACGCATATGTCTCAAAGTTATATATTTGTATATCAATTTATTTTTTTATTTTTTCATATATATATATCATTTGTGTGTATTTAAGATACTACAAAAATATATAAGTTAAAAATATGAAATATATAAAACTTTTAATAATATGTGTTTTTTGTAATAATGAATTTATCAAGAAATGTGTTGTATGTACTTGTATCAAATAATGCGTTGTGGTTTCGAATTTTTCACTGCGAATTGCCACGTAATTCGCTTGCTAATGCTGTTAACTTCGTTTTACACTTGGACCGACCGCAAGAATAAATGATGAAAAGAGCGCGAAGGTAGAGCAGGAAGAAAGAACGATGTGTTAGAGCATAGATCATATTTTAGTCCATCAACGAGCACATCACGTTTCCGCATATCGTGTGTTCCACCATCCACTCGGAACATTCGAGCATGTCACCAGGACGAAGCGAACGTGTCACCTGTTCACAGCATCTACTTTACATGCTTATTCCAGTCTCGGCTTATAACGTTTGCCGTTACATCATGCGGATGCGTGTGCGGATGTATAAATGCGTGTGTGTGTGTGTCGCGTGTACGTAGATGTCCGGTGCACGTGCAGCTGCCTCAATTTGCATAACACGCCAGTATTTACAGATTCGTCTACGTACACGAGTCCGTCTCCGTTATCGAGTCTGACTCGATGCAAATCCGCGCAATGAAAACGTTGCCGACTAAACCGATTAGCTAGTTCGCGATTTGTTAGTCATGTTATATTGTCCCGCTCTGACTGGTATTAACATTCAATGTCAAAATACATTCGCATATTTCACATACGCACAATTTTTATATAAATACACATCTTAGCCTTTTATTCTCTCTTATATTTTACATTTTTTCTTTTCTAAGCATGTGATATTTAAAGTTTCTCGAACAACAACAAAAATTATTTCATTCGTAATGCGTAATAATCACTTTTCCGATAATGTTTACTTTAAGAATGCACATTAAAGAAATTATTATGATTTTATATAGATTTATATAGATGAAAATTATAAATAAAATGTACATTTTATGTAATCTATACTTTAAATACTGTTAAATACACACAAAATAACAATCAAAACAATTGCAGCGGGAATATTGGCTATCTAAATCTTGCGACATATCAGAAACAGAGACGTTTCTACCGTGACATCAGGAGCTAGATAATATGATGTATAATTCTGTCAGTCTTCAGTACACAATCACACAAATGTCGCAGATGTCGAGGATGAGCGTATGATAAAGCAATGTGGACGACGCGCAGTTTGGTGAATTACGTTTGCGAGAGTTCAACGTCGGGTATCTCCAGGGGCCATCGATACCGTAAGCCCGTAAAAGTTTCGCGGAAAATAAGTAGCGATGTCGCTACTCTAAACTGAAAGTGCGTTTAGATCTGACATTTATGGCACGACATTTCTTTCCAACACTCGATGTTGCTGGTATAAACGGTTAATACGTCCGTTTACAACCGACTTTACCGACGATAAAACTGCGTTGTAAGGTACCAAGCGTTATTATATTTCCGTACGAAAAGGTGAAAAAGGAAGAGTCGAAAGAGAATGAGAAATGCGGAGAGTAGAGAAAATGAGCGAGACGATAAATTTTTCTGTAGTCACCGGATCGATGAGGCATTGCAAGTGGATTCGGAAAGAAGACTGAGATAACACCACGAAAGTCCCGTGTCCGATAAACTACGTCGAACTATTTACAGATTTATCGCCATCTCCGCTGTTATTGTATTTCCGTGAAACAAAATCGGATGGAAAATATTGCAAAGAAGAAAGGAGAAAAGGAAAAAATTATACGCTAAAAAAGAGAAGTCCAAGTTTCGCAGAGAGAAATATGTATTAAAAGCAAGAAGCTTTCGCAGCGTGATATTGTTTATCTCATTTCAATATGTAAGTGTTTAATATGTATATATATATATATAAATTTTACTTTTTACTTTAAACTACTGTTTTCTTTTTACTTCATAGAATTTTCTTGTCATATTTTTATTACAGTATTTTGAAATGATCTATTAATGAAACATATATCTAAGAGATAGAAACAGTTAGTAATACTAGCAATACATTTTTGTTTCAGCGTTCCATATAATTCTTATCTAAGAATACTTATTATTAGAAAAGCAATCTCTCTCTTAATCTCTGTTTTATTGACTAATAAAAAAAATTTTTTTCTTCAGTTTATTTCTTTTATTTTTTGTTATTTTTAGTTTACTTCTCTTAATTTGTTATCTTAATTATCTTAAAAATTTACATATTCTATTAATATTTTTTATTAATATTTTACGTAAGTTGTTTTGGAATAATAGATATTGTCAGAATTTCCAAATTAATATAATGTTAGTATGTTTTGAGAAAAAATAACAATTGAAATCTGAAGTGTCTGAAAACTTAAATTAAATGTGGATTAAAAAAAAATCAATTAAATTCTTGAAGTATTTTATTCAAGATAAATATCTTGTTTACAATCTCTATAGAAGAGAGTTATGAATAATTAATTATCAACGTTAAATGTCAAAATCCATTCGCATATTTTGTGTATTATACGTCCACAATTTTTAAATACCCACACCGTAGTCTCTTTCATTCTTTTTTGAAATTTTTATATTTTATATTATTTTATTATATTTTATATCTTAAAATTATTTCTTAGTTTTTTTTTAGTTTTTTATTTTCTAAGCATTTTCTTAGCATTTAAAGATTTTGAATATAACAATAAAAATTACTTCATTTGTAATGCATAATAATATTCTTTTGGTAATGTCTATTGTTGTGAATTTAAGAAAATCAAGAAAAAATTTCTTTCTCAAAAAAGGAATTATCACTATTCTCTTTACGTGAATGGTAATTATAATATATTATGAAGTTTTACGAGTTTAGGCAATTATTAAATTCTCTCAGAAAGTTTTAGCATCAGCGCACTACAATATGTAATCAAATGCCTACGTGGTATGATGCGTATATGAATGCGCATGCGGATCTAAATTCTAAATGCAAAGAAGCTAACGCGTGTGAATGAACGGATTCGACATTAAGATCGACAATTTGCCGTTATTAAATCAGACACACCGTCGTAAACCCGTTACAATTTACAATGCGCGAAATGGATTCCGTGTGATTGTCAACCTCGATAATTTTAATTTGGCGGAGCATGCTACCGCCAATTCTCAACAACTTCCAACTGCATTTCGCAGATTATCATATTGTACGCGGCGGCAAATTCACGAGGCAGCCACGTGCGACGGCGCGAAGCAGACGCATGCGGAACGACATAATTATTTCGCTAAGTTTCTCTAAACGAGCCGAAGCGACAACGTCACGACGAACTCGCGCAAACTTGTTTGTCGCGACATTATCATACTTATTTGACGTGCCATCATTATATCACTCACATTCGCACGTCGAAATCGCATTTCGGTTGCGCGACATGCGTTGCTTTCGGATTTCGGAGTGTCGAGGAAAATGATATCAAATGGTGTTCAGAAATCGTTGTGAAACGGATTCCTCGACATCCCGCAAGACACGTACACATATTTATACTCGAAGATGCCGACGAGATTATCGTCGTCGTTATACTTATCACGTGCAAGCGCGGAGTTACCGCGACCACCGTCGCGGCGAATTTAAAAAGCAACTCGCGCACGCCGCGTAAATTTCTTTCCTGAGATTAATCCTGCTCCTGTCACTCCTCTCCCGCCGACTTTGCACGTAAAATGGGAGATTAAAATCTTATTGTCTTCCTGGACTCGTGTACTCCTCTATGTGTAAAAGTAACCACAAAGCTGTTCTTACTAATACATAGAGCACTTTCAGATTCCCTAATTGGCAAGGAATTCATAATTTTGTTAATAAGTTTTAGATAAAACATTCTGGACATTTTCCTATTGAGAAATTTAATTAAGGTACAGTAAAACAAACAAGCAATCTCTCAAGCAATCATACAGATAAAATTTATCTGTATGTGATTTCAGAGAACTTTCTTTCCTTGTCTCTCTCTTTCTTTCTTATCATTACTTACACAATATTTACAAATATTTGATAACAGACACATGTACGCGCGCGCGATGTAAAGTTTCTACATATAAATCCTTGAATCGAGATTTTAATGCATCATTTTCTTTACCGCTTATCTTTTTTTCATACAAAGAAATTATGTTTCTGATAATTAAACTGACACATATTTGGTAACAAATATATGTACGCGCGCGCGGTATAATGTTTCTACATACAAATCCACGAACCGAGATTTTAACGCATCTCTCTCTTTATCTTATCTTTTTTTCGAAGAAATGCAGTTTCTGATAATTAAACTGACACAGAGCACGAACTCTTTCTCTACGCTGCAGATACAGCCGTGTTCGAAGAAGATTTCTTTTTTCGAGGACTTGATTTTCGCGGAAAGTGAAAAGTATAAAGCAAGCCGGTTGTTCTTCATCGGGAATTGTAAATACTTGACTAGTCAAAAATCATGCTCGAGGTAGGAATAAATAAAATTAAACTGGAAGATAGAAAGACTAGGAGATTTGTCACATTACAACGGGCAAGCACGCATTAGTTTCCTTTCGTGTCCGCAATAAGTTTATTTCGGCAAGCATTTGCAATTTGCATTCGGTAGATCAAGTGGATTATTCAGTTTGTATACAGCGATTAAGTGGATTGTCTTCCTAGTCGCTGTAATAAGAAGCGTCGGATGCATTCGCGGCGCGTTTGCATGCGAATTCAGACTTCGAAGTTTTGAGTTTGATAAATTTTGTATTCAAGTATTAAGTTCTAAAAGAGCTCGTAAAGACCACCATCGCTCCTCGGCGAAACTCTGCCTTTGATTAGCGAAACAGAAGGCTTGTTAACTTTAATTAATCTTGAAAACAGTTTTCGACATCTTACCGTTTCTCTTTTATCGAAGCGATTAAAAGCGTGAAACGAATTGAGAGAATAATTTAATATTTAAATAATGCTGCGAGCGACGCGTATTTCCTAACTCGCAAAAGTACATCTTATAATCGCGGACTATCAAAATTAAATTCAATCGTTGCAAATGCGTAACAAGTAAAAAGAACTTGTCTTTAAAAAATTTAAAATAACAACAGCATTTTCGGAGGGTAAAACGTATGAAATGGAAAGCAAATATTTGCGTTTGTGCATGTTTCCATGTCGTATATTGTTTCAAGCCGGTGTTGTACGTTCTGCCAGTATGTAGGATTTTAAAATGCGTGTACATTTGCCTCCGCATAGTTTATTTACGAGAAATGACATTTTTTTTCTTTGTAACGTGCAAAACAGCAGAATATTCGCCACTACTCGTTATATACTTTTGCGTTGTATTTTTGAAGTTATGCTTTTTATGGAAAAAAAGAACATTAATAATATACTTCCACGTTTTTAATACAAAGGAAATTTGCAAACAGAATAGAACCTTATAAATAACGTAGTACATATGTACTAAGTAGAACTTTATGAAAATAGAGCGAAGCAATATATTTTGCACAAAATTTTCTTAATATACTTTTTAATTAAAATATTTTTTAAATTTTAGAATAGTTTTGCTACTAATATATTTAATAATAATAATTAAAAAACTTTTAAAAAAGAATAACATCCAATGAATTTTTTACTAAGAAGAAACAACGATTCCAAATTGAACAAAACTGCGGCGAAGTAAAGTACGGGCATTTCAAAGATTGAGATACAGCTTAATCTTCCAAAGCTCTCGCGAAAAAATGCCTTATACCATGTCTATGCCACAATTGTCGGAACGCTGAAGGTTCTATTACTCGCGCTTAATTGATGCGTATTAGAAGGATCTCGATACGACTCCATTGAAAGACTAACGTAATCTTACCACGTCGCGTATACCTCGTTAGAGATGCAAGCAGTGTGCTCAGCACCTGGCAATGAATCCGCAGAAAAGCATCGAGCGTCGACGACAACGCTGGATGACACGAAAGTGGTTCCGACCATCTTTATAAATTACTTTATTCCCGCCCTACCCCGAGCGTAACCGACAGGTATAATACTATGATATATCGTTGTCGCCAACCACCCTAGCTTCTCGCGTACGCTGGGAAACTGTAAGGTAGAGAATTGGGGTGAGACAAGACTGGTATCTGTTTGTATGTGTGATTCAGTTGTTGAAGAAGGATGGAGAAGCAAGCAAGAATGGAGATAAAGAGAGAAACAATGAAGAGAGAGAAAGACAGAGAAAGTGAGAGACAGAGGAAGAGGGAGGGAGAAAGAGAGAGGGCTGAAAGGTGGAAAGGAGGAAAGGAGAAAGAGAGGAAGAGAGTAAGATAGGATCGGAACAAGAATGAAGAAAGAGAGGAAGGGTTGGTTCAAGAGGCGAGAAGACGAGGGCGGCTTCCTAATCAGCTTACTTCCGTAGCTCACACCTTTTGTACCCCACGCCAACCCCCGGATTAAAGCATTGCTGTTGCCGGTTATTATATCACGAGATACGGGCGAGCGGTGCGCGCCCGTGGGGCAAAGTACACAACAATAACATGTGGTTCCATGCAGATAAACTGCGCCGGCGGAAACAATGCCAGTCTGACCCTCGTGGGGTCGGCGTTGAAGGTATACGCCACTGGACCGAACAAGAATTACGGTCTCGCCCCGGTAATTTCAGAACCAGAGCTAACGGGATTAAGTTGCCTAGAAGTTTGTGAATACGTGAACAGTAATGAGAATCATAATGTATTTGAGTAATTTTTCAGTATCTAACATTAAGAATACAGTTTAATTGCGTTATAATAGTTATTCAAGTTTCAAGATATAAAATCTTCGTTAAAAATGAAGAATTTCTTGATTTAAATGAGATTTCAAAAGCGCAAATAGTTAAGAAAACCCTATTTTATCGCTTTATCTAATCTTATTGCTATTTTATTAAAACAGACTTTATTTTGGTAAAATTTTATTTTAAATTGCTCTAAAATATTAAAAATATCAAACTGTAGGAAGATAGTATAAATAATAATACTAATAATACTACTTTTTTTATTTAGAGTTTATCTCAAAATAAAAATTTGTTAATTGCATTATTCAATAATTTTAAAAATAAAAAATGAATAATTGTTTTTATTTAAAAATATATAGATATGAAAGGCTTCTTATAAAAAAACTTCGAAAAATCATACTCAGCAGTTGTGGATCGATTGAAATTTTATTTCGTTGCGGAAGTCGTCGGAGAAACCTTATACGCAAAGAATGCCTGTGTTAGCTTCTTGCACGGCTATTCAAAATTTAATGCATGCGAGAAGACCGGCCTGTTTGCTCTTGAGAAAATTGCTCCCGTAGAGCAGAGTGTATCCAAGTGAAATGTGATTTCATAAATGACCTAAGGGACTTTGCGACATTGATCGTCTTGCGGAGAGCAACTGGCATTTAAATCAGTATACAACAAACTGGATCGCATTAAATTGCAAAAATACTTGCAGCATTTGCAATATCAACTTTTATTTTAAAGCGTAGTACTTTTTTACTTGTTCAGATTTAAAATTTATGACATTATATATAGATACCCATATTTATTATCACGATTCAGAATACATTACGTGACAAGATTATAAAACGAATTATCCTTGAAACTTATTATCAGTCAAAATTAACATCAGTAATTTATATATATTCTGGTCAGATCTTAACAAATAATATAAAAGTAACAGAAAGCACAGAGTGCTTTTATAATGAGGAATTATCATTTACACACATATAAAATGTAATAAATAAGAATTAAATGAAGATTGAGAAAAAGAGAGAAAGAGAAAGATTTTGAATATCTGTATATATATATATATATATATATATATATATAAGTATGTTGCTCGCTGAGAGAAAGAATTGATAAATATGGAATATATCTATAGATAAGATATAAATAAGTTGTTTATTTAATTATTCAAAATTATTTTATGCTTATATTCAAATTAAAAAATGTTAAAGTTTTATTATTGACTTAAATTATGATTTACATTTTATTAAATAATTTTTCTTCTTCTCTTCCTCTATTTTTTTCTTTTTTTTTGTGCAATTTATAAGTCAAAATAATAATTTTACAACTTAACTTCTAGTCTTTTACTTCCTGTCACCTCAGAATAAAAAAATATAATAAAATTAATTTAATGATTAGAAAATAAAATTGGTATTGTGGCATAATCATTATTGCCAATAATTATAATTGGCAATAGATTATTGCTATAAAAGATTTATTATCGGCATAATCTCAAACACGTGTGCTCCATCTTATAGATAGCAAGTATAAACATACATGTTACACATTTACTTTATAAAGTTTTTCTCAAGGATGCTTCTACTTTGTGAGTCTCGCCCTGCAGCCGACGTTAATTAATGTAACTCGACGAGGAATACGAGCATAATTACTTTGCTCGAGTAGCCGGAGCCGAAAGTTTGCTCGTTATCGGGTCTTCACGTAGTTACACATAGATGACGCAAGACACATCGATAATCTAGCCTTAACACCGGATATTATGATATTATCATCTTTCCTAGTGTTTTACCTGCATCTTATGGACAGTGGTCAGGCGGATTGTTAACAACGCTGCAATAAGAATTAATCTTCGTCTGCTGAATGCAATTTTTTTCCCAAGGTTATTTTATGTAAGCGCGTAATATATGATTCAGTGAATGGAACATTCTTGTTCCATGTTATAAGAAACAGGAAGGACAAGAATTTTTATTTGCAATTATAGATGCATCTGATAGAGATATATCCAACGTAAAATTATTTTACTATTGTAGCTATCTTGTGTAGAGATATAAGAGAAGATATGCGAAGCAGTCTTCTCAAAATTTCGTTTTATAACTAATTATACGCAAAATCTCTCGAACTTTTATGTTTGTTGTTTATTAATTCGCTATTTAATCGCTACTATAATGCTGTAAGTTTTGAAATATACATACAATGCAACAAAATGTATCTATTTGTTAAATAACTTATGCAAAAGTATAAAATACACATATATATATATATATATATAATTATTTAAAAAGAAATTCTAAATAATACATTTGATGAGAGATATTAACAGATATCCCAATGTGTCGAGTATCCAATTAATGCGAACGATGTGATTGAACAATTTAACTGCATAATCATGTACACTACTGCAATTTTCAATAATAGTGCGTGTTATTAATTGTCACTCAAAATTATTGTTAAACTAAATTTCCTGAAATAATACTTGATGAGATTTAGTGCCATACACATCTTTATGTTACAATATTTGCACAAAAATTGAAGTATGTGTAATGCAAATATGTTACATATATTTTATACTTGATGTACCATGTAAATATAGGATTTTATAATGAAGGAAAAGTGAGTAATCGTTGAATCTAATTTAAAAACAGGAAAAATATCATTATTTATCTATATACGATTTCTTTTCTATAATTAAGTGTAATAATAATAGTATAAAACTGATACATTCTAGTTCACTTTTATTTCTCGATACTTCTTTATCAAATTACAAATAAATGATTTTGATCTCTTAATAGTTTAGTAACCAATTTTGAATTATTATTAATTTAAAAAGCTAAATTTATTTCTGCTGATAAAAAATACATTCTTATTTATTTATTTTTGTATAAGAAAATTTATATATTATTTAAAGATCTTGCAAAATTATCTAATTCATGTATATTACGTATAATTTAAACATGCAATAACACAGTTTTTCCAGTAAATTATTCTCGTTGTATATGTCATATTCTGAAGCTTTAAATCTATTTGTAAAACAGCTAGATCATAAAGCCACACGGCAAAGACGTTGTCAACAAACTTTACCTAACGGCTTTGCGTTTCCGAGCTTTCTCCTAGCTAGCACAGCATTTTTCATGGTGCGCAGCACATGCAGGTGTATTACTATGTAACCCGCAATGACGCGGTTTGCGCGTCACGAGTTGAAGGGTCGTGCGTTAGACGGTCACCTCGTGACAGTCAGACCCGTGGCGCCGAGGAAAGTTGAACCCGCGCAAACATACGGTAGGGCGAACGGCACACGGCAGTGTTTGGCGATGGCCGGATGTACGAGGGTAGCAGACCACATCACTCGTCGTCCCGGCCGGATGTCCCGACATTGAAATACAAGCGAACTCGTGCGCGTCCACCGGGGTTGCTAACCCCTACAGTTCTTTATTGCTCCTCTTCTGTCCTCTCCTCGATCCCGTCTCTGCAGTGCGAAAGTCACTCACACTAATCGCTAAGAATTCAGTCACTCGTTACTGCGAGATAACAAAGTTTTCCAAATTATAATAATTTTTTATTTTATATCTCTCACGTATTTTATTTTTGTAAGTGGAACAAGCCGCGCTATTATTTTTTTGTAATAAAATTTATTTTAGTCATTTTTTTCAAGATATTTTGACAAACATTAAATAAATATTTATCAGTATACATATTTCGAGATAATTCATTTTATCGAAAAATTATTGTAATATTTTATTTAATTAAAGCAATTTTTTAATTGCTTTAATTATTTTTTATTTTTACTAGTTGTTTACTACAATTTAAAAATTTTCATAATAATTTTAATTTTTTGATTAAATATTGTTGTGTAAAAAGAAACGTGTTTCCCTCAACTAAAGATATTCAAGAGATTAAAAGATTATTTCTTAAAAAAATTTCAATATGATTTCATTGATATGACTGTCAAAATTAAGTCAAAGTAAATTATAAAGCTATAGATAAAATTAATTATTTTTTCTAACGATAAAGTATTAACTATGGTAAAGTATCAATTCTTAAGTTATAACCATTTGAAAATTAAAATTGTCATGTGTTCGGGAAGTATCCTGTACCGATGGCCGGCGGCAATACCTCACTGTCCTATACAATACTGCTCTCACGAACTCTTTTTCCTTCCCGCATTCCCGAATATATCTTCTTCACGTGCAATCTTTAAAAGTTCCCATTACTGCTGCTGGGATACAATCCTCGTTGTATCGTCCCTACCCATTGCGTCCTGTCAGAGTTCATAGTGGTACCGGCACTCGAGCAACGGTCTCCTTCGTCTCGGGGGTATTTTATCGTGTCGCCTATAATAAGGTTTCCACGTGTAAGAAACCACCGAGGTGTTCCGCGATATAGATGGTCGAGGAACGGTACAGAAAGAGACAAAGGAGGCGGCGAGCGCGGCGATGGGGCGAAAGCGACGGGGTAGCGAGAAAACGAAACAGGCGGGACGCGGTAGTGTGCGCTCCACCAGGCAGCCAGAGAATCCAATCGCAATAGAGTTAAGTGTTCGAGAGTAAAACCTTGCCGAGGCACGACCTCGATTACTTGCCGAGGATTTGTTACGGCCACCTTTTCTGCCACTTTCTAGCGGGCAACCTCTCCGCTTCTCCGGCACCATAGAATCGTCCCAGAGTCTTTCTTTGTCCGCGAGCTTTCCTGAAAGGCAAGCAACGTAACACGAATGTAACACTAAAGGGAGTAAAAGAACGCTTTGCTCCCCGCGCCGCCGTTGCCGGGCTTTTTTCCACCATCAAACACGAGAGACTTCCGATTGGCCGAGTTTAGTCGGTTACCAATTCTCGACGTCACCATCGGATAACGTGACGTAAAACACAAATTTTTTCGTCCGCCCTCTTGTTCCACGCCTTTATTGGCACTCGTTCTCATTCGTTTTGGGAATCGATCGCTCGCGCTTCAATTTTAGAGAAGTCTTTTGTGATCGAAAAATCAAGAGCGTTTGATAATGAATACACGAACAATATCCATCGAGATTTTTTTATCTGATTCATATTGATGCATATGGCTAAAAGCCAATAATATCTTAATGTTGAAATTTGTTCTTGTTTTTTTAAAAGACTTAAGATATCAATTAATGATTCACAGAGATATTGCATAAGCGATCAATATAATTAATAAGCTTTGAACTTTAACTTTCAATTAGATAATTTAGTTGCTAATTCTGTTAATCTGTATAATAAAAATGTATAACTATTGAATATTAAATCAATATATTTTCAAATAAATAAACAAAAACACGTTTTAATAAAAATAAGAAATAAATCAATCAAAGATCAATAAAAAATCGTTGCTTCAAATCTAAGATTTCTGAAAAGCCTGAATTATTCTCTCTGTGTATCAGCTATTAATTAACTTTATAATTTTATAAAAGTAAGTTTTAATTTTAATTTTAAGTGAGCAATACTCTGATGAAATTCAATAATAAAAATAAAATACTATAATAATAATATATAATATCATCTTTTACATCAGCAATCAAAATATTATCTGCTGTCATATTTATTTTTATAAGTGATCACACAAATAATTTGTTCCTTGAAAACGATGATTTTTTTTGTAGTCAATAAATAAATTTTTATTACACTTCAATTATAATAAATTATGTTGCTAACATAAAAATTAAACATTAATACATTATAACATAATAATTATAACATTATAACATAATAATTAAATTTTTGCATTAATGATGCAGCAGATTATCGGCTATTAAACTCATAAATGTTTAGAAAAGTCAAAAGTCTTTATCTTATAGAAAACAAATAAGTTTTAAATCAACTAAGTCTGTACATAAATCTATATAAACTAAATAAGTCTATATATATCGCATCTAAAGTGTTTTTTTTAATTAATATTAATTATTGATTGAAGAGATTACGCAATATGTGAAGTTTTATTAAGATTATCTTTTATTGCAAATATTATTTTTAAAAAATATTTTGCAAGTATTTACAAATCAATGACTATTATAAATTATCATATAGTCACTTTTTTGTAACATTTTGCAATTCTTTCAAAATTCTAAAATGCGTTTTTATATACGCGTTTCGCATTCGTTGTTGCGTACTGGTAAAGCTACGATCGGAGCATAGAGATTATATTCGCGGGATTCTGCCCGGCGGCAAAAGCCGTCTTAATGCAATTCCGAACACATTTTCTTAGTTGGTTCTTCTTGTTTTACTGTGGAAATCCTCGAGGCCGTTACGTCGGTAACGATAGAACCGGCACAGCAGGCTGTTACCGCCACATGCCGCCATAATATCGGACAAAAGTTTTCTGGCCAGCAGGAGAAAATAATTTGATATGACTCACCGTTGTGCAGGTGGAACTTCGAAGAAAACGGAAATCCTCCAAAGTACAATTATGAAGCCGATGTTACTGCTATTGCCAATTAAATATAGTGTTGCGATACAAAAGATTTCAACTTTTTTCTTAAAAAAAAAAAAACTTATTTAACAAATTTCGTTATGACGTAAAAACTGTAAAATTATAATAATAATATAATAATTAATTATAATATATATATAATTATTAAATATAATATAATATTATTAACAATTTATAAAAATTAAAAATTTAATTGTTTATAATTAAAAGATATTAATTCTTTATAATTATATTCTTTATATTTTTTATAATGCTTTGCGACAAAAATTTACACACATTTCTGGTGTAAAAATTTTGAACAAACCGAAAATATAAAACTTAACGTAATATTTTTGTAAACTATTTTGTAAACTATTTAATTGAAATGTTTTATATAATTTTTTTTATGCTAATATTTGTCTTAAAGACAAATCGAGAAAAAAGGCACTTCTGTTACTCTTAAATTGTTATGTTAAATTGTATCGTTATTATATTTCTTCACATGTAATAATAAATAAAATTTATAATAAATAATTATCATGGTTTGTTTTCTTTATTCCTATGATTAGTGCAATTTTATGCTATATATACATATACGAGATAAGAAAAAGGTAAAAAAAAGGAAATAAAATTACATTAAACCTTTTGCAGAAGCTATAAAGAGAGCTATATTGCAAGAAAGAAAGTACAGTTCGCGCTCCATATTGAGTGGAAAAGTTAAGAGATCGCGAAGACGATTTCTCCTCTGCGCCTTCCCTTTCCTTTTGTTTCTTTCCTTTCTCTTTCTCACTCTTGCGCAGCTTCTTTGTCTGCAACCCTCAAAGACGCTCGTTTAAGCGTCCGATTTCCCCTCATCCCCCTTCTAGAAGTCTCTTCCTCGTTTCATTCTATCTCACTTATTCTTCTCACGACTTCCCATTACAACGCGCCAATGGTGAGTTCCAAGGCTTATTAAATTGTAACAATTTTAATTAGGGAAGCATCGTTGGCCCTTACACTCTTCCTTTTCCCGTTTCGTGCTGTTTCTGCAGTTTTGTTTTCTTCGTGCCTAAGCGTAGCTACGTCGCAATTAAAGGTATTCTTTTCATCTTCAGTACGAAAAGTCGGATACCAACTCAAACATCCTTTAGTTTTTTTTTAAATTAGTGCCACCTGCGTTATCATCTTTTCATATTTATCGAATAGGTGCGAGCATCCAGAGAGTCATTTGTAGCATATGGCACACGATCCGTTTCATGATTTGCGAAACTTTAGACGTGCTAATGAAAATGCAACAATGATTGCTTTTTTTATTGAGCAAGTTCGGAGTCAATCCATCTTTCAAAACAACAACATTGTTGCGAGAAATAAGATTTTTTAAAGTTGATTAGAAAACATTTCGGGACGGCAATGTGAATATGATTCTAAATTGCTAAATTTGGATCAATTCTCGATTAATTTAAAAACAATAAAGTCCACGTTTATTTTCCATCGCTAGCTGTAACTTTTTTCCACTTTTTGGCAATAAATAAATTCCGCGATAAAAAAAAAATGTTCGTCCTTCAAAGCAATCTATTTATCGAGTCATTTTTTAATTTTTTCGTATATTTTAAAGCTGGTTAGCAAAGCCGTGCTGCATCGATTGAAATAAGTGATAATCTGAAGGAATGTCTGATGAATACGAGGTGTGTGGTAAGACTTTCCACTGAAGTGTCGATAACATATCTTTAATTATTTTTGCAACGTGTGGTCGAGCATTGTTATGCAACAAAATCATTTTACATTTTCTTTGAGCTATTGGACATTTGTGATTTAAAGCACGATTCAAATCGATTAATTGTTGTTGATAATATTCAGCAGTGATTGTTTGATTCGATTTCAGCAGTTCATAATACGACGCCTTTCCTATCCCACCAAATGCACAACAGAACTTTACTTTCATGTTGCGTTTTGGATGATTAGCCTGGCCCTACCCACGATTTTTTACGCTTAGAATTATCATAGTAGATTCATAGTAGATTTATTTTTTATTGCTAATTACAATTTGATACAAAAATTGTTTCTTTTTGTGACGAGAAAACACAATGAAATGCAAATGATTAAACGATTTTAAATAATCAATTCACTATTGTGAAACTCATTTGCCTTCTTTTTGAATCTTTCATTACGTGTAAATGCTCAAAAACAATTGATTTACCAACATTTAATACTTCAGCTAATTCTTCAAGTGCTCGAGCTAAGTTTTCATCTAGCAATACCTGCAATTCGGCATCTTCAAACTTTTTTGGTTGACTTAAACATTTTTCGTCTTTTAAATCAAAACCACCATTTTTGAATCGTCGAAACCAATACTCATATTTAATTCATTTCACTAATACTCACGTTTAACTAATGGAGCAGATTTAAAATGAGTTACTGAGATGAATCAGTGAGCTTAGGCAGTAGTTTTTTTTTTTTTTTTGAATCAAAATAGTAAAGTAATAAATGACGAAAATGCTCTTTATCACGTTCCATTTTCAATCGCATTAAAAAGTGTGGTTATGTTTATGAATGCGCAGGATACATGTCAAATTATTTGTAGAAATGTTTAAGAAATGACGTACCAACTTCCAAAATATCTCTAGTAGATTTATAACTACAGTCATCTATAATGCCCTTAAAATTAATCGGAATCTTAATAAAATAATAATATTATAAATTATACTGATCGTTATATTAATCGAATACTACCAGCATCTTAAAAACTGTAAGAAATCTTATCATAAAAAATATTATCTCAGCTAGAGTAATAGTTATTACAATAAATATTATTACCTTGATAGTTCAATTGGATAAGACGCCGATTGGAAAAGCAGAAGGTTCCAAATTCTAACCAGGAATCTCCCAGGTTTTTTACTTAATTGTAATTCACGTGCAGTCTTGTTTAAAGTTGTTTATTGTTTAATTTAATTGTTTACGTTTTTAATAATTCGTATTTAATTCTAAAATTATATTGAATATAAAAGAATATATTCTTAATTTTATGTTTTATTTACAATTTTTACTTTCTTGAGCTGAAACATGTTCTTTAAAGATAATATGTTCACTCTTTCACTTTTTTTATAAACAAACATTATCACTACATTTTTACATTATTGAGCTAAATATTACTACTGAATTAAATAATTTAATTAAAATAAATATAAGTTCTTGAATATTACAAGGTTATAATACACATAAACAGAACGATAGAAATATGAATGTCTACGTATGTTATCATCGACGAGTTATTATGACTAATTTTAATAAAAGTACATACAACACAAAAATAAGCAATTGTAGAAGAAACTTATCTATTAAGTTAGGAATATTAGGGAAAGTCTATTGGATTGAAGTTTGTAAGTCAAACAGTAAAAAGCTCATTTATATTGGCATTTAAAATAAATTTTATTCAGATTTTTATATTACGTAAAACAAATAAAATAATTTGTTTAGTAGAAATCAATCAAATTATTATTTGTAAATTTTAAAGAAATATATAATTGTTTAATTCAAAATTGTTTTATTATTATTAATATATTAGCATCAATGACATAAAAAGACACATATTTAAAACTTGCACTTAAAATATTACATATACTAATACTTAGTACGGAAATTTAATGCCCCATGCCTCAGTGATACCGTCCGATAGCACCTTAAAGTCTAATCCCTTTTCTCTTGAAGCAATGACAAAATATTTATAAATTTCATTTGCATACAAATCATCTATTATTTTCTGCAATATTGGGGACTTTATCTTTTCTATAAAATCGGCGAAGACCTTAGAATTTTGCAATTTTTCCTTGTAAACAGCTTCCATCTCGTCAACAGGTAGTTCTTTCCAAATATCCAGAAGCAATCCTTTCATTCCATCACCGATTTTCTGTATTCCAATTTCAGACTCAAAAATGCTCTCTGTTTTAGGCGGCACATAATCCTCCATGCCAATGATCTGGTGTAACAGTTTGATAGCTTCTATTACGTGCAATCCAGCTTTCTCAAGATATATTACTAGTTCATGGTGTTCTTTAAGAGCTTCGGTGTTGCGCAGAGCAGACTGGAATTCTTCTGTAAAGAGGTATAGCACACCACTTTGTACTCGTTCATCTTCGGTTACATATTTGTATATTAATTCATTTATTTTTTCAACATTCTTTTCCGAAATAGGTTTCAAAATGTCCACAAAGTCTTTGTCCAGCGAATGATCGTGAACAGAAACATAGTTTGGTACAGTGATGCCGAACAGTACATGCACGATGTCCGCTATTGATAGCGTATTTATTCTCCTGCTTTTGAGTTCATTGCCGAAGTCTGAAAACCGATGATAAGCTTGTCCCAGACTGACAATGGCCAAGACGGCAAACAGCGTTGATATATATTTCATCTATAAATGTATCCACCCGTAAAAGATTAGTATCGAATGCATCACAATTACATTTTTATGTGTATAAAAATGTGACGTAATAAAAAAGAATTTTTAAAAATGTTATTAATCTTCTTAATTATGATTGCTTTATTTACAATTATATTGACAAGATGACAAAAAATCACTGTTATTATTTAATTAAAATGTTTCTTTTAATTATGTGTTTTTATTTGAAAAAAATTATAAAAAAATATAATTTTATTTAATTTGTGTGTGTGTGTGTGTGCGCGCGCGCGCGCGCGCGCGCATGTATATGTGTGGAGATAAATTTTTTTAGAAGAGATTTTGTGTTTACTTACTGTGGCAGCTGTAAATCACAGTGACTTTTGCGTAAATAGTTACCACTGATTTATATATCAAAAACATTATCTCAAATCTTGTTAAACAAATCTTAATTGAGAACTAGATAAGATAAACCTGCTGTTAGAAAAATGTAGATAATTTAATAGAAATAATAAGTCTAATGAAATATCATATTATTTACTTTGCTATACGCAATTTTATTATTCGAAAGAATAAGATATTTTATTAAATTTTATTTGTAGAAAATTTTTGTTATTATTAAAACAATTTTGTTAGTGTAATTTAATTTTTAGTGTAATAAAATTTATGTATTTTACATTTCAATATGAAAAAGTTACTAATTTTTTATTTTTAATTTGACTTCATTAAATTATGAATTCTATAGTGAAAGTATTATTATTTAGCGAAATGTAATCAATATTTGTTATCAGAAAGTTTTCATTTTATTACTTTGACAATTAATGCTTTCTACATATTTGANTATAATATGAAATTCTATATTCTTTATTAACACAAAGAACCGTACAAAAACATCGTATTTAATTTTAATTTTTTTTAATTTTTTTATTTTAATTTTTAATTTTTTTATTACATACCAAATTAATATTATCAATAATAAAATTGTGTTTTGCTCTTGTTATTTTTAATGATTGCCGTTCCTATAAGTTTACAGATAAATATATTCTGAGAAGTAAATTGTTTTCTAAGTGTTATCTTGGAGAATTCTTATTTATTAACGGAAAATGAGAAAATTATCAAAGATTAATCATTTTAAGTACATGTTCAAGTAAATTTAATTTTTTTATCCAATGTGGTAGTTTTATTTCTTTTTTAAAAAATATAATGTTATAAATTACTATACCTAAATCAACCTAGTGATACGTATTATTTGTATAAAATATTTGATATATCAATAACTGGCGGCAAGTTATAATCCTATAAAAATTGCGTTACCTGATAAGTGATACATATCATTTATATAAATCGCTTTTTTAAGCAGTAGAATTAATATTTTTCTGTGTAGGTGTACATACATGTATGCATGTACATTTACACACATACATACACACGAAACATTTTTCTATATGGAAGACTGGGACAAGTTATCATATTGATTGTCAAAAAGCTTAGAATCAATATATGTAAGAAAATTCTCTTTCTTTATACTGTAGATTGCTGATGTAATATTAATTTATGTAAAACAATTTTACATGTAAAATGGTTTGCACCAAAAGCATCGCGTATATCATTTACAACAACTTTTAAGAAAATGAAGTTGGCGAGTAAATTTTTCTGATCTCTTATTTTGTCTTTTTTATTAGTTTTTGACATTACTAATCGCAATTTCACTGCAATCGTAGAAAATGGCATGTCTTAAATAAATTTTGGCTATGGTGGCATAATCATTATTGTAACAAAATTTGTGAATATAATCTCTAAAAAACTGCTATGTGGGTTAGATTGTCTTAAATGAGTTTTCTACTGTCACGTATCGATAATTTTTAATTTACGACAGAGTAGAGAACGCTGAGATACCTCAATGTAAACTAAGAAGAATAACATTCTATACGAAGGGCCACTAAGAGGCCTAAACCAATCTCACGTACCGATAATTTTTAATTCATGAGTCAACCTCAATAAACAGAGCAAAGCACGCGATAGAATTTGATGTAAATTAACATTTGATATGTAAGGCCGCTAAAAGGGCCTGAAGTTATAGACAAAAACCGAGATAAGTCTCTTCTCTTTAAGAAATTTATGGATGGTAGTGATAAATTTTTGATATAAATAGAGACGAAAAACGTCATAATTTGTTCAGTCTTGATCAGTTAGTCATGTTCGTATTTAGTATGCAAGTCATAGTTCGAACATTCGTGATTCAGTTATTCGAGCATTAGTTCTCCGCAAACATTCGCACATCAATAGCATTCATTCTTCTGCGAGTAGACGTATCTCTATTCTTACGTTTCTTGTTCGAATTAAGCACTTTAGTTTTAACAATACTGTAACACAATAAAATAAAAGTATTTTATAATAATAAACAAAGCAGTTTGGTTTCCTTGGAGTCTGACCCGAATTGGAAATTAATATAGAATTTATATCCGTCGCCTTAGAGAGCGGACTTGACCTTTTCGCTGACAAAGAACGTAGCGGATTGGTTCTTGACCCTGTCTAAGTGTAGTGGCTGCAAAGTCTGTTTCTCGGTAGATGAATTTCTATCGGTTATTACTTCTAAATTGGGCTTACCTCTACGCTGCCGAGTAGCGAATTGATTTTATCGCCGCCCTGCGTAGCGATTTCAAGTTTATTTTGGGAATTTCATTGTAACTAATGTTTTAAGAAAGAAAAGGGAAGGTAAACGAGTACAATTAAAACGGTTCAGACTTCAAGTCAAACAGGCCTTTAATTTGCGAAAGGATTCTTTTTACTTCCTCAAAATCCTCGAGAAATTAAAAGCAGACATCCAAGTCGAGAAATCTCACATTTATCCTTATCATTTAATTTTCGTCGATGTCGTTGTTATTGTTGTTCGATGTCAAGGTCGATTATTCCGATTGTCGACAAATAAATAAAACAGATTTTCGCTATATCACAAATACAAATTACGTTATTGTTTCGGTCCCGAAGATTAAGTGCGAAACTAGTCCAACTCCCGAGTAGATTACTTAAATGTATTGACCCAAAAACGGACGATTTGACGAAACGTGACACTACCTATTCTTCGAGAAAGCCGTCTTTCATCTGGCGACACTGGCTTGAACAGTCGTTCAGAAGTTATGTGAGGTTCAATTGTAACCATGGTATGAAAATAAGAAAGAAAGATAGTTAGAGATAAAATTCTGCCTGATATTATTTTAGAAGCCATTAAAGCAGTGAAAATAATTTATCTATCTGACAAGCCGCATTAAGATTTAATACGAATTACCGTGCATTAAGTGATTATTGCAAAAAATCTTGCATAATTAACTTGAATATGTAACCTTGAAACGCGTAAGAATCAACCTCGAGTATGGAGTTAATTATAACATTTTCACAGTTTTTTATTTATTTAAAATTAAATAACTTATTTGTACGATATATTTAAGAATAATATTTTTTCTTTAATACCTAAGGAATATACAGATGGCTAGAAAGAATATATTATGTTTACATATGTTGTCATCGACAATGTTCCACATTATGACACAAAATTGTTAATAATTATTAATAATTTTAATAATTTTTAATAAAAGTACTTACAAAATAAAAATAAGCAGTTGTAGGAGAAAGTTATCTATTAAGTTAGGAGCGAAATATTAAGGAAAATTTATTAAACTAAGGTTATAAGTGGAAGCGATATAAAAAGTGAAGATTTATTTATATTGGCACTTAAAATAAATTTTATTCCAATTTTTATATTACATAAAACAAATGAAATAACTTGTTTAATATAAATTAATAAAATTATTTGTAATTTTTAAAGAAATAATTGTTTAATTCAAGAATTGCTTATTATTATACAACATATAACGACATAAAAAGCAAGATTTAAAACTTGCGCTTAAAATATTACATATACTAATACTTAGTATGGAAACTTAAGGCCAAATATTTTAGTAATAAGTTTCATTACTACCTCAAAGTCTAATCCTTTTTCTCTAGAAATCATGACAAAATCTTTATAAGTTTGGTTTGCATACAAATCATCGATTATTTTTTGCATTTCTGGGGACTTTATCTTTTCTACAAAATCAGCGAAGACTTTGGAATTTTGCAATTTTTCCTCGTAAAGAGCGGCCATCTTGTCAATAGGTAATACATCATAAATATCCAGAAGCAATCCTTTCATTCCATCATCGATTTTCTGTATTCCAATTTGAGACTCGAAAATGCTTTCTATTTTAGGTGGCACATAACCTTTCGTACCAATGGTCTCGTGCGTTTTAATCAAATCGATTACGGACAATCCAGCTTTTTCCAAATATACTACTAGTGTTTTGAATTCTTTAAGAGCTTCGGCGTTGCGCAGAGTAAAATGGAATTCAGATGATGACAAGTATAACAAAGCATTTTGTACTTTTTCATCTTCTAATGTATATTTGCTTATTATCTCTGCAATCAAATCTACCGGAATAAGTTTCACAAAGTCCATTATTTCATCTATTACCGTATAAACTAATAACTGATTCTGATAAACAGAAACGTTGTTCGGTACAGTGATGCCGAGCACTATGTACATGATGTCCGCTACTAATTGCGTATTTACTCCCCTGCTTTTGAGTCCATTTACGATAATCTGGAAGGAATTAATTTGATAGACTTTGTTTACGAGCTGCTGGAAATTGTAAGATTTGAGTTGGTTGACGAAGCCGATGAAAGCTGAAGAAGTTCTCATTTTTTGCACGTAGGAGCGAATGAACTTAGAAAAAGGAATCACTTTCTTGATGTCATTGAAAAGTCCTGCCAATCCAGTCCCGGTCCTCTGCATCACAGAATACGAATGAAAAGGAGGTAGCAATTGATCGATACCGAGAACTTTGTTAATTTCGTTTATTAAAAAGTAAATATCGACGCCTTCATTTTGTAGATAATTCATGAAGTTGATCACTTCAGGAATGACTTGAAAATTTGTCATCAAGTCTTTTACTACGGTCGTAGTTAAAAGATAATCAAAAGCGGCTCGTACTTCCAAATCTGTCTGTATGTATTCCAAAACAATTTTGTTAATTTCTCTAACAGGGATTAAATCCAAAATGTCTTGAATATCTTCATGAAGAGGACCGCTACCGAAATCCGGGAACTAACGAGCTTGTCCCAGACTGACAATCGCCAAAATGGCAATTAGCGCTGATATATAATATATAAATCTTCTTAATTACAATTGTTTATTTACGATTATATTGAGACAAATAACAACAAAATTATTATTATTAATTAAAATGTTTTTTTTAATTATGTGTTTTTATTTTAAAAAATGTAATTTTATTTAATATATTTATGTACATATATATATATATATATATAAATTGTTTTATAGGAGATTTTGTGTTTACTTACTGTGACAACTGTAGATCACAATGATACTCACGTAAAAAATTACCATCGATTTATATATCAAAAGCAATTATCTTAAATCTTATTAAGCAAATCCTAATAAAGAACTAGATAAGATAATTATATTGTCAGAAAAATGTAGATGTTGATAATTTAATAGAAATAATAAGTTTACACGGAGAAAATTTTATATTAAAAATTACTATACAACAGTATCATGAAGGAATCATGAAACGAATCATGAAGGAATTATAAAAATTTTTACTTTTAAGTTTTTTATGTGAAACAGCAAAAATTTTCGGTCCATATCTTTATAATTTGCGGTTATTATACTGTATTGTACTGTACATAGTAATTTTCTATAGAAAATTTTCTCTGTATAATGAAATATCATATTGTTTACTTTGCTGCACACAACTTTATGATATATTTTCAAAGAATAATATATTTTATTAGATTTTATTTATAGAAAATTTTTGTTATATTAAAAAAAAATTCTGTTAGTGTAATTTAACTTTTAGTGTAATAAGATTTATATATGTTTTACTTTTTAGTATGAAAAATTTATTACTTTATTTTGATATTATTTATTTTTAATTTTGCTTCACTAAATTATAAATTCTATAGTAAAACTATTATTGTTATTTATCAAAATAAGATCAATACTTGTTATCAGAGCTTTTTCATTTCATCACTTTAATAATTAATGCTGATATATATATATATATATATATATATATATATATATATATATATATAATATCAGAAATCATTAATTATAAAAGTGATAAAATAAAAAAATTTTGATAACAAGTATTGACCTCATTTTGCCTCATTTATATATATATATACATATATATAATATTTAACATTTTTAATAACATGGAATTCTATATCTTTCATTAACACAAAGAATCGTAACATTATAAAGACATCGTATTTAATTTTTTAATTTTTTTATTATATGTCAAATTAATACTATGAACAATAAATTTGTGTTTTGCTCTTGTTATTTTTAATGATTGCCGTTCCTGTAAATTTACAGATAAATATATTCTGAGAAATAAAATGTTTTCTAAGTGTTATCTTAGAGAATTCTTATTTACCAATGGGAAATGAGAAAATTATCAATGATTCATCGTTTTAAATATATGTTCAGTTTAATTTGAATCACAACAGAAACATTAATATTAACAGACCAAAAATAATTACATAATTTAGTCATGGACATGTCTTAATAAATTTCATCATATAAAATGTATAAAGTGGGAGTATTATTATTTTGTTTCTACGAAGAAAATGTAATCTCTTTCTGTGATTTTAAGATATAGATTAGCAAAAATAAAGCAACTCATCAATTAGTTAGATTCGTAATAAGATATCGCACAAATTAAAAAGGTAACAGAACTTATTACAATAACTATATCATTAAAGATAGGCATATAATAAAAAAATAAAAATTATAACAAAAAATAAATAAAAACGTTAAGATCAAAATTTCTTTATGAACATCAAAAGTCAAATATTTATGTAAAAATATGTGAATCAAATATGCTGTTAAAATCAAATGCAAATTTTAAGAATATTAATTGTAAAATAATATAATTAGAATAAAAAACAGAATTATGTTATATTTATATATTTTTATTATTTCTTATTTTATATGTAAATATGTGGTATATAAAAAATATATATATATATATATAAAACAAAAAAAGCATATATATATATATATATATATATATATATATATATATATATATATATGTATGTGTGTATAGAAAGTAATAATATAAATTTCCATATATTTTTTTCCTGAAATCTTAACTGATAATAATTCCTAGATTTTCGTGATGAATTAATATCTCAATCTGATCTCAGTTTCTTATCTAGGTCTCTAATCCTTTCGTATAGCTTGATATTACCAGTATATAAGTATACGATAATTATTCACAATTATCAGTACGCATTCATACGTCTATACGTAGCTGTCATGGTAAGTAAAGAAAGTATCTTCGTACATCTAGTATATGTTCAAAATTTTAACAAGTCATATTTATACAAATTATCGCTTTCCTTATTTTATCTCTTCAATGATCAATTTATAGTATAAATTTTGTTCTTTTACTAAAAATTTAATTATATAATTTTTTTATATCAATTCTTATCATTAACGGAACATTATTTTAAATTTTATTTTTGTATATTTTTATGTTTTTCTTATAACTTTTAATATTTTACTTAAAAAAAAATTTAATTTAAATAAAACAAAGAAAAAAGTAAAGAATTGTAATTTTTTATTATATTTTATTATATTTTTATTTAAATTTTTACTTAAATTTGTACAAATTTTTAGATTTTGATTTATTTATATATAAGATAGAGTATATAAGATAGAGTATATAACGTAAAGTAATTTTAACTAATTATTATTATTTACATTATTCTTCTTTTATTAATATGAACGTAAATACTTTGTATATATAAATTAATTATTGTGATGGAAAACACAGATATATTTTTTAAAATAATACTTTTCATTACCTCATATTTATTCAAAAATACGTTTTAATATACTCATTATTATTTTATAGATGAAGTTCACATTAGGGCTGTTTGCCATCTTGGCTATTATCGGTCTGGGACAGGCACATCAGTTCCCGGACTTCGGCGAAGGTCCTCTTCATGAGGATTTCCAAGATATTTTAGATAAAATTCCTCTGAAAAAAATTGCCAGAGTCGTTGTGGGCTATGTGAAATATGATAAGGAAGTACAAGATTTTATTAAAGAGTTGTCAAATCCAACTTTGGTCAAAAACCTGGTAGTAGAATTCCAAGCCATTCCCGAAGTGATCAAGCTTTTTGACTATTTGCATAAGGAAGGTATCCATGTTTATTCCATAATAAACTCAATTAACAAAGCACTCAACATCAAGGAACTCGTACCACCTAGCTCTCAAGAGTACTCTACGATGAAGAGGTTTGGTGGACTTCACGGATTGTTCAAAGCCATCAAGTGGCATATCGATTATGATGTCTTTATTAGCATATATGTGGATAAGCTAAAAACCTCTACAGTCTTTGCCAACTTCGTCGACCAAATTAAATCCGACAATTTCCAACAGATCGTTAACAAAGTTTTCAAAATTGAATCCTTCCAGTTCATCATAAACTATCTTGATGTCAAGTCAGTAAATTTTAAAATTGTGGCAGATATCACATATCTCGTTTTTGGTATCGATGTACCAGTCCTTCCTTCTAAAACGTTAGTGGAAGAATTGATAGATTTCGTCAAGCTTCTTCCGGTAGAAGAGATTTTCAACAAAATAGTCGAGTACATAAATGAAGATGAGAAAGTACTAAAAGCCTTTGAATACTTATTAACACCTGAATTCCATGATCTGGTGCGTGAGCTCGAAGCTCTTAAGGAACATCAAGCATTAGTGTCATATTTAGAAAAGATTGGACTCCCTGTTATTGAAGCTCTTCAGGAATTTCATCGTGCTATTGGCATGGAAGAATATGTGCCACCCAAAATAAAGAAGCTTTTGGAGTCTCAAATTGAGACGCAAAAGATCGGTGATGGAATGCAAGGATTGCTCAAGGATCTTTATGATCTATTACCTCTGGATAAAATTGACGCTCTTTTTGAAAAGAAGATAAAAACTTCCAAAGTCTTTGTTGATTTCATTGCAAAGATTTCGTCCAGAAAATTCCACAAAATCGTCAATAATTTAATCAATCATGAGGTCTATAAAAAGTTTGTCACAAAGACTAAAGAAAATGGATTTGATTTTGAAGCAATAGCAAATTTTAATAGCAGAATAATTGGCTTTAAATCTAAAATGTTCTAAAATCACTATTTATGTATAATATTCCAAACATATGCAATTTGCAATTTATCTTAAGTTAATGCTAATGTAATAACATAATATAAAAATTACTAACTCAATAATTTCTTTGCAACTAACAATAAATTCTACTTTATAATGAACAACTCTTATTTTATTTTCCTCCTTCTTTCATAGGCTCCTCATAAAAAATATCAACAAAAAAGAAAAAGATAGAAATAGAGAAAGAGAAAAAGAAAAAATAGAGAAAACATTTTTTCATATTTTGTCGATTTATAATTTTAGAAATTTTAATTTTTAATTAATTTATGTAATGCATATGTATCGTATATAAACTGTATGTATTTTTTGCGCATACATACATATATATTTATAAACATATTTTCTAAATCGAGATCACATTCAATTAAATTTTTGTATTTTTAACATCAGTAAAAAGGCGAACAGCATGTAACAATTCTTATCCAAAGAGTTGTTACATAATTATTTTTTTACGTAATCAAGCCAATTAAAATATGTGAAAGTTAACATCATTTAGCTTTTACGTAACTAGCGCGATATAATCGCATTAAAGATTAAAAAACAAAGAGTATCTATAGAAAGCAATATTATTGCAAACGATATTATCAATATTATCTTTACGATTATCTTTTCAATAGCATAAAGTTCTGTCTCATTTTTTTATCTAAATGAGAATATTCAAATCATAAAAAACAGATAAGCATAGATGTTTGTAAGATATAATATTCATAATATATTACATAATTATTCATAATTTTTTGAAGTAAGTTGAAACTAGTACTAATATTTTTATTGCAAAATATTAAAATTATTTTTCAAAATAATTTTAACATCTTTGTTTTTTATAAATAAAAGAACGTGTTTTATTAACGTGTTTTATTAACATATATAATATTTGAAAAAAACTGGCCTTCGATTTTTTCTATACACTAATCTTATATTTATAAGAATTATATAAAATTGTGATTGTACCAGCGGAATAAATTTCAAAATGGAAAGTACAAAAACGACGAAATGCAGAATTCATGGCTATCCTCTTTTGCACACTCGGAACCATCTAAACGATTCACGTCATTTGCTTAATACGAACGAATAATTCATCGCTAGATTTCAACGAATAAATGCGAATAATTTTTCTAAGGTACGAAAGAATTAGATCTACTATATAATCGTGGCATTATAAAATATTCGATAGAAATCTATTTAAATATACATAATCTATCTTGATTAACAAATGTCACTGATATATAATATTTTATCAATTACATAAATCCTATATTTACATTAACAATTTCAATGACTGTTCTGCAAATCTGTAATAGATTCATATCATCCACATATCTTAGTTTATTATAAAAATTCAGTAGTATTAATTTTATAATCTTCAATTTCTAATATTGCAATAATTATTTAAACGGATTTTATCACAGAAACGATCAAGATGTAACGCATTCTTCTGATAGGAAGATCGTTTCGGCTAACTCGAAAGAACGATGGCAAGCATTTTAACGGAACGCTTTTAGCGCGCACCGAGTTCGTGGACGATAGAAATTAATTCCTCTCAGGATGTCAGGGACTGTATGAACGCGACGATGCCGGTGTGAGTTTCAGCTGAAGCTATGATAGCAGCAGGCCGAGACGGGAAGAGGGACAAAGGAAAGTGCTGCTTGAGGTATAGGATTCAGAAGGGCGCGAGGACAAGCGGCTCGCGGTGTCTGCAGCAAACAATTCCAATTAACTTGCTGGAATTGGAATAGGACTCGTACTTGTTCGCCCGGTCGACTCTCGGCTCACGGATGCCACGCCGAGAACGACGAGGACATGAGCATTCCTTCATCCATCCGTTGCGCTTCTTCATTTTTTTCTCATCAAATTTCGCCGTTACGCTATGTGCTCGAATTAGTTGTCCGACAAAATCGAAAGATTATAACGTTCTAGGAAAATCAATCGCTGGAAAACGGTACTATTTTCTTACGTATTCTCCAAAGTACTCTCTAAAGTACTCTCGAAATCTTAAAATATATATTAATTCCGAGTGTCTTACAAATTAGAATAAAAAGTTAGAGAATTTTACAGAATCTTAATATCGATAGATAAAAAGAACATTGTGACAAGGTAAATTTTTGCGATTGAGTTGACAAAATGCGTCTACGAAATACACTTTTTTAACGGGTGCGTATCTAGCAGGGGCCATTATCTACTGCTTGTCATCATCATTGATCGAGAGTTTACAGTCATAAAGCAAAGTGAACGAGTATGCGTCCTTTGCTCTAGACAATACTGCTTCTGAGCTGCTTAGATATTGAAGATGCCCGAAAGCTGTGTGTACCAATCCCGATGTGTGCACAATGTCTAGCCCGCATTTCAACATTATTAAATCCTAGCTTGCTAGTGGACCAACCGCGCAGGACAATGGCTGTCTTTAAGCGTCTGTCACGTCACGTTAACATGTCGCGAATTGATAACCGTTAGATGAAGTTGTGTGTGACATTGTCACAATTTCCTCGTTTAGCATTTACCTTGTAAGCATCTTGCAACATGCACGTGATTTATCATTCTCTAAAGTAAACAAGAGATATTAAATAAAATTTAAATTTTGGATCTTAAATTTTTATCTTGTAATGCAATATACTTCTTATTAATTTCTTTCTACTATGCTATAGATTTTTTATTTATTCTGTTCTTACGTGTTTCCTTTCTTTGGAATAGTCATCAAAAAATTATGTAGGATAGAAGAATATAAGTTACAAACATCGTCATAAAATATAATCATGTATGGCGTATTACGAGATAATAGTTTTTTTCATAAAAACACTTTTGGAAGCAAATTCCTTCGATAAAACTTTTTTTGCTTTATTGTTTTATCAACTAATCGCGATAATATAAGTAATTATGTCATGTCTGTCAGTTCTCTATGTAATCCCTAATCTCCGTTCTGATCCCTGATCTTCCGTATGAGAGAACATTTCGCATCATATGACCACGGCAAATCGACGAGTGTACAGGCAACGGCGGCCGTTTACAGAGACGTAATTGCCCATCCGATAATCGCACGGGCGTCATATAATCACCGGCTCGTAAGCCTCGAACGACTTAATCCATGAAGCGTCGCGTCATTACCCACGTCGTCAGTACGAGCGTCGGCAATCGTCGTCGACATCGCTGAAATCCCAGTCAGGGAAGACATTTAAAAGTAGGTATAGTTGGACAGATCCGCCTAGCGGGTTTAAAAGTCAAGAGTGCCAAGAGCGCAATTTATCCCATCCATTTGTCGGATAGGGAGGAAGAAAGAGAAGGAGATCCCCGACAAGAACAGAACGGCAACTACATGAAGCGAGGTACAACAGAAGAAGAAGACTCCGAACCGCGATCTCTCATCCCGCTTTTACCCCGACTCGTTACGCCGACACTACGACCACTTCATTGAATGACTCATTTTATTTTTCCAGCATGAAAAGTATCATTTTTCTCACTTGAAACTCCTTTTGCTCAACCCAAACCTTCATATTCTGCCTGCCTCTTTTCGTGATTCGACGACAAGATCCGTTTCATCTTGCTGTTCTCATTATCCTTCTCTCGTTAAGCAAAGTGTGCGAGTTTTTGTTCGGAAAATGGCCGTACGAATGTTTAAAATGCAATCTCTAGGTACAGATATTTTATTATTAGATATTTTTATCAAATAATTCATTAAAGTATAAGTAGTGTTTACGACTTTTGTTTTAAGGCTATCTGAAAAAAAGCAGAAAATAAATTAAATGGAAAAGAAAAATGATAATTTCGCTTTTTTTCAAAAATTAATTATAATGCACTATATAAACGTACGCACAATCGATAATTTTTTTGTAAGATAAAAGACGCCAATTACTGCGCTATCGATCTCACGGCGAAGATGTCGTGATAGATATCATCCGCCTTCATACGGCGCGAGTGTATCCAATATTGGAAATTCTATATCACCGCCCCAAGCGGATGTGGTTGTAGCCATTCACACGTACAACCACCATCTCGATACAGATATGTTTATTACCGGGAACGACATAGACACCCCGCTCTGGCTATGACTTATCGGACGCGACTTGTTGCGCGTACACGTTCAACCGCGAAACAATTGTTTCCGGTCTTTCCTAGATTACGACGTTACGTTGTAGCGATTAATAACGCGATCGATGATAAACTATCGTTGCGAACCCGCGTCACGAAATCGCAATTAAAGGATCGTAAAAGTCCGATAACAGACAATCAATTTTTTACAGACGCTTCCTTTATCGCGCGGATGCACATCCGAGAAATAAGACGACTACAAGACTCGTTAAACTCACAAAAAACGCGCATTCAAACAGCAGAAAGCGCTTCTTCAAAGTCTTAAAAAAGTACTGTGTACTCCTTCCCTCATAAAGTCAACGATCTGACGAGAACAAATCTTAAAGTTTTAGATGCTTCCTAAAAATATACGTCTGCCTTTTATGAAATTTGAATCACGCTTACATTTCATTTTAATTAACGTACCAAATTAATTACTGATATAGAAAAGCACAATGACTGCTTTAAAGTTCCAGAAATCTTCCAAATAAAATAACTCTCTTTTGGCTATCAAGCGCACGGACACGTCCGTGCCTGTGCTTCCAACAGTTGGCGGCGGCGACTGTGTGGTATGAGATCCACTCTCAGTGTTGATAAATGGAATTTTCTAATAAATAAATGATTGGGTTATTATCGAGAAACAAAGAGTGGACCTTTTTTCCCGAGAATCTTTACTCTCCAGTCTACTCTACATATATATATATACATATATGTAATATTAAAATTTGTTATATAATTTTAGAAAACAAGTCTTATTTCTTTAAGCAGCTAAACGTGAGGAATACAGCTACTGTGAAAGCAGGTTTAATCATCCAACACGTGTGTCGACTGATGAGCACAGAGTCGTGTAAGACAAGAAACAAGAAAAAGCAAAAAGGTTGAAAGAAAAAAAGGAGAAAGTAAGATACTGAGCAAACGTCGCAGAAAGTACGAGTGCTGTTAGAATGCGAGAAGTACGTTCGCAATCAGCAGAGCTGCTGTCTATGTTGAATCCAGTTGAATTCGCAGGCGTATCACGTTGTTATATAACGAGATTATATCATTAACCAGTGAGGTGCAGGTAACGATTGTTGTCGATAACGATATAAAGTTGAGCTTCATTTTTGCTGATTAATAAATGTTACATGTGCGAAGCTCTCGAAATGTGTGACGCTCAATAAATAAAATTATCAATTAAAAGCTTGTCACTATAATGCATTTCGCAAAAACGTGATAAACAATGTTACAGAAAATAGAAGAAATCTCGTACACAAAATAACATCGACAGAATATATATAATGTTTATTTAACGCGACATAAAAAAGATACTTAGCATCAATTCTATTTTAAGATATCACCAAAAAGACATCTTATTCTTTTAATATGTTAAATATTATATATAACATTTAAATATTATATATAATATTTAACATATTAAAAGAATAAGATGTCTTTTTGATGATGTAATTTTGATGATTCAAATATTATATATAATATTATCTTATTATAAGATTTATCATATGATAAAAAAAAATATGTTAAAATCAAAGAAATAAAAAAGAGCTGATTAATCGTGTTGACATCATTCAAAATTTCATAAATAAAAATTAATAATAAATCAAACATTTTGATCTTAAATTTGATGGAATCTTCAATAAATATAAATCGGTTAAAAGAGCAATCTAATCGCAAACACGCATGCAATTATTTGACAGAATTATTTGAAACGCATAACAGTGATAAGATTTATTGCCAATTATGTTCGGATGCGATTAAAGAATCATGCTTATATGCGTAAAAATTAATGTGAATAAATCTGTTGGATATAAAATTATGTTATGTTGTGCTATTTATAATCGGATTTGTCATTCCGACTGATAGCTAAAGAATAAATATTATGTGTGACAATCAATGTTACTCATCTAATTGATTAGAGATTATCATGTGTGATAACCAAGAATTACTTATCTAATTAATTAGAAATGTTTTGTGTGTGTTTATGTGCGCGCACGCGTATGTGTGTGTGAGACCACCAAGATGTTACTTATCTAATTGATTATTAGTTGATTATTATTAATTTTATCATAGTTTATTGATAATATAAAATCAAATCAATCTGATAACAATCAAAATGATAAGCTCGATTACGGATAGCGCAACGTGCAAATTTTCTGTTTTATTCCGTTGTTCTTAATTGATTTATATGTTCATGAGAATGATCACATTCAAGATCGAAAAGTTTTATTTAATATTAATTTATGTTTATAAAATTTGAACTATATACCAGCTTGGTTCATCAACTCCTTTTTTTAATTTCTTGATTTTAATCTATGAGTCTCATAAAGTATCTATTTTAGAACATATTAATTCTTTATGGCTTATGCACAAACACTTGAACATCATTTATATTCGTGGAGTTTTTAATAAAATTCTAAAAAATTTTATCTTTATATATATATATATATATATATTTTAAAAAGAACAATTTATTATATTGACTACAAATGAATTAAAAAGATGATTAGATCACATGACAACACGAAAAAATAGAATAGATTGCGCAACGTCACGATATTTTAGATAAAAAGAAATCTTAATATTTATACATCAATTATATAATGCACTAATTTCAACTGCGATATATTTATTGAAATAATTGAATCTTTCTGAGATTTTTTAAATATATTGAAGAATGTCTAGAACATACTGTAAAAAAGGAAGTCAAACGTCAATATTTTAATAATTCTCTTCGAACTAGATCATTTTTCTTGGGCAATGAGGATTCTAATGAATCCATTGATTAGTCACGTTTTTAAGTGAACCATCCCGACTATAAATAAATAAATGAATTTTATGCATGCCTTTTGGAACAAACGATTAAATGCGGCAATGAAAATGATCTACGGAATATTATGACATCTCAAGCTTCTTTGATCTCTGATTCTCTGATTCTCTGATTCTCTAGACGATTAGTACATTTAATAAAAAATTCTCAAGGGAAAAAATTCCGATACTAATTAACAAAACAATAAGTGGCAATAAGTTTACGAAATAAAAAAGTTAGAAATAATTAAGTATTAAATAACTTAAAGAGAACTTAACTAAAATGTAAAAATGTTAGAAAAAGGAATTATCAGATTCTGATTGTATATTTATTATGATTGTGTTGAGATCTTAAATTATTACGTGTGCACAAGTTGGAAACATAGAAATGCATCGAATTGTAGACGTATTTTTACATAAGAAAGATAATGCGTTATTTTATCGATACTTAAAACTGATACATTATATTACTTTATATTTTATAATATTACATTGATTGTTTACAATTCACACATAAAGTTTAAAAAGTTTTTACATATTATCCTATTTTATATTTTATACTATTTTTATACTATTAAAATTTATATACTTTGCACTAAAGTTTTAAAGTATTGTATTTACGTTTTTCATTTTACGTGAAAAGATTATTTTTATTTTAAAATCACATATTCTAATATCAAAGCTCTTATAAAAAAGATCGCGATGTTGAAATTTGATAGAAATAAGAAATATTCAAAAGAGATAATATTACGATAAATAATTAATAGAATAAAAAAGAAATTTAAAAAATTTATCTAACCCTCGATTGTAACTCGAAGTCATTGACAAGGACGTTCAGATGGTAGGTGGAGGCCTTCGAGCACCGTATACAAAATTTCCATAGGCGAGGAAGATGGGGGCGAATTCATGGGGTAATTCCGTGTTCGATACATCGTGTGCGCTTAAGGCTGCGATGTTACTGGCGTCACATAAGCGTAATACCGGATAAGCCGCAATAATGCAGACCCGCTGTGCGTGCATGCGAAAGCGAAATGGATCCTGCTGCTCGGAGAGCTTCAAGAACCAAACGTCCGTGGCGTGATCATTGTACCGAAACATGACGGGAGTGACGTAACGTTCCATGAAAATTCAGCAAATTAGAAAGTTTTGAAATTTTGTAATAAGGACAACAAAACTATATATATATATATATATATATATATATATATAAAATAATTAAAAATAATACAAATCATACACTAGGGGTAGAAGAGATTAGCTAACACGATTAGATTAACACGTAAATTTTTTGTATAAGTTTTTGTATAAGTTTTAATATATTTTTTTCTTTCAAATATGAAACAAATGTGAAACAAATCGAAATTGATAATCCTATTTAAGAAGAAATAAGAATTGTTATTTAATTTATAGTATATTTAATATATATCCGAATAACGAACGAGAGATTAACTCAAATTCGCGTTATATTAATTTCACTTAACCCTTTCAATGTTGAGTCATGAAAAGATGGCTTTTTTTTTGTTTAATGTCGAGTATACTTGTCATGTAGTAAAAAATTTACATTTGCTATTAAAGTAAAATTTAAGTAAAACAAAAAAATATATTCGTAATTTTAACACATTTTAGAACACTTTAAAACTAAAAAAAGAAAACATACAAAGAAAAAAATTTACTTAAAANAAAAGAAACGTGCAGCGGGTAAAATGTGCAGTACACTCGTAGCAGCTTAAAAATAATTAACCACACAAATGCACGTTCTCAAAATAAAATAAAACACTTAAAGAATTAAGAATCTACTTCTCTGTGTTGTCGGATTCTTATATTCGCGTTTTCTTTTATTGTGCAAGCGCGAAACAATATATGACCAGGAAATTTTTCTCCGGCGAGAAATGGTGTATCGTTTGAAATTAAATCATAAAAAGGACCGGGAGATTCTTCCTGAACCCCTGCCGACATAAAAACGGCGAGAACAATGAAAAAGCAGGATCCCACCGAGGTAATTAGCGTGAGAAGCATTAAGAAGACACGAGGCAATTTTGGTCGGCCATTTTTCATGGTAATCTGCGGTATTCGCGTAGCGTCGGCTCGCTCGAATCGGCGTCTTCATTTTGCCACAATGCAATCGTGAAAACGGAGACAGATGAGAGAGAGTCTTGGGCGAAGGGTCGAGGTAGAGTGGGCAGTTAGGACAGAAGCTGCAATAAAAGGAGAGACTTTATGAAGACGAACGAATTTAAAAAGTTCAACAATAGATTCAAGATTATAAATGCTTTAAATGTTTTCTTCTTCTCCTTTAAATTGCTTCCTTCTCACGTTTAAATTATTGATCACGTTACAATATCGATTCATTATTAATTATTGAGTTTGATAAAAGTATTTCTTATTATTAACTCTATTTCTTCTTCTTTAAATATATATAACTCAAATTTTAATGTCAAACTTATCTAATAATGATATTGATAGATATCGATTCAATCATTTATTATTGTTATAAGAAATGTATTATGTTATTTATATTACTGCTATTCTAATAGTATTAAAGTTGCATTATAAGACTAAGATATGGCAGTTACCCTAACTGATATACGTCGCCTCATTAAATCTTACTAACACCATCATCATTCTGAACTCACGCCGAAGCTGTAACACGATTATTCAGTTTCACCGTCTTCTTATCGGATAGATCTCTTCTTGTTGAAGAAGACAACACTGCTAAAGACATGGAAGAAGAAGGAACGCATCTGCGATTCGCTTGAGAATTTAACTTCATTTGAGTTAGAAAGGCGATTAAATACCGTTTTGTCTGATTATCTACCAGGTTTTCCCAGATTCGGAATTCGTTAATCTCCTCTTACACTATAATCGTTTTCCTAATTAGTATAAGAATGACTGACAGTTATGTTTCTAAAATTTAAGTTACAAAAAGAGATTCTTTAAAAAGGAATTAATGCAAAAAATAATTTTTCTTAATTGTAAAATAATGAAATCTAATGACACACACACACACACACACATACACATTTTTTACATATTTAAATATTAAACATTTAATTAAATATTAAAATGATATAAGACAGCTCTACACATTAATAATATAATTATATCTAAATATGTTCAGAATATTGAACGCTATGTTTTCCATTGCTTTCAAATAAGATGCAATTCGGGGAGTTAAATCAAGCTTCAACAATTATTCTCGGAGTTAGCTGCGAGACTCGTCACGGTCTATATAAATTTTATCCGAACGTCAACATAGTATCCTTAGAGCGATCCACCCAGACGGCGGATAATCCGGCTTTGCGCGATCGGTCCGTAGCTGAAACGATTTGGATACCGGACGTGAAAACCGCATTCCGGATAATAACTAGCTGCTTATCAAACATCTAAGACGATTTTGGGATCCTGCATCTACCAAAGATCTGGACCAAAATTGAAGATCCACCCAAATTTAGTTTCGTTGTCTTTGTAAGTATTCGATTCTGTCTTATCCCTTGACTTCTATCGAAACTACTGTTTGAAAAAGGAGGATTGTTTGCTTGTAAGATTGTAAGATTGTACACGCAATACATTTATTCAGATTTGCTATAAAATAATATTAGAAGAATTAAGATAATGGAATGTATAAATGCAAATGTATAAATGCAAACAACTTATGGTAAGAAATCAATACTGCTGATAACTGAACGTCTTCGAAGAATTTTCATTGCAAATAATTGATACAGATACATAATAATAATGGCTATTGGCTCGATTGTCTACTATCCTTAGTTGCTTTAGCAGAAACTAGCTCTCGAAATAATTCGTGTCCTTATGTGTGTGTGTGTGTGTGTGTGTGTGTGTGTGTGTGTGTGTGTGTGTGTGTGCGTGTGTGGATATGTGTGTGTTTTATCTCAAAATTTCTTTTCCTTTCCACTCGAACTGCCTTGAAAACCTTTGACTCTTGTATAAAGCAAAAAATATCGATGCAAGCGAGATATTTTGCTGACTTTGGACGAAAAATATAAAAAATATAAATATAGCAAAGCGTGCACATAGATAGGTCCAATGTAAAAATAAAATTGAAATTCCTATGCTTTGAAAAATGTTAAAAGCGCAGCTTGCAAAAGCACATTCCTAATCATCAATGGATATTTATCCGTATTTTTACTTTACAATCTAAAGAATTTCATATATTTTTTATATAAAATTCTTATTTGAAAAAAGTTTTTCATTCTTACGCTTTTTTTCTTTGACATAAAAGATATTCGAATTTAATTCTTTTTTTAATTTTTAGTGCATTTAAGAAATGAAGTTTTTTTCGGTACATTTATCGAAATATGTTGCATTTTTTATTGTTTATTTTTAATTAATTTATCTATTATTATCTATAGCATTTTTAATTATTGAATTATGTTTCTATCTAATCGTTCCTCTATCGTATTTTATTTCAACGAATAAATTGCATGGAATGTTTCAGTAAATATAAGCTTTCGAATCGTTAACTTTAAGAATTATTTAATCGCACGAGATAGTATTCCCATTACTTCTTTTTGGAAAATAACGCTTTGATACTTATAATCGTATTTCGAATGCGAAGATACAAGCGGAACACGCCACTATTTACTTGCTCGAGTGTCAACGAATGGTAGCGCAGCGATTGCATCGTGTAGCGCGTTGTTTATAAAACTAATATGTCGTGTATCTTCTGTAAAGCCTTAATCTATTATATAAGAACACTCGATTCTTTTTTATCGAAAATAATCCTTCATGCATATTATTTCATTCTTCAATGCTGAAACTGTTCATGCAAATATTCGGATATTTTTACGGAGGCAAGGAAACCTACAGACATTGAAAGAAAAATTTTAGAAGAAATATAATATTTTAGAAGAATCTCACTGAAACGAATGGTTGGTTGTTAGTGCAAAAAATTTCGGCGCAATTAATCGTCAGTATAATCGGATGTATGCTCGATTTCCTGGAGCGTCGAAAAAAGAATTCGTAAAAAAACAATTCGCGTTTTCACACGCCTCGTGAATTTCGTTTAATTAATTGCCGCGCGGTACTACCACTATCATCCTCTTTCATCCTCTTTCATATCTCACAGCGACCTACTCTTCCCTCGTCAGCCAACCAGACTGAAAATAATCGGATGACAGCCGCGTCTACGTTTGTCTTTCGTCGATTAATTAATATTTCAACCAACATCAACTCGGATCCTCATTCAGTAACGCGGTACGACCAGCTGAAGCAACATCAAAGCTGGATTCACCCTATCACACTCGAACTCAATTTCATTAACCGTAAGCATCTCGTTTCTCCCGCAATCTGTATGAGATATTCGCGCGGGTATATATAATTTCAAAAATATTAGCGAGGAGTTACTTGATACAGTTGCCGCAAATAATAATTATGAAACTTCTATTTATCTTAGATAAGTTATACTTTTTAAAAAAATAAGTAAAAAGTTTAATAGTAGATATAATAAAAATTTACATGTATTACTTCATAATCACCAACTATTTTATAAACACATTGATATAAATAATCTTGCAGAAAATTTGTAACAGAAATATACAATATTATATTTATATAATATGTATCGTCGGTGTATATAAATGTATAAGATAAAATGCCACATCGTTCTCTCTTCCGATTACGTTCAGTAGTCGTGAATTCATCTCACGTCATTTCACGAACATCATTTTATCATTACGCGAGGAGGCTTTCAAAAAACATATCGTACAAAAACTCAAATAGGGATAAACGATAAACCACATTTTGTATTTGCTTTTAAAGCGGCAAATTTCTGTCGTTTTACAAAAAAAAATGTAAAGAAATTTCACAGTGATTCGCTTATTTGTCAAGAATAACGACAAAATCCGCATACATCAGCGCGTTTTAGAGACATTCGGGCAGAGACGGGGCGTGCGAGGAAAAGGCCGTGAGTGCTGAGGAGCTGCATATACGAATATTTACGTACAAGTCGTGTGTACTCGCGCCATACTTTCGCGAAATATAAAAAGAGATTGCATGGCTGATTTATGTAAATACCTTTGGCCCGCGAATAAACGAGTTCTTGCCGAACCGAAGAGGAAGACGGGAGGATAGGAATCTTTTCGGGAGAGAGTTGGGCAAGGCAGCCGAAGAGGGTGGCGGGTACGGCAAATGCTTACGGTAGGAGGTGTGGGACGCCCGACGGGCGCGTTCGGGGAGTAAATATTTTTCGACGCCGTCACTCGCGGGGATTCGCGAGAGAGTTTATCGTATTTCGCGCCCAGCTGCCTCGTGAGAGCCTGGGAAGAAGCTTGCCGAAGTGAAGGCGCGACGGATGGATGGAGGCACGACAGGAGACGAGAGACCGGGTTGCGTAGCCAAGGTGCACGCTCATCCGGACAAGCGTATTTCGTCGTCGGAAGTCACGACCTACTCAATTTGCGAGTCGACTGCTTATATACATACCACCGCATCCTGGCGAAGTTTAAATAATCTCGACGTTTCTGCCGGGGAATGCGAGTATTATGTTACGTGAATATTCAGAGCGAGAGTGTGCTCATCATGATTCTAAATTGATAAGGAAGAAGTAATAATTTGATATTGCATCACTTTGATATGTTTAGTTCTGAAGAAAGTTTGGAGAAAGATATCAATGAGAGTCGTGGACAATCTGCAAAGATATTCTAAAAATTAAAAAACTAATTTAAAGATTATTTGTTTCCATCAATGAGAGATGTTATTTATCATTATATTATATTTTAAAGCAATCTGCACCTATACATTGTTCAATTTTGAAAACAGAATTATTGTAATTTAGTAGGTGTTTGTACAAATAAATTTACTAAATAAATAAAATAAAAGATTCCTGCTTGAAAATCAGATTACCATTTTGCGCACAATGCAAATTACATGAAACGATTCATGTAAATCTACTCGCTCTCTATTGCGAGAAAGCATTATGACAACAGTCAGTCACTGCATTGTGCTTCTACGTCTTCGTGTCTCGCATAACGAAAACACTCATTGCGCAAAGCCAACATCCGCAATATCGCGACGTCGCTCATTTCGTGTGATCAGAACGTAATTGATTAAGCAGTTTGCGGATCGCAGTCGCGAACGCAGGGCAAGAGAGCACAGTGCGCACAGGGGGTGTCTTTACGCGCTCGGAATAATTACACAGACATACCTCAGGCGATGCGGCAAGACGGAAAGCATCGGTCGTTCCGCGCGCGCGTGTAAACGCGACGCCGCGCCATATTCGTTTGTTAACGTAATGCAACGAGCAGACGTCTCTTTGATGCGAGGAATATGTTCCTAACAATAAGTGACGAACCGTTCCGGATACGAAGCAAATATCGTCCGTAGGCGGTGCCTGGTTCGCGGCATCGTTTTGCGCCGTCTTGTACGCCGGGCGTAGCGATGCCTGACGTTACATGCGTGATTACAACAAAGTTGATACACGCGCAATTATGCGTCGCTTCGGGCCGGTTTTCCGCCTGACGCAAGATAGACTTTCCCGATATTAACGCGGCTGTAACGAAGGTACGAAACGGACGGAGCGACACCACGCTGGCCCGCACAATTCGCCCGAACGCGCGTTCGACGCCGAAACCGCGGCTAATAACGCTTGCACGCTCGATATTCGAAAATCGTTTGATGTCATGCATGGTCGCACCCGAGTGCCTAGAATTACACGTAACGCGATTGTGGTAAATTTACGGCACGCTGTAATAGTGACCTACGAACGTTCGTGAAAGAAAATTTATCTTCGACGTAAACGCGCGAGATATTCAAGGCGTACGAAATAATTTTCGCCGCGTAATTTATGCCTACGCAAAGGCATTCGACAATATTTTAATTCGTAATCGGAAACCGTCTGTGCGATATTTGCATCACGTTATTACAAGACGCGTGCAATTTGATTATGGTAGATACACAATATTGCGAGCAGCTGTCTATGTAAGGACGACGTTCCTGATGTATACATACGGCGCCGAATATATTCCGCGGCGCTATTACAGCGTTGAAATTGCATTATCACCAGAACTACTTGCACATGTGCTTACCGACATTTGATGCTCCGTCGACTGTTTGCTAATCGATTCCGCCGTGGATTCGCGAGGCGAATTAATCGACAGTTGTGTATATCGTAATGTTGTCTTACAATGCACTTGTTACATGCAACTTCTACTTTTTTGATGATGTATCAAGTTTTCTACCACTTTTGTCCTAAACTTCTCTCGCATCAGAGAAGTTTATAAATTAAAGGAATTCGTCAGAGTTACACACACAAATGCCTTGCTTGTTGATTCGTAAAGGAAATAAATTTAACTGTAAAATATAGATGTAACGTTATCTAACATCTTGTATAAAATGCTAAACTTAATAAAATATATCAAGTGAGCATTAAAATAAAAAAATGTACTTGCAATTTCAACTTTATTTGCTGTACACTGTCGTTCTCCTTTTATGTCTAAGGCCTTAGCTTCAATATTTTACTTAATTTACGTCATTTATTTATTTATTTCGTTTAAATTGCATGTGTTTTTTAAGATTGCATTTCTTTATCTTTAATTTTTAGCTTTAAGTTTCTTGAATAACGTTATTGATACCTCACCTTTTGATTTCACCTTTTGAACCTCCGCATCCTGTCATATATTTTACTGTTGTATAATTTTTAATTATTGCCATTATTATTATTATTTTATTTAAATAGAACGATTCGAGGGAAAGTGCATACTTTGCAATAGCATTTCTCGCGTTAATCTCGTTTGACCTTACATCCCCTATTCCCCTCATTCCTGCAGCCGATGTCCGGCAGCTTGTCGCTTTTGGTCAGCCATTATCGTGCTTTAACGCTCACTCTTGCGCCATATTTCTCTTCAATATCCCTGCGCGATTCTGGCCGTGGAATAATTAGATCAGTCTTACGCCTGGAGATGGAAGAAGTCAATATTGCGACCGGAGTGAAATGAGAGGGGGACCAGGAGAAACGGGAGAGAGAGAGAATTATCTCTCTTGTGCCGCGTGAAAAAGACTTAATCACATTTCAGCACAGCGGAGTCCTCCTTTTTTCGCGTCCACCTTTTCCATTAACTAATAACAGCGCGGGTGGATGGCCCCGGAAAATAATTTGCGAAGTATTATAAAAATATCACGGCTCTCTCCCCTTGGACGACGGTGACGCAAAGTTTCGATGAAAGACGCGCACAAAGTTATGATTGGAAATTAACGTTGCTCTAATTACAGAGAATCTCTTGAATGTCGCTTCGGACGACGTCGTTTAATTGATCAAAGTTCGCTGACGCGTGGAAGCTTTTTACGATTTCAGATAATCACGTTTGAGAAAATGCAATGTGTTCGCTAAATTTTGTACGTAAGAAGTATAAACGGTAAAATAGAATGACAATTTGTAAACAAACAGCATAATCATCTATTATTGAAAACAACATCTATTAATGAAAAAATACGGCAAAAAGAACAAATATCGTGTTTTAAACAGAATATAAAACGTTTCCAGAAAAAAACACGATTTTAATATCCTATTTTCAAGCGAGTAATGTCGCCTCCACAAATGGAGCGTTGTGTTATCTCGCGGAGGAGACTGCGGATACTTTGAAAAATCGGGGTATTCTCAGCAGGAAAATCGCTTCGCCAAACTACCGCGGCAAGCCACAAATCGTGAAAGATACCGAGCCAGACTCTTCTGCCTGCCGGCACGCCAAGGAGGATACGAAAGTTTCTTCCGCAAAGAAAGTTTTGAATATTCAATACTCGTATCCCTCCTCCCTCCCGGCGAGATCGCGGAGTGAGACGGACGGTTGCGGGTGCACGGAGAGCAATTTCATTTCTCCTATTTCCTTCTTCTCCGTGTTATTCGTAGAAAGCGTTTGTAGGTGCAGCCTAGGGGGCGAGAGAGAGACTGTTGAGAGAGAGGGTGATCGCACGGTATTTTCTATTGGCGATGCGTCTGGCATTCTGCGCGACCCCATCCTATCCCGCCGCCTTCGCGATCTCGCGGAGACAGTTCTCGCCCCTACAAATTCTCCCGCGAGAGATGTCGAGGAGGCAGGCACCCAGGAGGGTTAGATGTTTTCGATGAATCGATTCGAGGGCACTTCCGCTATGCAAACTTCCTTTCCGCCGGCAAACGCTACGCCTGGTGCACATTCCCCTTGGACTATTTCTCTGAAAACCAACCTCCTACAGGCTTGGACTCCCTTTTCTCCTCTATCCGCCGGAGTTAAGACTGCACTGTTGCGAGTCCTTCCTTCGTCCAGCAGTCACTGGACGCCGTGCGTCGTCCGCATTGAACGAGGAAGTTCCGGTAACGAGGTTGATTCCGGACTGCGACGGTATTCCCTGGGCGCATGATCTCGTGGAATCTTGTTTAGAAAGTGTGCGATCGAATGGAAACTCTTTCACTAGCATCACTGGCATATGCCACGGAAAGAAACGTCGCGCGATGAAAACATAGTAGAATGGACGCGAATTCTACGCGAATCACGCGCGTATCAAAGTTTGTTCAATACGTTGCCTGCGTACTCTGAATAGCATGGCTACAAAGATTCTTTTTAACTTCAGAAATATTTTTCTTTAGCATCACGTTGAAATATTCTTCAAAATTATTTATTTTGTCCGAAAGCACATACTTTTATTAAATTAAATTTATTAAAAGAATAACTCATTGCACTTGCAATTAAAGATTCTAATATTTAAAAGTACTTTCTGGACGTTGAGAGAGAGAGAGAGAGAGAAAGAAAGAGAAAAAGAGCAAATAAAATGTATTTGCAATACGTAATGTGATGTTTTAAATAAACATTATCAAATATATTTAAGTAGTAAGAAAAAAATTAAGTTAAAAAAATTAACATATAAAAAGTAATTTTTTCCAAAAAAAAGTTTCATTAAATTTATATTTAATCTATTTAACGCCTTCTTTCATGTAGATGAAAAAACACTATTTTGTGCAACAATATTTTATCGCATAATTTTTTAAATATTACATATTTCTCAAAATAGAAATTAAAATTAAAATAACAATTTTTCAGTTAAAATAATCTTACATTAAAACTTTTTACTTTATTAATCCCTTTCTAATTTCCTTTTCGTTCTTATTGATAGTCTCCAAGATACGGTAATAACTTAAGATCTTCAGAGAGTATACCATACATTATCGATATTGATGGCAGCATCGTGTTTGCAAGGATTAACTTTGGTGTAACCATGTAGTAGCCTTCCTGGTGTAACGTCGCACACCAGCGGTTTTCCTCGAGTTCGCGAGGAGAGAAACATAGGCGGTTAACTTCGGTTTGAATTAATAAACGAGGCTTGGCTTCTAATACTGAGCTTAACTCAGTTTAGTTTGCCGATCGAGGTCTCCTGTACCGAATTCTAATCCGATTGTGCAGATCACGTGCAATATGGGGTGGCGATATAAGCGCAGTATAACGTGTTTGAGTAAAGTTATATCCGATAAATATGATTCTTTAATGAAAAGATAACTAAACGTCAAAGAATAAAGACAAATTAGTAGCAATACATTTAGTAGCAACTATTTTTTAAAACAGCGATTTTGTTGAGAAATGTATTTACAATTTTTTAAATCTAACTATCTCACCTGTCCAAAATATTTTTCTTGTGTATTATGCAAATAATATTGCATCATAACAGCTTTATTAAGTTAGTTCGGTGTAAAACAATTTTTACACACACACACACACACACACACACACACATACACACAAAATCGTACAAGGAATGTACAATGAATAAATTAATATAGACGATCTAGCAAGATAAAAAAAAATTTATCTAAGATTTTGCATGATATTTTTTTTGCGTGAGAGTTAAATTCAATCAATTGTGGAGATCAAATGTAGATCAATTTGATCCACATTTTAATTTATTTATATTTTATACGTAAACAAATTTTTTAATTTTTATTTATAAATAATTATAAATTGAGACATGTTTTAAATACAGAATAATAATTTTCAATCATTAAAAATTACAATTATTAGAGAATTAAAAGAAATCTATATTTTTTAAAATATTTCTTTACGTAACATTTTGTTCATGCGTCTGACAATGAGTCAATTTCCACACAAGTACTTACGGGTTAATAGAGGTCTATAGAATTGAGATTTCATCAAGAACAAGTCACATCTATGTCGTCTTGATTGCTGCCATGCGATCTGAAAACATGCTCGTAACGCGGCACGATCTGAAATCGCATCGCGAAGAGGACCCTCGTTGAGCTACTGGATGCGTGTTTCTGCAAAAGTGGTAACATCGATGGCAAAACGGAAAGAGAGATGCGGCAGGGACGCGACAGGCTTGAATCGAGGATATAGATACCGGCAATCGCGAGGGAAACCATTAAGGGCTGTTTCTGAGGCTTATCATAGTCGTGCAGCGAGAAAGCCAAAGCAAGAAAAGCTCGACCCATTCAATTGTCGCGATAACGTCGGGATTCGAGTCAAGACGCATCAGACTTCGGCCGGAAACGACCACGTCCAAGAGCTTCCTCTGCCATTTAGCCGTCTCCACCAACACTCGCGTTTCCGACCTTGTACCCTTTTGCTCCATTCTACACCTGAAGATTACGCCTTGAGATGTAATATAGATGTTGATCAATGTCACTTCCTCAATTATTCCGGCCGATCAAATATTGCTGACCTACAATTTGATCGGTTAGATATATATAATTTATAATTACTTATCTCCTATGAAATCTTAATAAAATTTTATGCAAAACTTTATCAATAAATTGCTCTACCTATTTAATTTTGCTAAAGCACTTAATTTAATAAAAAAGTATTGGATAGTTATTAGTATTGTATTCGATTCTTTCTTTTCATATGGCAATCTGTTACAAAGGGCGAGTTTCATGGTATTAGTAGACAAAAGCGCGAGTGACGAGTAAGAATGGGCGGATTAAACATCCGCTGAAACGTTTGGGCACTGAGCGTGTAATTAAAAACACGAGAAAAACGGTAATTTGGCTTTCAAGAGTCGGTGAGAGGCCCCCAGGAAGACAGAGCCGTGTCATCGATTTCCGCTTTGGCCCAATAACCCTACCTCCATTCACGCCACCGCCGACTTCCGTTCAGAAAGCACGAAGCGTTCCCTTCCGCTGGGTGTAGTTCGTCATGTGTACGTGACAATAGAATCGCGAGGGTTCATGCATAAATGCGACGTAACAATAAACAGAGCGAGCTGACTAAGGGCACGGGGGATGAAGCGCGGGAGGGAAGTGACCCTTCAAAAGCCGTCATAGCCGGAGGATCAGAAACCGATATGAGATTCGGGCCGTATATGAATGATGTATCGCGCTGCTATTTCTGTCGCGTTGTTAACGTTGAGAACGCGAGTAAGAAACCGCGAAAAACGCTTCACTCGAAATGTACACGCGCATTATACGTTGATGTGCATTCTCAAACTTGCGAATATATGATCATTATAGAAAAACAATCTGTTGTAAATTGTGAATTGTAATTTCGGTTACTATGTACACAATGTAAAAATGTTTCGCTTAGTTCACGGTGATAATTTAATATTGAGATGACTGTATTAAAAGATGCAAAAAATGCAAAGATTATAAATGTTACAAGAAAATAAAATCCCGTATTTATAATTATAATCAATATATAGTATGTAAATTATATCATAAATGCACAATAGAATGTGTGGATGTGGATTTTGCGCTTCTGTCCACTAACCAGTTCGTATAAATCCAAGAGAGTAAAAGACGATATGCGGCAGATAGTTGCCAAAGGAAGTGTAGTAATAGTTTATGAGCCGAGTTGTTTTGCGAATGCAATCACGGCAATACTTATACGAGAATCTGTTCCTTTTGTTCCTTCATTTCTTATTTTGTCCTTTCATTATCTTTCAGTATCAAAGACATTTTGACTTGTGCCCCAAAAAAAGAAACGTATATTATTTTTTATATCTTACTTTTTTGCACAAAATGTTAAGACTTTGCGAAATGACTCAAGCTACATGAGAGAAAAACACAGATGAATATAGCATTCAAATAAAATATGTTTCTTCATATATATATATATATATATATATATAAGTTATAATTTAATTAAACATTTAATAAAAAATATTTAGCCTTAATATTTTTGTTGAAAATTCAAATTGAGATAAAACGTTTAACATTAAATTATAAAAATAGGGCATCACGTTTAGATATTGAATATTGTAAATCTTAAATATTCAGTGAAAATAAGAAAATAAAGAATGCGATGCACAAAATATTATTTCAATAACTGCATAAAAAGATGTTAATTAAAACAATATGACAAGTAAAACTAAATGTGCTTTGAAAAAATTCTTAAATCAAATTAAAAATCTTAACGCGTGTCGGCTTACTATTCTGATTATTTCAATCGAGATCAAATCAAGTGTAATGCGCTACATATTTTTGAACGAAGATCTACGCGTATCTCCATGCTCTTTATCGAGGTCGCTACAAGAGTGGAGCCTCGTTTGCAGAGTAAGTACGGCCCGTCTGCCGGATTAGATACTCATAAACTCTTACAGGTGCCAGGAAGGTCTGTGGGGCGAGAGATGGAAAGGGGTGGCACCCGATCCATGAAGGAGAGACGAAAAGGAAGAGACGGAGGGATAGATGGCACGCGGGGTCCGGAGTTGCCTCGAGTGGCGAAACGGCTGAAAGTTCCTTTCATGTAAAGTAATTAACTACCGGCAACCGTTGACAAACACCTTACCCTCGTTCGCAGGCCTTCTAGCCTCGAGTGTCCTGGTGTCGTTTTCCTAGCATGAATCCACCGTCTCCTTTACCCTTTCAAGGGAGAAAATTTTTGTATTTTTCATCAACCCTCCGACCTTTCGTTTTCCTCGCTGCTCTGGTCGCTAACCTGTCTGGCTTTATACCTACGTTTCTTTTCGTTCTTGAGGGTTTTCCCCCTACATTAAGCTTCTATCATCTTTGATCCTCTTTAGCTTTAGCGCAAACCACTGGCCGAGGAAAATCGACCTCACCCTTTTATTTTATGAGGCCTTTTTATTATCATATATTCTCTCTCAACAAAAAACCCGCGCCTCAAAGCGTTATAAAAATTGTATATACGTGCAACTTTTCATCTTAACGTACACAGAGATTAGTCTCTTGTATATTTAAATTACTGGCTAGAAGAAGAATCACATAATTTGAATTGCAAATGCTCAAATTAATAAAGGTTTTTAGCAAGACACATTTCCAACGCTTTTACACAAAAATATAACTATATATCTCACTTTTCAAACATAAAAATGTATGTACCAAAGTATTCGAATATCTTTAAAATGCCTATTATTCGGAACTTATACAGGCTATATAACTCTACTTATGATCTTAATAGTTTTATTCATTTCCACCCAGAGAATTTACCTTTAGTTACAAACTTTCACATCTCCCAGGATATTCCGACTTTTCTGATCACCTATTCTCAAGAGATACAAGTCTGTATTTTTAATCAGTATACGATGAGCGCCTCCATTTACCCTTCCCTTTCTTAACTTTATTGTTCAGTTACCTTGCCTTCCACTACGATGTTGTCTACTCCTTCCCGCTTTTCCACTACTTCGTCATTGGCGTCCCATCGGGCCAATAAGCGTCGAAGTTTCTACGTTAAATGGATAACGGGCTTGACAAATAATTATGAACTTCATACAACGTCGCTAACGTCATTTCAATTAGTTAGAGATTTAGAAGTTACATAAAAAAATTAATAAATTAATAAATGTATAGGACATGAGTATATAATATGACAAATTTAATACTATAACAAAAGTTACAATAAACATACAAAAATTCTTAATATTATTAATTTTAAAATGTAACAGCCATTCTTCAGTTTAAAGATATTATTATTGCAAATATATATTACCTCCTATGTAACTTAGGAAAATAATCGTTTTTTGTACATAATTATCATTATTATAATGCATTTTTATAATAAGCGTGAAATGATCACAACATAAAGGCATACACAATAAAATGACATACGCATATTCAGTACAATTTATAATATATTTGCATTCTATTTCCTAATAAATTGTATTATTGCACAAAAAAATCTATATAAAACTGGAAACATAAAAAGGTATTAATCAACGACGCAACGAATTTTTTTATATTTTTTGTGCTTAATTTAATAATAAACTTAAGTGAGAAAAGTATAGAAAAAAGACAGAGAATTCCTTCGAGATTTTAGTATGATATCTCAGAGAAATTATCTCGCTAGAGTAAATTATGCTAAATTAATAAAATCAAATTATAAATTTGTCAATTAATATCTTGTAAATTAGAATTTATTTTGAACGTTTGAACGTTCAAAAGTAACAGTCATTTTCAATAATGAGTTACCTTCGCCACCAACTCTTTTCCATGACGAAGCGAACCATCAAGGACAAGGCCATGAGGAAGATGATGACCGCCGCTGCCACGAGGATAGCGCCGTATCCTATTAAAAATTATTTACTTAAAATTTTTTTGTATCTCACAATAACTACATTTAGCAGATAATAACAGATATTAGGGAGTTTTTGCAATACCGTCCTTCAAATATGGTAAACGCTAAAATCACGTGATCGAAAGATCCAATCAATTTTGTCTTTTGAGTCAAAAAAACTGAAAGACGATATTGCTAAAACTCGTTATTATGAAATCTTGTTGATCAGTTAAATTCGATTTTGTCCATTATTGATCGTATAATTGAATGCTACAATTACTCGTCGAGTTAAGCAAAAGAAAATGATGCTGAAATAAGAGGAAATAAAATACTGATACTCTAATGCCAATTTACTCATAATTCCATATACTGCTTGGACGAAATGAAGAACTTTTTAACAATTTGTCTAAATCGCTTAATAACTTTTACTTCTAATTGAGCAAATCTTCTCTCTTAAAGTATTTTATATTTTAAATTTATACTTTTATGTTCTAAAATATCTTCTAAAATATCTTCTAAAATATTTGTTCTTATTTAAAATATTTTACAATTAAAAAAATACACGGAGTAAAAATCACCGATGCTCACTTCGTGATTTTCTATCGTCGATTTTCTCCGCGATCTCATCGTCCGTCGCTTCTCTCGGCACGAAAGAATTCCGACAATCAAACTTGAAAAACCGGTAAGTTAAGGGCACCGGGCACGACGCGTATTGACCGTCAATCCCTTCGGGATGAAAATCCGATGTCAGACAGGCTTGGAAAGGTGTCAACGGTATTTCCATCCTACGAGTCGTCCCGTCCGTGGAATACGAATTGCCGAATGAAAAAAGTTGGTACGGCAAACCAATGTGATCCGGTGGCGTGATCGCGCTGTAAGGCGGCGGGATCGCGGAATAAGGCGGCGGATCGTCTCCATTACTCTCGTTATCGTTTGTGACAATCGAGGACGATGTTACCACGGCCGTCGCACCGTTCGAACTTTCGCCTATATGCGCGTTAAGATGTAATGCCACGGATTTGTCTTGAGGCGATGGTCTTGATGATGAAACGCCACCTTGAAGATACAACTCGTTTATGGACAACCGCTCAACTGGCTGAAGTCTCACATGTGTGTTTGACGTATCGTCATGTGTTTCAGCGGATAACAACTGCTCGATCTCCGGGTTTGCCGAGAAATCTGTAATGGAAATCATACGCTCTTCTGAAGAATAATATTTCCTCAGTATTCCTGACCGACATTCTTTGTCAAATTAAAATTAAATATAATCAGATTATATTCATATAAAATTTGTACCATAGTATTAAGAACATTATAAATTTATTTTAAATTATTGATTATCTTTTTAGTCTCTCTCTTGTGTGTAAAAATTCAATAGATATAATTCAAATAATCTTTACTTTATAAGACTTTTTAAATTAACCACATTAAAAATTCAATTTAGATGGTTATAATATTGACCCCATGTTTTAATTATTTTCATAGCTTATGTCACATATTAATTATTTCTATTCATTAATGTTGCTTCCAAATAACATATAACAAAAGTTTTTTCTGATTAATTATATTTTAATTAATTATATTATTAATACTGTTTATAAGCTAATTCGTATTAATAAGTAATAATTTAGTAATTTAATAACATCATATTAAATTAAAATTAGATAAACTTATTTATATAAATGTTTTATATAAATTAACAAAAATAAATAAAAACTATGCTTCTTCTGTGAAATATTGTAGAATATTGTAGAATTAGAATAATTTAATAATTGCGCAAGCAATAATGTATGAATAATTGTGTCGATTTAAAAAACGGAAATTAAAATACAACTTTCAAAGTGTACTTCTAACAAGTGTACTTCAGCTAAAAACTTGAATTAATTCATGCTAATCAGTTGATGTAGAATAAAAATTATCTGATAGTGTAGACCATTTTAAAACTACTTTTATACTTTACTGACGTAATCGATTGTAAATCTCACGTGAGAAAAATGCGATATACAAACTGTTTAAAAGATAAGTGCACGCTACATGTAAATTTTAAGATTAGCTTTAATTTACGGTATGCACCATTAGCATAATACTACGTCAATGAATTTTTAAGCTACTACTCAAGAATATTTTATGTTATTAATGTCATGACATAAGTAATTTCTACAAGATCTTATGTGAACAACGCTTCAACAATTGTCAAGCAGTTTTTTTCCACTTCTTCTTTTTCAACGTACGATTTCCTTGTTTCAAGTGGATATGGCTAACTCGTAAATTTATTACGCAAATATAGTCACTATGAGTGATTGTGTGTATCCGCTGCATGGGCACGTACGTTGCATACTCAATTAGCAAATACCTTGAGATTACTTTCATCCATGAAGGACAATTAACCTATTTGATGCATGTAAAAGTCCTGTTGTTGATCTTTTTAAAATTCAAATATTTCATATATCCTGGAAACCATGGAAATATGCGAGAAAAATTTCTAAATATATAAGTAAAAAAATTGATATAATGGCCTTTACATTATATATTTATCGTCTAAATCATCGTATCATTAATTTATGTAGACACAAAAAGCCTTTTGGCAATTATTTTACAGCATTTATAATAATGAAGTTTACTTTACTCACGTCACGTATACCAAGGCTAATAAGTTGGATAACGCGTTTTAGAGCAGGATTTTAAAGCAATTTTTTTCCAACAGCTAGATAATATATACACGAGAACGCATTCTCGACATTTATATATGAATATTATGCATTTTGATTAGCCGATTAATTAGCCGCTCACATTTTTGGCTTTTATTTCTCTATATTCAATAATCCTTGAGAACCTGCAACCAATATGTTACCATCACACTTAAAGTATATAGAATCTCTATATTCAGCAGTCCTTGAGAACCTGCAACCAATATGTTACCATCACACTTAAAGTATGTAGAATCTGAAGAAACACTTTCTACTATCGTATACCTGGTAACGTGAGTCGAATTCCCATGTCTCTTTCCCATGTCTTTTGCTTTAAGCACACGCGTCTATTTAAAAAAAGTTTCACCCAAAGCATCGGACGCTTTCAATTCTGTACGGCCTATATCGCAATCTATTTACGGTTAAATAATTTTCTATCATCTGTGATAATTACTTTTTTAAATGCTTTATATTCACTTCCATATCTATTTATGCACCTTATTTATGCACAATATTCACATAAGATCGTTTTGACATTTTCTTTCGAAATAAGTTATATCATGATGAATGTTTAATTTCAAAATAATTCTAACATATTTGCAATATCGAAACGCTATAAATTTAAAGTCGATTCTTGTATCAGATTTCACACACGTACACAAATAAATAGAAAATTATAATTATAATATTATTAGACGATTGGCTCGTTAAATCTATCAGGTGCATAACGTGCATCACTTTTACACTGTTTCACATTTTATTTAACAACGTTTCTCATGAATCACTAAATAATAATAAATAATAAGTTTTAAGTTCAACAATCTTACGAGAATCGTGTACGCAGTATTTATCGCGCGATTCCACTCAGGATTCAACAAAACCGGCGAAAAACGAAGATTACGAAGATCGCGCGACACAGGCGAATCGCAAAACCGGTTTAAAAATCGGTTTATTTTTCTCGGAACAAGTGTGGTATCAAATGCGCTCGGTGAAACGAAAATTCGCAAAAATTTACGCGCATACCTTTTTCAACGTCCCTCGACATTTCTCCATGCTACGTATACGTCTCGAATAGCGACTGAGCGACAAGAATGTCGCGAGTATCGCGCACGTCCGTGATTCGACTGGCGATGATGCACTTGACTAAATGTACACAAATACGCGTGCATGAACCCACCCACGCACTCACGTAGGCACGCGTGCACGCCGATGTAGCCGATTGCAGACCGATGATAAGAGATGCGTCTCGAGGATAATGCGCGACACAACTGAATGAGTAGCACACACGACGCAGTGAAACTGGGATCGCTAACGCGACCAATCGGCGAGCAATACGAACATGAGGGACACGTGATCAACCGTACCGATTCCGCAATATTATCAAGAATTCTCGTTGACTTTAGTCATTCAAGGTCATGAATACGGTTTTCGAATAGAAAGATCGGATGATTTCACAGAGGAAACGCGTGTTACCGTTAATGAGGTAAAAAAATCTTTGATTCCTTATTAATAGTAACGTTAAAAAAACAAACTAGGTTTAGGTTGCGTATCATCAGATTTACCAAATTCCTTAAACATTCAACGCGTGTAATCATATTTTGTATATGTTATCACTGTTTTCGTCAATAGCTTTACTCATGAACGTTCATGATCGCGAAATATTATGTATTGCAAAATGAAATGAAGCAATTATTGGTGAATTGTAAACAACATTGAATATAATCTTGCTGAGTTAACATAACTGCGCAAGAAATGAATTAAAGTTGAATTATTGCACAATTATCCGGTTTAACAGGCGACCTCGATATAAACAAGAGCTCCAATTATCCGAATTAGAGTCATACATGTGGTTTTGAGCAGACGTCGTAAACTTCGTATGGTTATAAAAACCTTTCGTGCAGAAAATTATATATCGATCAAGTTATTGAAGTGCAATCGAAAGCAATTGCATTCTGAAACGTGTCATGTATGTAAGACGAAAGAATACAAAAAAAAAATGAAAAGTGTAGAACGGGCACAAAAAATTTTATTTTTATAGGCTTTATTGTTAATCATTATTTTGCGCGCGCGTATGTGTGTGTGCGTGTGTGTGTGTGTGAATCAACTAATTACAATAGCATTAAAAGATCAATGATTAAACAAATACATTGAAATCGTTAACAATTACATAAAATATAAATGATACAAACTATCGATGACAATAACCGATAGACACAAACACATGTATTATTTCTTAGAATTTATTAATTTTATGTACTGGAATGACGTGCTACTCGCGTCACTTGTTTTTTTTTTTTTTGCATAGGCTGCGCTCCGCGTGCATGTTACGTATAGATTTTCAGTACCGATAGTGAATATCGGAACGCGATCATAGAAATAATTTTAAGTAATACCTAACTTCCGACTGTTTTAAACGGTCCATCACAAACATCGTTCAATTAATTTACAACGCAAGAGGTTAATATTAAAACTCATTTATTTATTGAATGAAAATAATTTTTCTTTAATCTTATCTTTAATCCAACTGTGCGTACATTTATCGCATCGTTAGATTAACAGTATATCGTATTTGCTTAATGCATTAATATTATTCATGTTTACATTCTTAAAGAAATATTCCGTTTAATTTATAAAATATAATAAAAAATGTGAGATATGATTTAAGATAAAATTAAAATTGCATCGGTCTTTAAATCGCTAGACTTCATCTAAAAATTCAACTACTGTACTGTATCTCAAGTGTAATGAAGTATCATGGCAATTATGTAGTAATAATTTCTGATTAAAATAATAATAAATAATCCCACAGAGCGTACAAGTACAGTAATTAAATTTTTAGTTCATGTGCGATTTAAGAACTGATTCGATTTCGATAACTTTCCTCTATCACGTATTGAGACATGCAAATATCTTGATATAAAACATCTTATATAAGATATAAGAAGTACCATGATATCATAAGTTTTCTTAATATTGTATACACGTCCGTTACACCACGATCATAACATAAACGGGTGATGTCACGATCCGTCCTGGAAAAATTTACGGACATATAAAAACATGATTACGATAGCAGTGCCGACGGGAAACTTCAGATCGAGATTAAAACTCTTATCGAAAGATAAATCTATTTTCCCGAGTGACACGATCAATTGAAGATCTTGTTGTAACAATGGACTAACTCAACAACGTAACTGATCATATGATGACTGATGATATTGGTGAAAATAACAAAACTATTTATTCCAAAGAGACAAAAATATGTGGATTCATTGTTGCACTGTTGCCGTAAGATCTTCAATTATAATTAAGCTTTTGAGAGACTTTCATGAATATTTTCTTCATGATTAAGAAGTTGCGGGTTATCTCCGTGATACATCATTAAATCGATTAAATTTTTCGTCGTATTGCAATTCACTTCATCAGGGCGAGAAGCAACCTGATCTGTCAATTATAGTTATGAGAAACGATACATTCTGAATATCTAATAAATAATTTGCGGTTGAACTTTGACAAGAAAAATAACAAAACATATTTTTAATTTTCCTTAAAACACGTTTAAAACTTGATTTCGCAATAACAATGGTGGCATTTATAACAACTAATTTTTTACAGTTTTTCAAGATTCACACGGCGCGAATGAACGTACATTTCGCACGGATACGCATCATAATCGCGATTACGTGTCTTGCATGTCTTCCACCGACAAGATCTCTCCGGAATGACGCTCGTTTTCCGGAATATTTTTTTATGATCGTCAGAATAACTCCATCGTGATTTTTCGCGGATTAGGGAAGACTTGGTCGAACGCTGGCGATTTCCTCAAAAGTCAGATGTCATTCTCGTATGCTTTATTTCCGGAGACAACCGACAGTCGTAAACTATCTATGAAATGAGACGTCACACTTTCGCGATTCGCGAACCATCGGCTTAATTCTTCACAAATAGTATGATATTTCTGTCACTTAAATTAATTGATTGAAAAAATATAATTTTATAATTAAAAAAAAAATATATTTCTAATGAATATTTTATAAATAATACGATAGTTTCAAATTTAAATCAAATCATAGTCTCATAATAGATACGTTATAGTTATATAATAATAATTATATGAAAAAATATCATAATCGTAATAATTATCTTTTAAAAATAACTCGTATATCAGTCTAGCAGCTTGTTATTAAGTATAGGTAATCTCTCTAGTTACCGACAATTCATACTATTAAAATTATAATTATAAGCGCATCTTTAATCTTCTGGGGGGGAGGGAGTAGCTTTCAAGACGATTTCTTTCGCCTTTACTGCAACTGCGTAGATGATGTGGCGTAATGGGAAAAAGGGAAGACGTACTTTCCACGAACGTTGGTCATAAAGATGGGTTACTACCAAGATGTGCACTACAGACGACAGTTTCGTCTACGTGAAACTACTCTCATAACACATCTGCGTGTTCGTCTCTTCTTTTCGTACGCCATATATAACTGCTCATAGCGTATACATTCGCTGCGTATCCTATAGCGGACGTGCCTGTTAAAGTTTGACGTCGTGCCCAATTACGTGTGCGTGCGACGAACGTCATATTTGGAAGACATAAACCGGAAGTGATAACGTCACGGTTATAGGAAGCAATAAGCGATTAAAAATAATCACAAGTTCATTCTAAAACACACTATAATACATGGCTACAAATGAAAAATGTAATTGTTGAAATGTAAGTCTGCCAATTTAATTAATTTGGCTATAAATTTATATAAAATTTTTTTAAAATTAAATAATATAAATACAAAGGCTTCTCAAGGCTTGTTTTTGCAAAACAATAATCCAAAGGCCAAGACGAGGAAAAAGAGTGTAAGTAATAAATAATTAAAAAAATTAATAGATAATTTTATTTAGCAATATGTTCAAAGATGTAACGTTATTAAATTTTTGTAAAAATGGTAGATAAATCGGTCTCCTCATGAAAATAGCTTACAAATGGTTTGCAATTGCAGATTTGTTGAATTAGAGATTTGTACTAGATCCCTCATCATCGATTTCCATTTTTTGGTTAACAAGTTTACTAGTTACAAATGAACGTTAAGACTGTCGCACAATAAACCAACGAACGAATGACTGTTTAGCCACAAAGGACGAGAACGGAAGCTTGCGCTCGCACACTTAGCAATTTTGCGAAGTTGCGGCCCAAGTACACAAGTTCGACGTTCCGGACTGTACCCGAGTAGATTAGATTTGGCTTAAGAGTGGATGAACTGTCCTGCGATAAAAGCAGGTAATTCCGCGACGCTCGCTAACTTCGACACGACTTCGGGCGCCTGGAAAATAATCAGCCGCGGAGTTGAGTTGGTGTTTGTGTCGACGGGCCACGACATAGACGAACCTTCTTGTTGCAGAGAGCCGACTACCTACGGCAGTCCGATTAAAAGAGACGGTCTTTGTGCACTGTGAAAATCGTAAGATTGGTATCGTCGCTCGGCTGCCACCCGGTATTGCGCTTCACGGCGGCATCACCATAGTGGTCGTCGCCTTTTATTTCGAGGGAAATTAACGACGACCGCCGAGTAATAGTCGGGCGTTAAGCTCCCGCGGAACGTAATTACGCGAGGACAAAGCGCTGCCCGAAGTAAATACGAAAACGCGGCCGCGGGACGAATTTGTCGCGACGCTTTCGAGGCGACGAAACTTCTTCGGAACTCCATCGTCGCTGTTGTTCCCGTTTGTGTGAGTCTGAAGTTTTCTAATTGACGAAAGAGTGTCTTCACAGCAAGTCCGCGACCAGACAATTAATAAAATTTAGATGATAGTGATGTCGACACAGCTACTGGCAATGATAATGTCGCTTTCTGAATATATATACATACTAATTTATGTATATATGCAAAAAATTGTATTTTATAAATAAATTCGTTAAAATTAAATTTTTTACAAGCGTATCTTTTTTTCCTTAAACAATTGGCTCATGGTTCCAATTTAGGCGCGCTTTGTGCATCGCTCACTTTGACCATGAACAATTTTTTCTACGATCAGAATCTGACAAAAAACTTTGAGACCTTATTCTACAACTTTAATTTATCGACTTAAAAAAAAAATTGATTTTTTGAAAATTTTCTACCGAGAAGGACCCTTAATATAACATGAACATAAAATGATGAATTAAATAACAAATTAAGTTAAATTTATGATTATCTTGAAGAATTTTTATTAATTCCTGAATATATTTTTTTATTTTTAATATTTTAATGATTCGTGAAAAGTAATGTAACACAAGAAAAATACTAATGACAATTACAATAAAATATAATACAAAAGTTCTTTAGATTTATCTCTCAAAGTCATGTCTGCAAAGCCATTTGCTGATTATCTCAAAAATTCACGGATATCCGAGGATCGATTGCGGTGATTATCTTGCGGGAACGTGCCCGTTGTACCATTGGTAACTTCTGACGTGAATTAAGCGTCGCGGTGTCGTAATTACTGCGAGAACAAAGCGCGAGGCACGTGCGATGTGGGCGTCGAAGTAAACACGAAGATATAATGGTATGAATTTGTCGCTTGCCGGCACAGGCGCACCGCTGCATTCGTTATCGGCTATTGCGACTACAGGTGGGACTCGCTGCTGCAATTTAAAAGTCCATTTGTTCCTGAATAATGTCAGGAAATGCTGACACCATCGGCACGCGCATTTTATCCAAAAAATATTGAGACTGAGAATAGTATACGAGGCCGTACACGCGGAAAGAAACGTGGCACGAGTATAAAGTGTACGCGAGAAGGTCGTTGAAATAAGAGAAGGATGTCAAATAGCAAAAACAAAAAATATCTTTGTGACAGCTTCAACGTTTCAATGACATAATTTCCGATATATTCCGAGATATGAAAATTATGACGGGATATTCCGAGACATGAAAATTAATTTTAAAAAAAATAAATGTTTACAATTATTTTTATTAATTATATTTCAGTTATGAATAAATAAATTTATATGTTACTTTTTAAAAATAAAGAACAGTATCATGTATGATTGATTGTGTATAGAATTTTTATCGGATTACTGAAATTGCTATGCATTACAACTAACATAAGCAAAAGACATGTATAAAGGTGTTACATTTTATGCCTTCTTTGCTGAAGTGCTTTTATTAATTGATGCATGTTTTCTAAATGTTGTTATTAAATATTGTTATCAATAAATATATAAATTTATATAACAACAAATTTTTTTATATAAATTTAAAATGTCACATGTATCGATCAGCATATTTTTTTTTATATCTACAGATATATTCGTCACACAAAATATTTATTTTTTTCAATGAGCAAGTTATCGATATTAAGTGAAATACTACTTGTGCAGAGTTTCGCAATGCCATAGATCAGTCTTGGTACAAATTCATCGCAATCTTAATAAAATTTTTATTGAGCTTTTTGATTGCATAACATCATAAAAACATCGAAAATATCGAACTGTCAGCTCTTCAATTTTTGCAATAATGAATAAATAATTTTAAAAAAAGACTTGTTTTGTTTTTGTAAAGTATTAATTACGAAATTATTAATTTATATAAGCATCTTTAATTAATATAAATTTATATAAAATAACATATAATATGTATATGTTTTTACGGTAAAGTAGCCTCGACATTTATAATATAATTTTTTTGACTAATTTGAAATAAAAAGAAAGAGAAAGTTTTTTTTATTTAATAGCCATCTGTTAATCTGTTAGGTAATCGCCGAATTTCACAACCGTTACGTCACAGTTATCGATTTTATAACATCCAAAGAAGTATGTGCCATGAAAAGATGCATGCTCATGCGTGATATTTATATGCGACCTTGCGACGCACACTGTGCGTTTTATTTGCAAGTGAAGTGATTGCAAGTATCGAGCATAACACCTTTCACCAGTTGCAGTGGTAATTCTTTAAATGATATGGTATTGAAAAAAGAAACAATGAGAGCATAAATTGATCTCAATACGTAATTACTTTTTTTTCATTTTGATTGAAGCAGCAATTAAGAATTTATAACTTCTTCGATCAATCATGTATGACTTTGCATCTTTACATTAATTTAAATTAAAATCTCTCATTGGAAAAAAGAAATTAATAACACAGAATTTGTACATTAATTTAAATTAAAATCTCTCATTGGAAAAAAGAAATTAATAACACAGAATTTGTAATCGTAAAAATAAACAGTTTGTCTGCACTCTATAATTGTAGTTATTCTTAAGTAAAAAGACATCACTAAATCACATCATCAAATACACGCAATTAAATTAATGTAAAATGCGTTTCTGTTAGACAATTCAGTTGTGCCATTTATACTTATTCTCGATTCGTTACTGGTATTTGAGTTTTTTACGGATCAGCGAACTTCGATCGCATAGCAACGAATAGAAATCGCCAAGTTGGAAAACGTGACGGTTGCGCGCGCAAACATCGTGTGAGATAGCAAATGCGGAAAAGCTTACAATTAATGGAATTTGCACATCTACAGACATCCTGATTTGCATGTGCTTCGTAATACAAAGAGAAAAACGTATTCTCTATGATTTAAATAACAAATTGCATGAGTTAAATGAATAATTATGAATTGACAATGAGACGTGATCTCACAATTTTCGTCATAAAGAAAAAAAATGTTGATGTTAAAAAGAATATATTGAAACAATTATTGTGTACATACGCACACAATATGTTTGTGCGTGTGTGTGTGTTTTAATAGATTATGTGTAAAAATTGTAAGTAAGAATTCATAACTTTAACGAAATGCACAATCATAATTATACAATATTATAAAGCAATTTATAAAAAATCTTGAATATTATTAAATTGCGCAATTTAATACGCGTAAACTTTCAACGTTAGGTGCACTGGATCAAACAACAAAAATAGTTAATCGATTTAAATTGCCTTTAGATTGGAATTTTTTACCATTACAAACATTAATAATGTAACTGCAACTGTCATTCCACTTAATGTAGTAGATATAAATATATAAAAAATGAACTAATAATGCACGGCTTTAATAATGCGAAGATACGTCGTGTGTGTGTG
>JANQDE010000016.1:1941018-1967103 GCA_037157785.1 Cephalotes varians | reverse complement strand
ATTTTTCCTAGAGATACAAATTAAGATAAATAATAAATTTTTTTTCGACCGATATATGAAAACATCAAATAATTTAAATCACAGCCAACATACGGTCAAAGCTAGGTGTCGGTGCTCAAATAATTCTATTTCTTTAAATTAAACTATAATCCAGTACAAATTCAAACTACGCGCCGAACACAGCCGGTCATAATATCGCATTTTAAACTAGATTAGAAATAAAGTCACAAATAAATTTGATCGTCAAATTAATGCATGATATTAAAGAGCATTTTTTTAAAAAACGAATTATGATATTTTTACACCAAATTGAATGTCATTTTTTTATTTGAATTTGAATCGAATCGAATCGACAAAATTTTTCCCGAATTGAATTAAGTTAAATCGTTGAAACATAACTTTTAATTAACAATTATTGTTAATTAATTATGGTTAGATTAAATTTTAATATATGTATATATGTATATATAGCTAATGAGAAAAGAGCGTAAGAAAACTAATTTACTTACTTAATTAGCAAGAAATATGATTTTATATGATTGTCAATATATGATTCATATTCTCTCGAATCTTTTAGATTCGAAATTTTCGAATAGTTCAGATTCTAATCATAAAGATCCAAATCAAATCAAATCTTATCTAATTCAATTTAATTCAATTCGTATTCAAACATTCACATCTTTAGTTTTTTCTTTGAAAAATTGAAACATAATTTAGTTCATAATCCAAAAAAATCCAATTACATTGCATACATGTTTCATGTGTAAAATGTATAAAAAATTAAAAGGAGGTTAACCAATAAATGAATGTCCTTTACCCATTAATATTCTCAATGCACGTTGCAATGTTCTCGATCTCACGAACTTTAATCGCACTTTTATAACTCAACATTATTTTAATTAAAACTGATTATATCAATTATATTCTTGTTACCACAGCCTATTGTCTGTTTATCCTCTTTTTATTTCTGAGAAAATTTGTACATTCAGTATTACGATAACGTTCACATGGTAAGACTGTAGCGAATTATCGCGGATGTCACATTGCCATTTTGCTTCCTCGCTGACAGAAACCACCGTCACACCCGGAAATTATATGGCGTGAATTCAGTGCCTTAACATTCGACAGCTTGTCTGAGTACATTTTCCGGCACTACACGTTAGTCGGCACACGAAGTCTCATGGAAGCACGACCTCCTTGACGTTTTAAGATCATATATTACCGCGTTACATGTGACATTTCCTGTATCACGTAAATCATAATCGCTAAATGCGTTTCATTTTATATCGATTTTATATTAATATACAATTATAAAATTTATTAGCGATGTCAGTAGAGTTTTATATTGAGTACGCAATTAATATTACAAATTTACATGCATTGATGAGATATCATTTACTTAAACATAGCTTATCAATAAGTGTAAATTTTATCATTATAAATCACTTACAGAATTTTTATTATCTAAGTTATCTGAGTTTTTTTTTTCTAATCGAGATTGGAATAATTATTTTCTTATGCTGCAGCAAAAGAAAAACTTAATCATTACCATTAATTGTCCTATTTACATAAGACCTATTTACATAATCCTATTTACCTCAATTTTTATTTACAATTTAGATGATATTTTATTTGCATTTTGTGCTTCATACTCTGATATCTTACAAGTTAAACTTTTACATATATTTGCAAATTTCATCATGTTTTTTTTTGCACAGAACGTTATTTCTGTATCATTATAAAATTGCCTTTTCTAAAGGTAAGGAAAGGCGCCAAGTATACGTCCTCTTGGAGGAAAAAATTATTGTATCAAATTTAAAAAAATCAAACTCAAAAGTGGTGCTATCTTTAGCTTTTATAAAAATCTAATTTCTGTATTAGACTTTTATCTCTTGTTAAAACGCATAATTGAATATTTAGAAAGAAAACAGTTTATGGCATATACATATTGTAGTCTACAGCACATACATATTGAACATGAAATATATATATATTTCGAAAAAAACTCATAAATAAATAATTACATTTCCATAACTGTCAACTGCAGCATTTCATATTTAATTATAACTACAGCTAATTCTGTTCTGAGAATAATGTGTATTGACGTAATGACAGATTATGTGATACTATAATGCAGAACTTTAATAATACACGCCAAGAGAATTGCAAAGTGCAATAATAATATTTGCTAATATCACATATTCTCAACTGACTAATTACACTTATCATACATCTATTTATTTATTAATAGAAAAATTTATTACATAACAAGATATTTATAGCTTGATTTACAGCAAAAATATCTCTGAAATACTCTAATATGTAAAGTTAATCTTAAATACATACTTGAGACATTTTTACTTTGTAATGCTAGTCACACCATCATTCTAAAGTTTAATGTGCTTGATCAAAAGTACCTTTAAATGACGTAGTTTCTATGCTTGGCGTCAATTCGTTCATCACGAAAAACAATCGGGCGAATACGTGCAGCCTCTTTTACACACATAGATGGAAGTTTGATTCGGTCGATGACACAATGCCACACACGCAACTTTGCCGTCGTTCTTCTTGAACATTGACGAATGAGTGACGAGTGTCACATTCGGCGCCGGAGTGACTTGCGGAACGACGGCGCCGCAACGACGTCGTTCGAAAGAAAGAAATAAAAAGCAAAAGAGAGTGCACGATAAAACGATGTGCCTGGGCGGCCGGAATGACGAGCAGGAGACGAGATGCAGCAGAGAGGCCGCGTGCAACAGAAGCAAGAAGAGGGACGGAGGATGCATTCGATAAAGGTGCTATCATGTAGCAAGTGACAATCCGAATTTCCATTGTTACATGAACGGCTTGTGCATTTTTTTTACAGACACGCCCGGTTGGCGCCGAAACCATTGATTAAATTTTGGCGCCGACCCATTTTTCCCCTCTCGTTTTCCTGCTCTCCCTCCTTTCCACAACCTTTCCCCGATTCTCTCAGGCGACATACGCCCCGTACGAGGCAAACTTTTTGGCAACGGAATACACTCGCGTTATTGCCACGTCGATTGAGAGTCACTGGGATCACTTGGCTCTCCGGACTAATCCATAAACACCGTTCTCTCGCGTAGCGTCGCAGCATCTATAGCGTATGGCGGCTTTAGAGTCAAAAGTCGACACTCGATAAAATACGAACACGACACATATCGCTCGCGAGATCTTTTTTTTTTCTCTGATATTGACATTGCGATGCTTCACGCGAGAGTATGACTCGACCAGATTGCAATTTGATAGAAATATATTTCTCTATAGAGATAGGTAAACCGCACTATGCGAAACAAAATGTAAGAATCTGATATGAATAATTTCAATGTTTCTTTATTTTTTTCCCTTGTTACAATAAATAAATAATTTTATTAATGAGTTTCTTAATCAGTAAGTATAAAAGAAAACGCAATATGACGACGAAAAATTAAATTAAACCTCCTTCTCAAAGGAATACAACATAATACGTTATATATTTAATGCATAAATATTATATAATTTCACTATTTGATATAATTTCGTGTTTTTTTTTATGCTCAAAAATTGCACGAGAATATTCTCGTCCATAAAAGACAATCTTGTTATCAAGAAAGAGAGAGAGAAAGCATATGTAAGATGAATATTACATAAAAGTATATAAACGAAGGAACAGAGCATGAAACTTTCTCTCAAAATAACCGTTGAATTCACTTATCCATTATCTTCTGAACAATCTTATGATAATCTTTCCATAACTCGAAGTTTACATTTTAGCATACAAGATCTAGCTAAATTTTCTAATTGTATGAAATATATTATTAATGATATTTTCAAGAGACACAATATCATTATAAATTAATTTAATGTTGCACTTTCAAAGTTGATTGCAATTTTCCGTATATTTTTTTATCCGCGATTGTATTAAATATTACTCATTTAAAGTTTCCGTTCATTTATTATTTTTTTTAAAAGAGAATTTCAATATCAAGAACTGATAAAGTGTAAAACCTGTATCTTTCTCTCTAATCATACTTAAGAGATCATAAGATAACATTCATAGTAACTGACAGTGATAATTCGGAGACGGTCCAATAAAGCCACGTGTAACGATTAAGTGAGATTCTCTGTTCCAAAATTGAATTTTGAGAAATTATAAACAAATTATTTGAAATTAACTATCTACTTTCGAATTTTTAAACATTCTTATTATGATGATTGTGCTAATGTATTCGCCTTAATGAATGATAAATGGAAAATCACGATGTTTATAAATTTTTTGCGGATAATCTAAATCTCATTATGGACTGTGGATACGTGACATTCGTAGCAATCGTTATAAATAATTATATCTTTAATATACACGCCCAATGAAATATTGAAATATTTATAATGTTATAATATTATATATAATTTATAATATTATATAATATATAATATATAATATTATAATATAATTTATAATATTTATAATAAGTAATGTATAAAATAAGGATTGCAGTGAGTCTAATTACATACGATTAAAAAAGTCAATAAAACATTTACAAATTACATTTACAAATTATTTGTGAACATTCATAAATATAAGATTTGTTGAATAATATTTCACATTTAACATGCAAAAAAAGCAGTAAATTTTTAACTGATAATAGCTACACGATGCGTTATCTTTAAAACGTTGATATGTAATCGCTTTGTTAGCCCTGAAACCAAGCACTTGACTCTTATCCAAACAATTCTCGGTTAAATGCCAGTTGAAAAATCATAATTCAACTGTTTAAATGTTTTTATAACAATCGTAGTTTTATAAATAATACAACAATAATGTAAATATATTTGGCTGCAGGCTACAATTGGCATATTAAAAAACGTCATTCACGTCATCGTCGTTACAAAGACCAAGTCAACAATAACAAAGCCAACAATATATCAGGTATATAATTATAGAATTTTTCTTGTTCTTAGTCACTCACTACTTGTCACAATAACATTACACACACATACACACACATGTACGTGCATGCGTGCGTATATGCGTGCGTGTGTATATCTGTATGAAATATCTTGGAATTAGCTGATATGAATATTGCAATATACAAATTCAATACAATATCAAAGATAAACAAAATTCAGTATAAATAAATTTATTAGAATAAGTAAATTTATTAAAATAAGTAAAATAAAAAAACAAATAAAAGATATAAAAAAGCAGCTGGATACATCTAGACTATATTATACACTATTATTAAATTCTAATTACTAGAAAAAAAATTAAAATAAAAATACCAATTTGTATTAATTCTTGTTTCTAGCAATCATCATTTTTGCAATTTTATTCAAAAAAAATCCTTATTATAATTTATTTAGGGATTATTTGAGTTCTAATTTACAAATGTCTTTTATTAAAAATAAATAGAACTTATACTGTCGAAAAAAATTAATATGCAGATTATTATTGAAAATGTTGGTCTTAATATTAATGTTTTTTGAAAAACGAAGAGAAAAGCTACATATAAAAATATAAATATACTTTTATATCTGCCTATAATACAGCTCAATATTAATCATTTTTGTGATTTGTGTGCTACGTACAAAAAAATTTGTTTTTATGCCAGTGTTAGTTTCATATCACATCATAAGCGCAAAACACGTACAATTCATTAGAAGAATTGCTTCCGGTTGATGATAAACAGGAAGAGATAAAAATTAATGTTAACTAAAAGTTATTTAGCGCTAATCTAAAGATAAGAGTATGACGTAGATTCGATATCGCTTCTCCATATGAGATATAATATATTATAAAAAAAATGAACCTATTAAAATAAGTTACATTATCGCGTGGAATATTATAGATATTCTTTTATCTCTAATCCCGTTAAATCCTCATGTTTTTAACAAAAATAATTGTGAGAAAGAAAATTATCTTTCTTCAGTGACAAATTTTACAATTGATGAGAATGTAAATAAAACAAAAGTATTAATAATAATGGTTTAAAAAATTAAATTATAACATGTATATATTATCTAAGTTTAAATTATCATCGATATGTAAAACACTCGCGCATATATACATTTCTATATTATGTGTAGTAATTTATAAAATACTTATATTTTTATTATTTACATTTTTTATTTGAGTAGCATACGTCGACGCATTAAAATAAAATATATTCATTGTAGTATCACACGCGCGCGCGCGCGCGCGCGCACACACACACACACACACACACACACACACACACACAAACACACTTTTTTGTAAAAATCTTTTTCCATTTTTTTATATTGATCTTTGTCAATTATATTTTGATGTACGATCATTAATTTAACGCGCTTCCAACAATTTTTTTTTCTTTAAAAAAATACCTCTTGTTCAATTACTCTTTCAGATTTTGCGACAATTGCGTAACGCAATATGAACATACACAATAAACCAAATATTTATACAATAAATAATGACGCGCCACCCTCATACGCGGAGGCAACTGGAACATCTGCATCAGGGACACACAATCCACAGTTCGACCAAAGATATCCACATATGGTAGTCCATTCGTCACCTTCAGCGCCGTTTCCGTACCCATACCCGCCTAATTGTTATCTGGATAGAACGCCTGTTCAATCGGCTTACCCGGAATATGAATCAGAGGAACGGCAAAATCAACCAACCACGGGCGTAATTTACAGCAGAACATTAATAACAGGAAATAGAGAAAACAAATGTAAGTTAAAATAAATGTCATAAACAACGCAAAGTTGGGAAGACCGGAGACTCGTTAACACAAAAGGCTAGTTGACATTGCATTCCGTTTATGTCTACAGCGAAAGAATGGAAAAATTATCGCAAAATATCTCTTTTATAACACACATACTTTTTCCTAAGTTTTATTTAAGTGAAACAAATATTACAATAAAGAAAGAGAAAAATCTAATTCAAAAGAAAGCAAGTAAATTTTTAAGCGTTTTAAAATTTTGTATTAATGTTCTTCAACTTGAGAGAATAAATCTAAGTGAGTAGTTAAAAAATAAGTCTCTATTATTATAAATAACACGTTATTTTAAGTAATAACAGTAATTTTGTTATAATAAAATGATGGAAATCGAACGTATATAGAAATAAAGTATGTTGACTCGACAAGCTTAGCTTGACTGCTATCGCGCGCGTATAATCATTCAATTACAACTTAACTCTAACAAATTTATATTTAATATTTCTATACTGAAGCAAGTTATATTGAAAATAATTTACATTTGTTTTTCTATAACAGCATTTTGTTATTCAATCATTGCAAAATAATATTAAAAGATATAGGAAGCACATATCTGCGATTTGTTATTTCTGTTTCATTAATTTAACATAGAGTTTGTTATATGACAACTTACATCACATATCAACTTACCCACTATAAGCTGGCTACAATGCAGCATATTCATATTTCACTTACAAAGAAACTGTATAATATGCAAAAGCCTGGAAAAATGTAAAAAAAATTCTCTCTCATAGTACAGTTTAATCATATTAGTATCGTCAATTAGTATCGTTAATCATATTAATCATAACTAATAGTTTGAAAAGTCAAATGCCAAAATTGTGAAAATTGTGCCAACGAATCCCGGTTTTTTCTATGAAAATTAAAAAAAAAACGTTATTAAAATTTACTATATTTTTTTAAATACAATCAAAAAAGGATCTACTTAATCTTGAAATATATCAAACAATGTTAAAATAATCATTATTTTGGAATAAATATGAAATATCTATATCAGATTAAAATAAAATATTTATAACTTTATTTATTAACTTACAAAATAAATTTTAATGATGATTATAAGAATTAGAATTCATTTACATATATATTAAGTATTACCGCGTTTAAGAATTTGTAATTTATACGTGCGTATGCACAATTTGATTCTCTCCCATTCTAATATTATAATAAGTTTTTTGTTTGTGTCAGCATGCAACGGTATTTTTCAAATGATATGGATAGCAGCTGTATTGGCATCCGTAGTGGCTGTTATTATGATAATAATTAGAGCTATAAATTGATAAATAAGTAAGGAAAATATCACGTATTATATTATAATATATATTCTATTATAATATATAATATATTATATTATATTATAATATTATAAAAATGTATTAAGTTATTATATCAATATTAATTTGTTCATCATAATTGTAGTTAATATTAAGTATTGGTTATTAATTAGTTTTATTAGTAACTGCAAAAAATATATATTATTATTTTGTAATATTTTTTATATGTACACGCACACACACACACACACAAAATTAAGCTCTCCTTTTTGTCGTATATATTAATATAAATTTGAATATCCGCTGTGATATAATTTTAAACCTAACAGAATTTCTACAATCTATATATATGTCTTTATTTGAGAAACAATCAATTTTGTCATTGATGTGATTTTACGCGATTCAATTAGATTGCAATATAATGGAAATACATTTCCTTTATAGAGACAGCAAGACAAACCACGCAAAATGGAATGTAAGAATCTATAAAATATTAATAACTATTTCAATAAATTTTCCTTTATTATTTTCCTTCATGTCATTACAATAAAAAATAATTTTTTTTTAATTTTATGTTTCTCAATCAGTGAATATAAAAAAAAAGCAATAGAGGGGAGATCGTGGCTCGTTAACACAAGAAGTAAGCATTTATATATTCTATTCCGTTCAAGTATTTATGAAGAAAGAAATAACGGAAACAACGAATAAAAAATTTCATAATTACATTTTTTATATATTATTTATAAACATAAATTAATATAATTTATTAAATGACATTTAATATTACGTAAAAAACCAATAAATTTTTAACTGATAATAGTAACATGAGTATTATCTTTAGATCATCGATATATAACCGTTTTGCTATAGCACAAGGAAATCAAGCACTTGACTTTTATTCAAAATTTCAGATAATTCGCAGTTAAACGTCAACTGAAAAATCATAATTTAACTGTTTTTGTAGTAATCGTTATAGTTTTATAAATCATACATAATGTAAATATATTTAACTGCAGGCTACAATCGATTAGAAAACATCATGTCATCGTGACAAAGAAATCAACAATATCAAGTACAATTATAAAATTTTCCTTACAATTGCTCATTCATTTGTTACAGTAGCATAATATATATAAGATATCTCAGAATTACTTGATATGAAATAGCAATTGCAAGACAAAAGAAAAATAAAATTCAGAGTAAATAAATTAACTAATTAAGATAAAATAACTAAAATATAGATCAAAATATATTGAAAAGCAAATACATACAAATACATAATAATACAGAATATTGTATTGTATATTATTAACCCTAATTAGACAATTTTAAGACAAAAATAACAATTTGTATTAACATCTTTGTCTCTAGCATTCATTTCTACACTTATTCTAATTTATTTGAAGAATTATTTGAGTTCTAATTTGCAAATGTCGTTTAAAATATGAGATATAATATACACGAGATATAATATATTATAAAAAAAACGAATTTATTAAAATATATCAAATTATCGCATGAAATATTCTGAATATTCTTTTTGTCATAACCACATTAAATATCTCCATTGTCTTTAATAAAAATAATTGAGAAAGAAATTTTCAGTGATAAATTTGATAATTAATAAAATGCGAATAAAATATGAAGAATATTTATATATATAATAATAAGTGAGAAACTAAAATCACAACATGCACATATCATCTAAGCTTAAACTATCGTCGATATAAAACATGCATACACATACATTTATGTATTATGTGTGTAACAATTTATAAAATAAATTATACTTTTTATTTAGACACAGCAAATACCAATGCAATTAAATAAAATATTCACACTATAATATTATTATATATATATATATATATATATATATATATATATATATATATATATGTATATATATATTTGAGAAATAATCATTTATTATCAATTATTATGATTTCTATCTTTTAAATTGTGTAATTATTCGGACAAATAAATATTCACGACGAAATATAATAGAAATACAATATATGTATGAAAGAGTCAGTTTACTACCTGTCTGTAGCTAATTTATTATACATGTATAATAAACTCTATACTTTAAATATGAGAAAAATTTCTCAATTAAAGCATTCGTAAAAAAAAAGATATTCTTTTATAGCACCTTGTGCATGTCAATCATGACTTATATGCAATGGAAATATTTCTGTCACTAATTGCTGTAGTCGTTATGCAAGAATTGCTATAAATGGCTCATTGCCACCCGTGAACGATAAGAATCGCCTTTGAACGCGCGCGTCATAGTTCCTTTATTTTCCTTCGTTCCGCATAAAGAAATCCATAACGTCTATTCACTGCGAAGTTACACCGCATAAAGTAACGTAGTGATGAGAAAGGAAAGGAAGATGGGGGAATGCGAATTGAAATGTTAACGGCCCTTTATAATATAAGATCGCTGTGTAACAAAATCCCACGTTGCACGGTAGTCTCGTGTCCCATCGCGAGACATTAAAGACATCGGTCGGATGTGGGCGGAAGCCCCGCAGTATAAGTAACGACCATATTTCGCAGCTATAACAAAACGTCACATACACGTTGGGAAGAGGGAGAGAGAGCGGGAGAGGAAGGTGGAAAGGCCGGAGTAGGAGGGCCGCTTTTATTATTGGTGCAATAAAACTTCCAGTAACTGAGTAATAATTTAAAAGTTGAGCGCCGTTTCAGCTCGAGCACCTTCGGCGCCGCACCGCTTCAAGATGAGAGCCTGCGATCGACGGCGTTCAACGCGACGTATCCACGCCAATAAGTGCGACCGGCAGAATTCGTGAATATTCCGCCACACAATCTGTAACCGGTGTCGATTTTATCGTAGTCCATCGTATATCGTATGTTTTACTATTTTAAAATCATGTTGAATGAACATAGAAGAGCCGCTAAACTTTCTGATATAAATAGATAGAAAAGAGGAACACTTGGTAGAAAAGAAAAAGAGATAGAAAAAAGAAGAATTTCTGATAGAAAAGGAAATAATTAAACATTTTAACAATTATATCGTTACTGATTGCACTGAATGTTTATATAAACACATTATTCGCAATACAGAAAATTATTTGCTATACATCAATTTAAGAAAAATTGATTTTTGTTTTATGTAAAAACTGTAATGAATTAAAGTTAATATTCCAATTTGTGTAATCTAATTACTGTGGATGGAACATCATCAAACGTGAAAAACAATCATTTATACAATCAATATCATTAAATTATTCAATATTTTTTCTTATTACTAACGTGAATACACGAAAAGAACGCTTTTAGAAGGTTTTACTGAAGAATCTAAAAATTTAGGTAGATATAAATCTGAAAATAATTCTGTTTGGACCATCAAAATAATTATGTAAATCATTTAATCTGATTGCAATAATGTTAAAACTTTTTGCAGCATTGTCATCAACGTTTAAGCATTCTATATAATTATTTTGATGGCCCGACAAAATTATTTTTCGATCTGTATTTAATTAAATTTTTAGATACTTCAGCAAAACTGTTCTTTCTGTGCAGTAAAAAAAGTTTATTCTATGAAATGTACAAAAAAAAATTCAAATAGGTTCAATATAATAAACACATATTTTAAATGAATGTACAAAACATAGAATAAAATATTCAATTCTGTTGGCAATTGTGTAAATTTATAGATATTTATTTATACAAAATTATATTAATAATTTATTTATATAATATAATATATAGAATTTCATACATGACATGTCATTTAATATAGTAATGCGTTACAGCGTGATAAATTTTGTAGACTATTTATTTCATATTCGTTAAAAAATTACAACAATAATTAATTTGTACGACGACGTGAATTGCAGAATGAGGCTCGTTGAAAGCTCATCACGCTCTTCGTCGACGGGGAATTTACGAGGCGGCTTTGTGTGATTCCGACGAAAATCGATCAGAAAAACTTGAATAAGTGCGAAGGACGCATTGTCGAACGGGCGAAGAATACGGGAATTGTCGTTAGCCCCCCTCGGTGACACGTCTGAATTGTGGAGCGAAGAGATGGGGACTAGATATACGGTCGGACGTTGAGAGTGTAACAAGGTTTTCCGTTATCGAGTCTAAGATATCTCTAAAAAACGAGCGCCGATCGCGATGCATCTCCGCGTTACTATCGGGGACCGGGAAAGGCGGGAGGGAAATGGTTGGAGAATGCGAGGGAAACGCGGTCTCGCTCGCGCCTCGCGCCTGTAAAAATAGATCTTCCTACGGAGCCGCCGCGCTGCTGGAATTCGATATCGCTTGTATACGTTGCACTCCGCATCCCGTTGTGAACGTAAAACGAATTAAATATTTTCTCGCAGCGGGCGGCCCGGAGAATTCCAATGTAACGACGGCGCCGCGCATATCCGCGGATTTCGTTCGCAAATTAAAATTAATAGAACCTATCAGGTCGGAATGATTGCACGCTCGCATGTGCATTTACTTTGGTTACCATGTACGCGCGCGTTATATAGCTCGAGATTATCGTTACGATCGATTGAACCGATATCTGAGTGTATACATAGAGAGGATTTCAAATGACTGTTGGAAAAGTAGGTTTTTCCCGATTCCAACGCCGGACTTTCAAGCTCGCTACGGCGAGATGTGGGCTTAACGTTTTTACTGTACCTTTTTCCGATAATTAATGTTCGTTCTACGCGTCTGCAAAGCGGACGAAAGGGACAAACGCGAAAAAGAGAGAGAGAGAGACAGATCAGATTAATGATTGTTTTACTCGCTCGTCATTATGTGAAAGGCGACGCCGGTTATCGCCAAGCGAGATAGCGGAAGGGACAGAGAAAGTGGAAAGGACGTGAAACATGTCAGGCGAGAAATCAAAGAGTATCGTGCGTCATTCTAACACTGAGGAAAAAAAGGGAAAAAGTCTGTACAGACTCGGCGGTGGAGTGACGAAGTTTTCATTCTACACGAATTATTTTCTGAACTTCTATAATGAGAAAAATATGAGTTGGGTTAAAAAATGACTCTCGTAAAAATTTTCGTGATTGAATTGATCGAATGCATAATATATTTTTTGTATGATGTTATAATATAAAAATTTTTTCTTTATTAGTATAATATTTTATATAAGTCTTATTAATATTAGAATTATAATTAATAAATATTATAATTAATAGCTAAAATAATTAATTAACGTATACATTAAAAAATGATAAAGTTTAGATAACAGATTCTCTTCTATTTCTATTATTCTTCTATTGTTTCAAGACTTAAACGGTGAGAATGTACACAAAATTAAATATTTCACTAAATTAAAATTTGCAATCGTATATATTGTACATATCATAGAGATAATGTCAATTTAAGAATTATATAAAGATCATATTGTTGTTGTGTTAAATATAATATTTAATAATCATCACGTAACAATAATGGCAATAAACGATATCATTTGGTAATAGCTGCTCTGGAAAGCAAAAGAAAAATTGATTCGTATGCGATTTGCAAATTTTCTATAAGATAAACTTGATAGATAACTGTTGTAGATTTGCGAAAAATATTCTCAATTAATGAGAAAGTCATTGGAAGAGCTTTTCAGCCTAGTTTTCAGTCCGAGAACAAAGGAAACGAGTAAGTGTGGGTGAACATAGAAGAGATAGCAGGATCAAAAGAGAGAAAGACTACGTGACAGGTCAGTTTGTCTCTCGAACGGACTTATTTGGTTGAATCTGACACCGACTTTAATCAGAAGATCACGATCGAGTTAAAGTTTGTTCCAATTTGATATCCAATTTGATTCCTTTCTTTTCTTTTCCTTTATGTGTGATTAGATATCGGTTTTATAAGCCGATTTATTGAAAAAATTTTGTTTTCTTTTTACTTAAAATATTCTACGAATATAAATGTCGTGTCGTCAAAATGAGCGATAAAGTGGTTTTATTGAAACAGAAAATCCCAATTGAAAATCAATTGTAAATCAACGATACTTGCGAAAAGAGTTAATTCATTTAGCAAATAGTTCTTTCATTCAAAGATATTTTTTTTTTTGTTACTGACATCAATTACGATGTAATCTTTCTGTAAAACAAATAGTATATTTTCTCATTTGCATATTATTTTATGTGAATCAAATACTATGATATTCTAAGCTTATAAAAAATAAGAAAGAATCTGTACGCAAAATCAAATATTAAAAACTCGAAATAAAAATTAATAAGTAATTATTCAAATTATTTTAGTTATTACGGTTTAAACATAAAGGAATTTATTAAGAAAATCGAAAAATTCTGTAAAAACAGTATATAATATCAATCAACGTGTTCGCAAATCGCTCATATTGATCATATAAAGTATATATTATTCCATACAAATAAAAAGTCAACTTTGCAATGATTTTATTAAAATTTATAAGACGATTTTCCCGAAACCGACCTATAAATTTTTTTATGTTTAAACCGTAAAATAGTTTGTTGAAATTCGCTCTCTCGCATTAAAGTAATTAATTCAACATGTTTTACTTCAAATGCCGACGTTTGGAAGTTGCGGCAACGAGCAAAACGGACCGCATCGGAAAATTACGTACTCGAGCGCGCGACAATGGCGAACGAAAGTGACTACCATGTCACAGCCTTAATCCAACATAAACCGATATAAACTTCAAAACTTATATACCGCTGTAACGGCGTGGCGAGGACACGTTTGTGCGACCTCTCGAAATGGAAGTGGCGTAGTCGTTGCGAGTGCTAAAAGGGGTTGAACGGACGTGAAAAGTTGGTGGATGCGGTCGTTGGAGGACGGCAGAGATCGGGTTTGGGTTGGGCTTGGCAAAACGTGCCCGCTCGTTCAAGTCGCCGCGATCGTTTCTTTTCTTCTTGCCTAGCCACATTTACACTCTCCTAGCCCTTCAACTCTCGCCTCGGCCCCCGTCTTCTTTCCACCGCGTTTTTCTTTCTTGTCATCCCTCTTGCCCGACCGACGGGCACATCGTCGTGACAACCGGAAGTTGAAGAAGCTGCTCCCGATCGATACTGGCACTGTTTGGCTCGCCTCTTGCATCACGAAAGAAAAAAAAGTTAACGTCTTTCGCGGTGAGAAACAGGCGACGACGGCAACCGCGGCACGACGGACGCGGCGTTGCAAATTGAGAATGATAACGATAACGCGACGAGACGGCTTAAAATCGAGGACAGCCGAGCGCAAGAGAACATCGCGAATCTTCGCGGCTTGCGCTTATCCAAAGAGACGTGCATCGAGAGAAGCCGACGAAGAAGAAACGCATTTCTATCGGCTATGTGACGTGGCGTGTTTCTTCTCCGCGAGATTCTTTTCTTGAATACGATTTCAGAAAGGTCAAATTTCGAAGGTACCCGAAATACAAGGATATCAAGATGCAGACACATGCAAAATCAATTTTTCATGTTTTAGATAACTATTATATATATTAAAAATATAATTATCTACATACATATATATATATATATATATATATATATATATATATATATATATATATATATATAAAAAAATATAAAAAAGAATTAGCTTGCTTTTGAGTAAACAAAGACATACGTATAAAAAGAAGGAGCAACAAAAACGAGAAAGATTAAAATAAAATTTATTAAAAACAATACGACTTTATTTTATCATCTTCAGCTATATGTATTTATATAAAATTGGTTAAAAAAAACGCTTAGATAAAAAAAGTAACTAAAAATTGCAAACTTAAAATCATATCAAAGGTGTGTGTGTGTGTGTGTGTGTGTGTGTGTGTGTGTGTGTATATAATCTAAAATAGCTTAAAATTATGACAAATAGCATTACTAAAACATCTAATTTTGAAAAAATTATTAATTTTGAATACATTGAAAAGTTGTATATTGTATATTAAAAAAATTTGATACATTCTTTAATACATTTTTCTAAATATATTTGTAATGTCTCTCCTTTAAGTTCAATTAGACTTATTACGTATTATAATTCAATTTAGAAAGAAAGTAATTAATGCACTTAATTTAATTCCTATTTTCAAAAGAATTATTAAAATTTTCGCTGGTTTTTAATTTTTTATTTTTCTTTAAATACAGAGTTCCGCTTATATTTTGACCATAATCAATCACTTTCAAGAAACATCATTTAATTATTTATTTAAGTATTTCAGTATCTAAGTATTTAAATCATGCATTCGGTTATTTCACGGATTATAGACAGACTGGTCGGAAAGTGTAGGCATTAAAAACCTAATTAAAACTTTCCGTCTGCGGTAAAAGCGAAAACCTCGAGAAGTCAAATGGTGGAAAGTACTTATACGAAGTGCTAGACACCCGCGACACCCTCGGCAATTTACATACGTTTCAATTAAACATCCCTTAACACACTGTTCCGAATCGGTACGATCCTAATCCTGCGCGCGCAGCACTTTACATAATTTCGTCAGTATGCTAATTTGCATGCGATACAAGCGTTGCGAAAAAGTATTGGAAATCGGCAGAAACCACGAGTGCAGGTATAAAGGATGTGAGTTTGAATGAATTTTGCAAACGGATATGGATCGCTATTCATTCGTCTCACGTATACTACTTCACAGACGAAAAGCATTTACTGTTACACCTATATTGCGTACGTTATGATATGAGCATTTATCGTTACATTTGTATTGTATGTTATAGTAAAAAAAAAGAAAGCCAGATAAGAAAGCAACAAAAGAAAGAAACATAGAAAAATGTTTCGCGTGCAGCGACAAGTCGACAATGCGCTTGCTTTAAAACTCGATGCATTTTACCGTGGCTTACGTTTACACGTTCGCATTTGCATGCATGCAATGGACCGCGGCGGTACGTACCTAGATAAACGTACGAAAGAACTCACTGTAGGTTGTATACCCCGTCATACGATGTGCCAATGCGAACATGCACGCGCACTCACGTGCATGGGTGAGCGTATGCGCACTCACTGTATATAATCCATGATCGGTAAAGTTGCCGAGTCGCGAATCCGGAACTGTTGGCAATGGCATATTAAAGTTTACGCTATAAACCGCTTTTCGGTTCTCTGAAAACTTTCGAAAGAATCGCTTTCAAGCTGTAACAAAACAATTTGCAAAATAGATCGACGATCAGTAAGCTGGCACAAATCCTACGGAAATCCAAAGTATTATCGCAAACACAATCTGAATAATTAAGATAAATAAAATTACAATAAATGAGACAAACATAAACGCCGAAAAAATTCTAAATGAAATTAACATGTCCTGATATTTGTCCTGATATTAAATAATATTGCGCTATGCAAATATTGATACTATTCAATGATACTATTCAATCATAACAAAAGTAATTTTAACCGATGCCATGGCTTATTTATGAACATTAAATTACACTAATTAAAGCTTAATTATTTACACGAGCTTGACTATTATTGTACACGATTGATCAATCAAATCAATTGATTTTGCTAAAATATCTAAAAATTTAGATACAGATCCGAAAATAATTTTGTTGAACTATTAAAATAACTATGGCGCTTAAACACGATGAGCAATGCTGCAAAAGATTTGAACATTCTAACAATCAGCTTGAATGTCCCTACATAATTATTTTGATGTTTAAGAAAATTGTTTTCAGATCTGTAGCTAAATTTTTAGATATACTTTAACAAAAATCGTTCTTCCAAAATCGTGTGTGTACATATTACACAATCCAGAGAAGAAACTATTAATTACTCTCGCACAATGTGCGCGGGATATAACTAAAACTTCTATCTGCGATACAATTCGCAGGTAGCAGCGTCATAAAGGGACAGCATACAATCAAGTTACACATGAAATTCATTACAAATATGAATGTATAAGCCACGTAGAGTAGATGAAGCGCACAGTTCTACGTCGCGAAGTTTCATTGGTGAGAGTGTTTCTCACAAGTTGCGCTTTATAGACAGAAGTGGCACGACGAATGTATCATGTCGAGATGGGGTTAAATGTTCCCGTCCGACTTCCCTCCGAGTAGTTAAGCCGCGAGCAAATACAAGTTCGGAGATAAGTACACGGTCGAGCGTCTATCTTTCGAATGTCGATTCGGAATAGAGACAATTTACGAAATTATATTTCGTCCATTTGCTATTTAGTTACAAGGTAGGGAAAAGTACGCGCGGATTCGCATGCGAGAGCGACAAAATATACGCGCTCTCTCCTGATAGCAATCGTCCACCTCTTTCCCCTGCCGGCAGCAGTGAGTTCGGATGCATTTACATATGCGCGATTGTACGAGAGAGTACCCGGAACCATAATTTACTTGGTGAACCGTTCAACCGCCATAATATCTGCGCGCCAATTAAGTGCGAGCATTGTAATACAGGCTCATAATTCATTCATTTGGCCTTTTGATATCCGCGTTACCTGGATCCCGCGGTACACAGTTATAACACACAAATTATGCAAACCGCCGGCCTTTATTTCGTTGGTATACGTTTCATTCAATTTTTAATTGCAATAAGTATAAAACAATCACAGAGCAAAAATTTCGTTAAACTTAAAATAGATCAGATTATGAATCTAACGTATTTCTATTCTCTACTGCTTGCAGCTGCACATGCATTTATCAAAATTTATTAAAGATAACATTTCAAACAAACATATAAAATAAATGATTTTTACGCAAACATTATATTTATTATGTTACACAAAATATTATGACTTTTCGTCGTCATTATATTCTCTCTTCATGTTATTTTCCACTGTATTCCAAGATATAACGTACTTTTGTTAATCGAATTATTAGACGATAACTGTGTCTGAACGCTGCCTTTTGTTAGATATATTCCGAAATAGTAATTCTAATCGGTTCATAAGTATCTTGAATCTGTTTCGAACTGCGATTGCATGCAATTCTAGTTGCGTGCAATTCTGCACTTCCAACATCAGACAGAAACGTGGAGAGTATAGCTACGAGGACATACAATTAAAACAGTTTGGTAATGGAGCGCGCAAGCAAAGTGATTCTTCCACGTGCATACAGCATACTAACCGTAGATATGTGCAGTCTGTGCTTCTGACCACTATAAAAGCGTTTTATGTGCATACTTGATGTGTTACGTAAGTATGTTGAAGGAATGCAACGGTTATGCGAATTAATATCATAATTTATATCCAATGATAATTTTACAATGAATGAAATTATATAAGTATGAATAAGATTTATCTTATTCATAAATTAGAATTATTATAAATTAATATAAATTCATTCTTGTTTTATAGCTTATAGCGAATTCGATTGGACGCACTAGTGGTCTTGGGACACATTAAAGCTGTTGTATATTGATCTAATCTAAATGTAAAAGTGAAATATCTCGAATGATAAAGTATCCAAAACATATCTGACCAATAACACAATAAAGTATTGATATTTCGCGGTTTAACCCATTTCTATATTTATATTAAATGTATCTTTATGTCGATTTGTGGCTTTAATGTGCAGTGAGTGCGCACTAAATGCGTCCAAATTCGCTATTATATTTTTAAACTCATGAAAAATACAGGAATAATGCGAAATTCTTTATAATAAAATAATCTTCTTCATTTAATATTAAAGTTATACAATTTGTATGTACGTGTGTGTGTTTATAATAATTATAACAAAATTTCATTGTAGTTTAATCGTCGTTCTAATTATTCATATCGCATTGTCATGTTGCATGAGACTTTATTAAATTGCTAATTGCTTATTTTTCTCAGATCTATGTAAAGCTTATGTAAAGAAAATAAAAAAATTAAGGATACAAAACGTTTTCTATGTTACGTCTATCCTATGCAACACGACAACGTTCCTCAATTTCCAGTTGCAAAATAGAATTGGATAAAAATATAAATGTCAATGAAATTGCGCAATTACTAAATGCAATCATCTGAAAGGAAAGTTACTGTCCTCGATTCTAATCCACGCAATAAGATTTTCACCAGTACGCCGTTGCACTTCCAATGGTTGCGGTCGCTTTCATACGTGACCACCTGTTTGGCAAACGTGGCACTATAATTTCTATAATGGTCGCCGCGTCGTAGGACGTGTCGAAATCTCACGCGGTAAGCGCATTATCGTAAAGCACTAATCCGATTGCTGACCAATGCAATTAGATACATCACGATTAGTCGCCAACATCGGGTAACGACTTACGACCCGCAAAGACTGCAAAATTAAAGAAAGCGTGTCAAAGACCATTTTAAAAGATGTAGAAAGAAAGAAATAAAACCAGAAGAGTATTTCTAGTAAGGCGCGACGATTTGACTATTGTTCAGTGCTGGAAAACGGTAGACGAAGAACGGAAAATAAAAGAGGTCTTCATTAAGATCTAAAAGGGCACTGTTTTAAGAGCAAACTAATAAGAATAGTTAACAATAAGACACGGACGTCGTGAGACTACGAGCGATGTCGGCGGGAGAGAGAACGAGAACGGCACAAATTTGAACGCTCCACGTTAAAAACGAACAATTTCTCGACTATTATTTACTCTCGTTCTTGAATCAGAAGTTACAGAATCGAATTAAGTTCGAAATGAAGGACTGAGTAAGAAAAAAGAAAATACCATTAAGTAGATTAAATCCATTCGTATATGTGAATCTTTCAAGAAAAAAATTTTTCGCAATTATCGCAAGAATATTTTAAGCAAATCAAAATCTGTATCATTCGTAAATTTATTTGTAAAATATTATTTTTTGGCAATTTTATTTTATTCAAATCGTAAAATATATTTCACATTCAGTTTCCTTCATGCTTTCGACGATAAGTTCAAAGCTTCCATTTGAAAATCGTGCCGCGTTTAACTCCACAAATCGGCCCGAATGTTTCCATGTAAATTGCCATATGAACGTAATGCCAAGTAGAATAAAGCAAATCGGTCGCAAAGATGAAGTCGTACGAGTGCCGCTGATATTCACCTATATGCCGCACCGATCGTGGACGAGAAATGACCCCCGGACAACCGGAGAAACTTCAGCATTTTTGTCTCATGCATTATGCAGCAGCCGGTTATTAGACGAAAGACGATGGTAAAGAGAGTCGCGGTCCGTTTTCTGATACCTCGCCGCGTTCCCATCGTCGCGAATTGACCGATACTTTCGACGAAATATGTGATTCGAACCTTGGAACGCGGAAGCGCTATCACCTTTATCCATCCGCCTGCGTATCGATTTCCAATTCAGCCAGATATTTTCAATATCGTTGTCATGTCCGTGCTATTTGCCATTCCTCCACCTTGTCTATATTCGGCGCAACTTTGAAAGCTCCGACAAGACTCTCGATTTCTTTTTTCCGTTAAAGTTAAATCCCGCGATTTCTCGTTTACGCTTTTCCCAATACTTCGCTGTGTTCGATTTTAATTATTATTACTGTAACTTAATAATTTTGCGTATTTATTAGGAAGAAATGTATATGCGTATTTATTCTAACATTATTAGAATGCATTAATTTCTCAATTATATTACAATATAATGTTTTGTGAATAGAATTAGTAGCTTTTAAAAAAATTATTAAATTACCTTTCAATCAATAATATCTGAGAAGTATTGTCTCCGATACGCCATTTCACAAAATTTACAGTTATATATATAATACATTTTACACAAAAATATTTCTCTATATATTTCACATATTGCAACAAAAAATACTGTTGCGACAACTAAATCGTACCATTTTTATCAAATCATTTTTATCAGGATTACATTAAAAAAAAAAAAAAAAAGACCCACCCGTCACGAGCTATACCGAGGTCAACGTGGAAAGCACGCAATCAGCAACATCGCGGAATCGAAACCAACCTATCGACAACGAGACAGAATTAACGTCCCGTCGAAGGTGAATTGAGTTTAGTTCTGAAGAAGGATAAGGCCGAGAGAAGTGGAAGGACGAAGACGTGTAGAAGAAGAGGGAAAGAGGAATCATGAGAGAACTCGTGCTCTCCTAGTTTTCGAGTACTTTACGGCCCTTGCTGGTTAAGTACGTACCGGCAGCCGACGTTTGCCACCGGCACACGTAAAGTATATATCGTAAAGAGGGCATGGTGAGGTAGGGCGGATGTCCTCGGCCGACTCGCCAGTTCAATCAACTATACACCCGGCAACAAACCACCGCCGTTAATTGGATCCGAGCTCGCAGACCCGGCTTTACGAGGGCCAATCGCGCCGAATTATCCGACCTGCATTTCCCGATCGCCTGCAAGCAGCGGCGCACACCGCTGCGGATGCACCACTCGAAAGTTAAAGCGCCGACCGCGAGCAACTTCCGACTCGAGACAAGGAGAGTTCGAGGGCAGCCTAACGGAGGATTAAGTTGGTCCGTTTCATGGAATGCAGAGACCGATCAATGATAGAAACAGCTTGAAATTGGAATCAGATGTAATATCGAAGAAATAAATTGAACATCGATTATGTCTATACATAGTCGAAAATTATTAGTGAAATGATCGTACAAAATATAAATTGATTAGGAATAGATAAATGTTCTTAGGTGTTTAGATTCTGTGGAACATCTATTGAATTCATTGTAACAATTATAATTTCGTGATGTATATTTTTAATTAATTATATTGAAAAAAACCTAGATATAATATTAGAACAAAAATAAATGATAATTATTTTTTTAATAATTACGATTATTTGTTTAACGTTAAACGTTAAGGTTTAGAGGAGAAACTTTCTGATCACTCTTAATATCTCCGCTATTAGATGGTGAATTCTAATGATTATTTATAGAGTTATTAATAGCCCGTCATTACATAATGACACTAATATGCCAATACAATAGTCAGCATTTATAACGTATTTTTACCTCTAAAACATTTTCAAGGTACGTTTTAGCATTTAATTACAGACTTCTTTTTTTTTTTTAAACTTAGATATTATCATACGCATACATATATACTTGAGTATTTTGTTCGTTATTTAATATTGTTTGGCTGATTTTGAATTATGCAAAATTAAACAATAATATTTATAATTAAACTAATGTAGATATATATATATATAATTGATATATATATATATATATATAATTGATGATATTTTATGTACAGAAAACAGAGCTATACATAAGCGGAAATAGTTCTCTTCGAACTTATCTCTTTGCGTAGACGTTTTACATAATTGAAGCAATGATTTATCCTCGAAACTTAACAACCTAAAGGATACGAGAGGTACAGTGGACTAGCATTACAAGTTGTGCAAATAATCAGGTAGGCAAATATTCCGTAAAAACTACGGAAATTGAATGGGAGTCCAAATTTCCGGGACACTCCAAGCTAGTCGAAGGGGACGACGTCTCGTTTTATTTCTTCCGTAACGTATATGTATACATATACAACCTATTTCTACCCTATCATCATCCCCCGTAAAAATGCCTCTACCGTGTAGAAGTATCCTTTTTGCAACGACCCTCCATTTCCGAAAACCTATAGAGCGCCCTCTTCACCTTGACGAGCCGGGAGGGTACCAAGAAAAACGAGACACTACTCGAACGTCGTCGCTACCCTTTATTTGCCACTTAGCTTAAACCCTTTTACCTACCCAACAAACATTCATACTGAAACACTAAACCTTCGGCGAACAGCGTTGCAAGCGTGTGCGTGCATCGCATGTATCGACTCGCAATTGTAGGCAACATGTTTGCATAGTGCTAAGTGATTACTTCTCAATTCAAATATTCTAATGCACTTACACGAAAAGAACGATTTTGCTGAAGTATCTAAAAATTTAGCTAGATACAGATCTGAAAATGATCTTGTTGAACTATCAAAATAATTATGTAAAAGTTGGTTACTAGAATATCAAAATTTTTTGCAACATTGCTCATCATGTTTAAGTTTCCGACATAATTATTTCAATGATTTAACAAAATTATAAAATTATTTTCAGATCTAACTAAATTTTTAGATATTTTTAGCAACATCATTCCTTCTGTGTAATAAATGATTTAAATAGAAGATAAGCACGCTTACACGTTCATGCAAAATTGTTATATACTAAATGAATATGATTGAAAATTACACATGTATGCGCGCGCGCATCCTTAAGCGCAGACGTAATTTTACAGTTTCCCAAATTGTATTCATCAAGAGAACACGCTTAGCTCGGGAATCTTGATTCAATTTACGACAGTAAGTACTGGATTCTGTAATAGAAGTACGATGAACACAATGCACAATGCAATGTTCCGCGCTCTCCACGAAATTACGGCACGGTCGTTAAAAGTGACTTACAATTACAATTTAGGATTCACTGTAAGGAAAGACTCCATAAATTTTGCGAGGCTACAATCTTGGCCATGCATAATGAATTAATATTTCGCAATAATCGTGTATGATCACAAAGTGACAAAATTTTTTACATGTTACCTTTCTATTTTAAAAATAATATTATCTTGAACGTATTTCTAACTATTAATTTACATACGCCTATAGAAACATTTCCAAAAAAAAAAAATTATGCCAACTAACATTTATTCGATATAATCGTATATACATAGTATAATTTACATAATTCAAATTTATAATTTTATAATAATATTTGCTAATTGATATAACTTTAAGGTAGAAACATAAAAATAAAAAAGTTTTTTTTATTGTTGTTTTTGCGTTTTCTGGTTTGTTCGATTTCTGTATTTTTCAAAAAATCCAATTTTTATAACGGAACTATAATATTACAAGATAGGGAGCTATGAAATTTTATTCTCGCTTGTTTTTTTTGTGACATATGTATAAATAACATAAAAATATTAATGTCAAAATGATAAAAAAATCTTATCTTGTATAAATACTTTCCGAAATTATTATTAAAAATTATTAAAGTATCATCTAAAACTACATTTACTTAAGTTTCTGTGTTTGCATCATAATAAGCTCTAACGACTTCTTTCTCTCTTTCTCTCTCTTTCTCTCTCTCTCAAAATCAATACACAAACACAAACTAATTCCTCATAAAGATTCATTGGCATATTAAATTAATCGGATCGGAAATTTTTATAAACATCCAATATGGTAACTGTTAACAAGATTTTAAAAGAGATCGAAAAAAATCCAAGACGAATGAAGAAAAAGGGAAATTTAAAGAAATATTTAAAAGCAGCGAAAGGAAAAATATTAAAGAGCATAAAAAAGGAATTCAATCTCAATGATAAGCTGAAAGCAACCGTTCTTTCTACCATTGCAATTATTGATTTAGTTTCTACTCAGCAATGAAGACATTTTATGAATTTCGCAGATTATAACAAATCGACGCTGTTAATAATAATATCAGAAATAGATTGGCATTTTCCATTTTTTAAAACTGTTCTATTCAATTATGTCACTATCAAGATCTTTCGGTTTTATAATAAAGACGACAGAGTAGTATAAAATAATCTCTCATTAAAATAATAAATTGCCTCTCGGAAGACAATGGCAAACCACCGAGAGTATATATGCCACGAGAACCTCTTCTAATAGACTGTTCAGAACCGGCATTAAAATTGTAGGTCCCATATATCTGTAGATATATGCAGAAGAGATCATCACATTTCTGAGATTACAGACTGAGAAGAAGAAAATAATACAGAAATCTAGTCCTTGAAAAATTTATAGTTGATAATATCGCAAGCAAAGAATCAAGAGAGAACATGCGCCACGAAGATGCAGGTTTTTCATGCGAAATCACTAATGATCATTCGTACAGGTGCCATAAACCTACGGGAGCTTCTCCGCGAAAGGTAAGGATGTTCCAGAAGCAGTCGGGGAGAGATTGCGAAGGTGGATCTCGGAACAGAAGGGTGACAAATCAATGGCGGATGGTAGGATAGGTAACGGCATATGAGCGCTGGTCTCCTATCTTATCAACGCATTATTCAACGGCGGAGGCTGCTTGGGACTCTAACTGCCTGCATTTGCATAAATCCATAGATCTCCCGGACCTGCTCGGCTGCCCGGCCGTGTCTATCCATCTCTGGATGCATGCATACAGCAAATTACAGTGCCCGCGAGCGGAATTGTGGGTGGCAAATCGGTGTGTGTATGTCTCATTCTCTCTCCCTCTCTCCCTC
>JANQDE010000016.1:1705493-1940889 GCA_037157785.1 Cephalotes varians | reverse complement strand
CTCTCTCTCTCTCTCTCTCTCTGTCCCCCTCTTTCTCGGTCTCACCTCTTACCGATCTCCTCTCATCCCTTTCACAGAAGGACTGAAGGGTGCACTACGGCGACTGGGGTGACATCCACTCTAGTTACGGCTTTGTATTGGATCGTTAACGACACCCCGCCTCCTAGTCTTCTCTTATTACTTTGCCCTGTCTTGCCTTGCCAAAGAACGTAACGTATAACGCAGCATAACGAAAAACATTCCGTAGCCAAAAATTGACAATAACAAAACAAGTAAACGTCATAAACTGATTACACGATTCAGTGTTATGCGCTTTCTCTCTCTTTCTCTCTCTCTCTCTCTCTCTCTCTCTCCCCTCTCTTTCAATTGTTCTATATAATTGTATGATATAATTAAAAAAATAAGAAATATTAATACTAATAAGGAATATTAAAATAAATTAATAAATTACCTCTTGTAATTTTTACGTTACAAAATATTTTTTAGTAATATTTTTTAGTAATATTTTTGCGTGTTCACGTAATTCACGTAATTCATAATGCACGGAAAGAAAGAAGAACGGTTTTGCTAAAATATTAAAATATTTAGCTAGATTACAGATCTGTGAAAATAATTTTGTTTGTTAAAACGCTTAAATGTTGATGACAATGCTGCAAAAAGTTTTGATATTGTAGCAATCAGAGAGTCCTACATAATTATTTTAATGATCCACAAACAAAATTATTTTCAGATCTGTATCTAACTAAATTTTTAGATGTATTAGTAAAATCGTTCTTCCTATGTGCTAAATCAGCAATAAACATGTATGCGCGGTATCTAAAATATTATTTGCGTCATTTTAGAGATGCATAACATTTCAAAAATTTGCATAAAGAAATATGAAAAGTAATTAAAAAACATTAATAAGATTTATTGCAATAAAAATTCCATCATTTATGAAATTTAACACCAATTTATGTAATTTCAAATTCAGATCTTGTTTTGATGACGTATTCGAAGCACAATCGTCGTCAAATCACTAATCAGTAAGAGAAACAAAAGGATTGCTCCATTGTATTAAGGTGCCACATGGAAACCCCGTTTCACCGTGTCAGTCGAGTCTTCTGCTACGGTAGTTCGTTAGCAAAAGGAGACGAAACTGTGAGTTCTGGTGCAAATACCGTCGATTACGTGCCAAGCAATAGTCCCGATCCTTAGTGGATTTTCCGTGCACGGCGGATTATTGATTGTTACGTGAGCTCCATGAAATCAGAATCTACTGACTTATCGTGTGTGCTATGTGTAGCTAACTCATTAAATAATTTCTCTACAATTACATAATTAATTTGCGCCGAGCTTTCCCGGGTACGCGACCCTTTGAAATGTGCCTCTTCGGAATATAAATTAATACGTAACTCCATATGCATATACATCTATCAGCGTTTCGGTCGCTATTAATTAGTAAATTTATACTCGATGTAAATTTTAATTATATCACGCTCACACGATATTTCGCAATTTTATTATGATGTATACTAATGCTAAAACGCTTTTTCTAACATTACGTCATATAAACTTGCTGAATAATATTTCAAAAATATTAGAAAAATATTTGTTTAAGAATAATATATGTTAAAAGCAGCAAAGTTCAATTATTAAGAAATCAGCGAAAACGCATTGAAACGTAGCAAAAGTTGCACTTTTCGATATGTATAGAATCCGTTTCAACAAGCGATTAAAAGTTCTCATTTTGTTACTCGGCCATTGGGTGATCGCGCCGGATTCGAGAACGGCTGAAACCGATTCCCGCGAGTAAGGTGCATCGGACGCGTAATAAATTCCAGGTTTACCTATTCTGCTTGCGACAGGAATTATTCGGCGAGCTCGTAGGTGTACGATCGATTAAACCAGGAGAGATGAAATACGGGGGACGCACCAATTCGTTGTGCCGGTTCAGTAGTTCTACGGTAATCTACGATTATCTCTCAATCCTCTCCTGATTGTTTCAACGGACCTTCTCTGTTCCGGCTTTACGTTTCCCTTATGGTTATACATGATCAATTCAATCTCATAAGTTAAACATTATTTATATATATGTATATAATATTATAAAGTTTCTGTTTATGCTTATTGCAGCAAAAGAATAAAAAATAATTTAGTTTTTTATCAAATAGAAGAAGAATCTAAACGTCTTTTGTCTTCTAGCTATGTAAATAAATCGCGCTAATAGAACGTAATTACTTAATAAAATTTCGCAATACATATCGTGCTCCTATTTTTGAAAAAAATATCGAATTTTCTTTCGCGCAGTTGCATCGTTTCTCAAACGACCAGGTGCAACAGGGAAGATGATGAAATGGGCCGAACAAGTAGTTCGCACTCTAATTTAACGCAGTACGCTTGAACTCGCCAGCAACTCGCGGGAAAAGCCGCATCGCGTTTTACCGAGCCCACGTACGCTATATCGCGCTCGAGGGAGCACTTCCGCGGAGGGAAAACGTGGAAAGGGCCGACGGCGGAAGTTATGCTTCACTGCTCAGCCTTAAAAACTTCGTTCAGCTCCCCTCTCTTTCTCTTTCACTCTTTCTCTCGGTGTATCATCAACATGCTATCTTACGAGCATTTCAACGAGCGGCGAAATGACTGCGGAGTGGCCAACTTAAGTCGAGTCCTTCTCTTGAATGTCCCTGACGGCGGCGGGACGAGTAGTTAATTAACACCTCCGCTCCCTTCGTTGGTGGCAGACGCAGCAGACTGCCGACGTTTTCCTCCGCTGGAGTGTACCACCAGCCTTTCCCACTCCCCCAGAAAAGCTTCATCCTTCTGCGGAAAAGCTCTACTCGAGGCCCTCTCCGCTCCCTTCGTCCACGCGCCCTTTTCTGGCAGCACTTATCGAGTCTCTCTCCCTTCGCCGGTATTTTCTTCGTCGCCTTCGCAAGATCGGTTGGTAATTAAGATGCTCCCACAGAGTAGAAAAAGTCACCGGCAAGCACGAGACAGGATCTCATGTATTTTTAATTTAGGTAGTGCCGTCTCCTCGCACCGCCGTTCATGGCATAAAAAACGAGTAAGAGACCACTTATATCGCAGACTCAGTACTCTCTGTTAATTTGACTTCTGCGTGTCTTTGGTGCCCTTATAATTTTCCGCGTTTATAGTTTCTCCTAATTTTACGATGTTCAACGATAGATTGCTCCTTCTGCAAAGTTTTTATTTAAAGGGCAATCTATTTTATGCAGAAGTGGCTCAATCAAATGATTTTCACTACATAAATGTCTACTCCGATATTATTTCTTCCAAGATAAAAACGACAAAATTAATGCAAATGTCGCGTCATTAAAAATGTTGGTAAAGCCGACAAAATATTATGCTTCTACATACAATACCAACGAATAATCCGACGGATCCTTTCGCGGCGAATTTCAGGTGTTCACGGCATAAATATTTCCAAGAGTATCCGTGCGCGGTTGGATGCAAACAGACGTGACAAGAACGATAATATTCGACGCCTCGGTGTTGCCGCAGCTCGTTATCCATGCGATGTTAATGGTTTTATAATATCGAGACGCCAGAGATGCGCCAGAGATGGCGGGGACCGGCATCGGATGTATTTAGCAAGAGACGTCGCAAAATCGTGAGAAGAGATCGGTAAGCTGCTAGAAGGGAATAAACGGAGGATGTGGCGGTTCCTTTAATCCAGTGACGACGCTAGACATCGTGGCGCTGAATAGCTCTTTGCCGCTATATCCAAACCGGTTATCGGTTTTCGATCTGTGCAACGAAGCGCGAGAAACCTTGATGATAATGCGGCGGCTAATATCGTAAACGATAATTTAACGGCGTTCCGCCCGATGCCGACGCAGTCGGAGCGATTCTTTCAACGTTAAAGCATAACGCGTCGTTGGCACTGATCGGCATTACACAATCGTTTTTCCACAAAAAAAATAAAGAAAGAAAAAAAATACAATGTTCCAATGTGATCCAAAGTTATTCAAAAGAAAAATGAAAATTTTTATATGATGTATTTCTGTAGCGGAAACCGGAGTTGATTGTCACAGATTTCGTTTAGTGATTTAAAAAAAAAATGGATGTATAATGCATATACATTAAACTTACATCCCTTAGATATTAAAAAAAAAATTACTCTTGAATCATCGTACGAATAAGTTATTTAATTTTAAGTGAAACTGTGAAAATGTGACAATTAATCTCATACTCGGGACAAACAACCTCATACTCGAGATCGATTGTCACATGTTCCGAGGTGATAGTCACATATTCAAGGCTTTTGCAATAACAACTTAATGCACGGTAATAAATTTCACATTAAATTCTAATGCGGCTTATCGATAGATAAATTATGTATTTTCATTGCTCTAACAGCTCCTAAAATAATATCAGGCGGAGTTTTACCTCTATCTGTCTTCCTTTCTTGTTTTTGAATCAATTAGTTAAATTTAACTTCATCTCCGAACAATTCTGTTCAAATCAGATGGAAAACGTGGCTTTCTCGAAGAATAGATAGAGAGGCTCATTTAGGACAATCTATCTTTATTATCGTTTTTTAATAAGAGAGATTATATTCACAAATTTTCAATCAAATTCAGTCAAATTTTATTACAATAATAATTAATCAACCACATCAAAACTTAAGACATGCCATTTTCTACGATTACGGTGAAACCGCGTTAATAATGGCAAAAAAACAACAATAATAATAACAAAAAAACAAAATAGGAGATCAGAAAATTTTAGTCATCAACTACAATTTCTTAAAAGTTTCTGTAAGTAATATACGCAATGCTTTTGGCGCAAATTATTTTACACAACAAATTAATGTTACATCAGCATTCTACAGTATAAAGAAGAAAATTTTCTGATGTATTGATTAAATTATAAACTTTTTGACAACTCCCTATAACAACCAAGTTTCTCTTATGAGAATTAAGTACAAACAAGAAATATGTTTAATAGCACATTTGATGATATTGACTAACGATCTTACATCCATTAAATTTCAATTTATTATTTTTTCAAAAGAAAAAGAATTTTACATAATTAAATAAAATACGCTAAGAAAAATTCTTAATCAATATCTATAAAATATATATAAACAGAATGCAAGGATAAATAAGGCTAGATAAGGATAGAGATAGCCCTTTTCAGTTTTATGTAGTAATGATGAATGAAAACTTGACAATTCTTTTGTTCCAACTTTATATCTCAATTCTTTTGATGTATTCTCAATATTCCGATGGTATTTCTCTTAATCGTTACGGATCTACAAAGCGCAAAGCCATTTACGCCAAATCGCTAATTGACGCAAACAGAAATCGTACGTAGAGTTTATATACACGAGTAACAAGCGACATTGCCATAAATAAACCATTGCGGTGCGCCTGCGCGTTATAATTATGTGTTAACTACTCGGTAAACAGCACTTCGTCCTAATGACGTCATATAGGTCCTGCTAACGACGGGACAGTAATATGCGCGTTGTGCACAATACCAAAACCAGAATGTTACAGATCACTTGCATTACCCTGTATCACGCTCAATCTAATCTTGGATTATCGTCTAGTTTAAGCTTGATTGCTTTCAAACAAACGAATTCTATCGGTCTATATTTGCGAATCTTAATCGGTCTATATTTGTTATATTAATCACAAATATATTATTTAATATCCTTCTTTAATATATGTCTTCTTATTACTTCAACTTTAAATTCATAACTATCTAATGCCGAATAACGGATTTCAACCGAAATGTGACAAAAGTCATCATAAAATGAAGAATTTATTTTTACCTAAATATGCACAATGTACATATTTATTGTTGCTTTTAATCAAAGGATATAATAAAGTTTCAACTCATTAATAAATTAATTGAGACACTGCGATAATCACGTTTCGAAAACGCCATATTACAATATTAATGACTCGAATTAACATCCACTGTTCAAATATTCGACATCAAATATTACATGGAAAGAATGATTTTGCTGAAGTATCTAAAATTTTAGGTAGATATAGATTTAAAAATAATTTTGTTAAACTATCAAACTTTATGTAGGACGCTCAAGCTGATTGCTAGAATATCAAAACTTTATACTCATCACGTTTGAGTTTCCTACATAATTATTTTGATAGCCCAACAAAATTATTTTCAGATCTAGCTAAATTTTTAGATATTTCAGCAAAATTATTTCGTGCAATATTTACTGAATGAAGATTTCGCACAAATAACTTTCTGTTATCCGTCATGACGATGAATTGTAAACTGCAAAGCTCAAGTTTTATGAATCGGTCAATTAGTCGATCAATCGCGTATCCGGGGTACATTTTTAAGTACAAAGCTCGCTTCACTTCCAAAACTGACATATCTCGACGTAAAGAATTTTTGCGTGACGTACTGCGAAATGCAATTTCCACGTATACATGGCACGCCGATTTCCTACACTGCAACGCGCTTAAGTAATTACCACGCGCGCAACGTGCAACGTTCCCTCAAATCGGATTCGACGCACCCGCTTTCGCGTCGCGTTTACGTCCCCTCGCAATCCTCTACCACCTTCGTGTCTGCCTAACGAGGTACACAATGAGATTCTCTCCGCTTAAATCTTTCAAATAACAATTTTTTGGCAATGGAAAAACTTGCCGAAGATATCGACGATCGCCAGATCACCGATTGTAATCGCGGGTTAGTGGAATCACGTCATTCCTCGATAGACAAGTATTTCACGTCCGCCCGATGCAATCATCCTTCCACAGCCTAGCCACTGCTACCCCGTACAGTAGGGCCGGCGTTAATTGATCAAATTACAGGGCCGTGAGCCGCCATCGAAATTGCAGGACTGACGGACGCCACGTTTTCGGACCGCTCTACCCCGAAAGGGGGCCATCATGGGGGTGCCCCGTGATACTACGTGAATTTCAACCTCTACCTCCGGATACCCTTCTAACCGCCCTCGAACGACCCTCCGTCTGTAAGCGGAAGGGGAAGATCGATGGGAGGGGGATAGAGAATCACTTCAAACCGATCGGGATGATGTTCCGCGAGGCTGCTCGACCGGTCAAGTGTTCATTGCCGGTTCATTCGTGCGAATTCCGCTTTTAATTAATGACTACCCAAACTCGATGATTGATCGACAGTATCGTTGATTGGCGGCGTTGCTTGGTGTCGATGAAAATTTATCTCCTATTTCGTAGACAATCTTATTATTGAAGTCTCTTTTAAAATGCGTCTTGTCATTTTTTACATATTTTGCAATCCTTTTTTAAGAATCCGTAACTAATCCTTTAAAATAATGAACGCGAGCAGCAAAATTTTGATGAAAATGACAATTAATGAATAAAAATTAATATTTTGCCGTTGCAAAATAACACAAAATTTCATATTTCCCAATTCACATTTGAAAAATCCATTCTCCAGATATTGTTATTATGTACATTACGTATATTATACATCAAATTTCTTTTAATTATATTAAGAAAATGTAATTACACATATAATTATTCGAAGAATTACATTTCCTCAATATAATTGAAGAAATTATCTCCATAAAAGTTGAAACATGGAATAAAACAAACGAGATACTTTCTATGTTTATGAGAGCCATCAATTTTCATTCTTATTCATTTTTCGTTTCAAAAAAGATGTGTTCACGCATTGTTCATAATTAGAATTATTGTATTTAGGTTAATATTGCGCCATTATTTGAAACAAAAATATGAATTAAGAGCAAGATTCTAAAACTTTAAATTTTCGACTTGTCTGATATTTTACAGATGGTAGGCAATTAGCCATATCAAACGGCTTGACGTGTCTTCGCTGCCGATCCTTTGGTCAGACCACCGGTCAACAACGGTCAGAATTTGTTGCAACAGTGATGAGGGTCGACGTAGTTAAATATGATCGACGTGAAACAAGTGCCGCCAACACCCGTACTTAGTTTGCCATTGTTTATAGTTGTTTTCAACGTGTCATGGCGAAGAGAGCGCAGGAGAAGCTTAAAGCGGATTATTATGCATGGATTATGTAAAATTCGAATGTACCGATTTAATAAAATATGATTTAACACCAACGTCGGGCATTATCATTTTTATCTATCGCGATATAAAATTAACTCAAAGCTGTACGAGAAATTTAATGTAAATTACATATAAAATTTAGAACGTCCGCGTGCAACACACAGAATTACAAGCGCAAACTTCGAGTTTTACAGTGTTTTATTTCGCGTAGTATGAAATAAATTTATAAATGGAAGTTGTAACATAAAAAACAGTCACATACAATTTGCTATACGTTTTGCAAAGGTTTCAATAGAATTGAAGCTACAGTTCTCTAATGCTTTATAAATCGCCGGTTTCAACTGCATATTTTTCAAAAGATTAATGTTTCATATACGCGAATATTCACAATATCGAAACAGGAGATCGAGACTGTATTTTTTCAAACTAAACAGAAATTTTATGATAAAGGCTTATTATTTTAAGGTTTATTGTTTTCTCGTTCTCCGTTTTTAATCCTTCACCCTACGTTGCTTCTGCAAACAAACTTGATCAAGTATCCGCGCAAATCGATTCGCGCCGTAAGATGGGTTGCAGATATCACGATGGACGCTCGAAACATTGATTCGTACTACTCGAAACTTCGCGACGCCGCAAGGCATAACTTTCGCGGATGTTCGGCACACGCGCCTAGACGGTCAATAACGCTGAAAACTGGTCGGCGAGACGCAGGGGACGAGGGGAAATTGACGTAATGAAATATGATCGACGTAGAACGCACGAGTGCCATCGCGATGAAGTTATCCAGCTTGGTTTTCACACAATGGATGACTCCGTTGAAATCCGTACACGCGCCATGCCGGTGCGTATAACACGTCAAACGCGAAAATATTGATTCGGCCATTGTCGAACTCTTCGGCACGGAACGATATAGATTCGCACGTAACGCGCGACACATGCTTTGCGAGCTGAATTGTTATATATACATCCGTATCAACCGTAATCGATGATATCCAGATGACCCTCTCAAGTATAACAGGCCGATGACAATTCCGAGGTCACCCGTAGCTCGATCAAAGCAACAGCGTTTAATTTTTTTTTTTTTTTTAACAAAGCACTTCGCGCATCGCTTTTGTAATATTTTAAATTGCTCTCGAAACTACACTACAAATTGCTTGGCCTATGGCACGCAACTGAATGTGACACCAGTGCGAATGTTATTGAACGATAAACAATTTTCACGCAAAATTCGATAACGTAAACGAGTCTGTTAATTTTTCATGTACTAATTATTAATTTTCTACGTAATTATAAAAAGTTTTTTTTACTCTATATCGATACCTAATTGCGAAAAAAAGAAATAAAGAGACATATATGCTTCCTGCGTAAACAGTAAAAAAGTACATTAAAAAAAGCTATTAAGCAATCAACGCAGGCGTGCAGATGATATTTCCGGCTGCACTGAATCGCTAAACAATTTACATGGCAAGTGGCCGAGGAATATACGAGTTCCATAACTCGATTCCTCGATTGCGATACAAACGAAATCATCCGCTTTTCGAAGTTTCCTGGGCCAACACGACCGGAAGATCGCGCAATTCCGTGCCCGTTTATCTTCGTGAATGTACATAGAGAAACGCGGGCGATTGAAGGAAAGAGCAAAGAGTAACAGGGCTCGTCAAGGACTAAATCGATTTGCCTGTACGTAGAAGCCGCCATTCAGCCTTTTACCATCGCGTCACCGACTTTTATTTGCCGGTTTAAGTCGTTCTGTGCACATTCGTCGTCGTCGTATGTACGCAAGTTTCTAAATTCAGTGCACCGCAGTGCACGCAGAGCGCAATGTGGAAAGAGCCATAAAGAAAGGACGGCTGGCGTGCGCGAAAAACGGTGAGCGAAGGGAAAACCGTAGACGCACAGGGACCGCGAGGCAAAAGAAATCAAAAGGGGAAAGGAAAAAGTTGCGGAAAAAAGAGGAGGGCTGACCGAAGGATGGAATCTTGGGGAGAAATCGAAATTGCAGGTTTTCGTCGAAACGCTGGACTGGTCAGACGTGACCAAAGTGCCGAAATAAGGGACACAGGCCGCGTCCCTCCGCACCAAGATAAATAGGATATTTTGAGATAAATGCTTACCTACGTGCTTTCAAATGGTATCGAGTGTTACGCCGAAGTTGTCGTGCCCTATTCTCGATCACTCCCCTTCCTACGTCGCCTCTTCTGTATACGGCAGAAATTTACTTACAGGAGAATCTAAAGACGAGCACACACACATATACACCTTTACATCGTCACTGTCGTTCTCGCTGCAACGCGAGCATTACTCAGTCGGCGTTCCGAGAATTAAATGAACCGAATAATTGCATAGAGCACCTCGACGCTCATGGTGCCCCGAATCTCCTTTGCCTCCCATCCGCGCCTTTTCACCCTTTCATAGTTACTAAAGTAACCATTTTATCTCGCACGACCGACTTGCTTCGAATATCGATTCTCGAGGACGCGAACGTTTTCTTGAATAGAAGACTTTATTAATCTCTCTTGAAGTCTTGTAGATGTTTAATCAATTAATACTTCATTCTCGAAATTTGAGAACAGAATTACTTCGTTATTAAATATCAGAACACCGTTAAATATTGAATTATTGTTACGCGAATTTCTTCGATCATTGGCTATGAGAAAGAATTTTGGTCATGATCGCAATTAATCGCACATTAATAGCACATTGTGGCGGCAAAATAATAAAATCTCTGTAAACGTCTACATTATTAAATGTATTACAGGGATCGACGTGATAAACATTTTACCAAATAATTTCGAATATTTTCTACTATAAATACCGAACGTAAATTTGTCGAAGCGGCGGAACACGAGTTGTTAAAGCTTATTCAAACACGAAGTATTGTATCTCCGCTATTGAATAAAATTTCAATACTGCAAAGCGATAGAATTTTTTTGTTGATCCGACGAGCGAATTGCCCCAAAGTTGACACCTACGTACACCAAGCCAATTCCCATCACTTTGTCCAAAAACGCCAATAACCAACGAGCTTGTAACGCTTCATACTATCCCTTTGTTTCAACTAATATGATTACTCGTCATCTTTCAATAATATATAATAATTTAGTAAAAACTCATAATTTCTAGATTTCAACTTGCATACCGATTCGGTAACAATCTTTGATACCGTTAATCAATGGATTTTTCTAATAAAATAGCTTTAAAACGCGCATATCAAATAAGAAATTTTATGAATACATGTGCAAAAAAATAGAATATTAATTTAATGAATATTAAAACATATTCATTATTTATTTTTGTACTTCTAGCGAACAAAGTGTTTGATTTCTCTCTGCGGACTTGACATAAAGATGAAATATTTATCATCAGTTGAGTATAACGATCGTATTGAATATCCGAGAAAAAATAAAACTTCTCTCATTTATCATTTGACAATAACGCGTGAAGACAGAAAATTCACAGAAAATATTCTAAATCAATTAGTTTCTGACAAAAAAACGAAAAAAACTTAACAAAATCGTGGAATTCTTAATATCATATTGCAATTTCTCAATATGATATTTCCAAATAAGATTGCATTAGTCTTTTTTCGAAATCGTTTAATGTCATTGTTTTGTCATTCTGCCAAGCAAATTTTCGAGAAAGAATAAACTGAAATAAAAAAGATAAGAAATTGTCAAACTTTTTTTTATTGCAAGTATCAATCGCGTTATAAAGAAATTTTGGGAGATTTGTCAGTGATCAGAGACAAATTGCCATTATTCACTTATATTTTTTTCTTAACAGAACATGCAAAATGATATATTATATGATTTATATCTTTACATAATCATTCATTTATCTACACAAGACATTTAAATTATGCATAATATGAAAATGAGATGAAATATACAGATTTGCAATTATATCATGTCCAATTCAGACAACAAATTAGATAAAACTAATTGCGGGAAATTATAACATAAACTAATATATTTCCATTTATAATATTACATTATAATAGTATGTATGCGATTCAGTATTAACAAAATGCATAGTAAATTAAAGAATTAAGCTGTATTATAATATAAAGAACTAATTCGTGACTATAATGACTAATTAGAAAAAAATACACAAAGATTATGGAACATTTTAAAATCTTTGTGTTCCAATTTTATATAAAATACATTAAATGTGTGTGTGTGTGTATGTTTGTGGGTGAATAATTTTCTATGTAAGAGCATTTGAGCATCTATATTACTCGCGCATCCTATTGACAAAAATTACGATCTATTCGAAATGAGTTTGTAGAAGGGTACGAGAGGAGGAAGGCTAATTGCTTGATCGACAGCGACGTCGCTCGGACCGGAGGAGGAAAATTTCTCCCTCGATCCTTCAACGTCGTCGTCAACGTCACGTCAACAACATTCCATTACGAGGCCCGCGACGGCGACAATGTTGGTGTTCCCCTCGATCGATCTTCTTCCTAAAACGGTGCACTTTTAGTGTCGGGCTGACGGGTAAATATGGATAATGCGCCGAAAATTCGGGCGAAGTGCTCGAATGTAAGATGCGACGAACACTACACAATCGGATTTTTTACGATCTTTAACGGCAGTTCAAATGGAAAAAATTCCATCTCGCGACCATTATGAATTAACATCTTACTATCATACCTTACGCGCGTAACAAAACACTTTCTTTGGCGAAGCATCTGTAAACGCGACGTGCAGGCAGTTTGCAGAGGAATAAAAGTCGTACAAACATTGAAAACTCCAAAGAGCATTTTTGGCGGATAGGTGTTGGTAAGTGGGGGTAGGGGTTTCGCGAATATGACCCTGTTGCAATTTATGTTCGAAAGCGCGATCGCAAAATCATATAACTGTTTGGAATCGGCGCGAGAGCCAATGTTTGCCCGAACTTATAACTTGCAATAGTGCATAGACAGACCTTAAATTTTACTGCTACATCAATGCGAAACGACATCTCGTCAATTCTTTCACGACATGTGTACTTGAAATCTGATAACTGAAAACAATAAAATTTTGAACAATGATAAACGCATGTTCGTTTATACAGTTTATTCGTTTATAGAGTTTATTTTTCTTCTAATATAATTGTTACTGTTTATATTTTTACAAATATTTTAATCTTCTTAATTCACACAAATATCAATATGATATTTTATATTTTTTATAATTTGTCTAACTTTCTGATGCATCAGTTACATTAAAAATGGTATGTTTTATAAAATACATATTTTATTCATATATATTTAATTATTGTCATTTATTGTTATTTCATATTATTTAATTATTGTTATATATATATATATATATATAGTTTTATATATATATATATATATATATAAATCTAAGTTTATAATTTCCATAATACTTATTAACGTCAGATTAGTTTGTCTTTTTAGAATTCCTAGAAACTTTTGAGATTAGTGAGATTTTTACAAGAAAAGTGTTCTTGTATATTTAATAGCACTTGCAATATGTAAATGATGTTAAAAAGATAAAATTTGAATATAATTGTCTGAAAAAGACCAAGAGCTTTTATATGACAGAACATATATTTAATAGTATGCATATATATTTTATTCAATGATAATTAAAGCAATGATATTTGTTATAAAAAATATTTAAAAAAATATTAAAATTGAATACATAAATAAAGATGTATGTAAAATTCAACAGCTTTGACTCCGTGACATTTAACAATTTTTAATGCTATGTTTTTATAACTACAATAATTATATTGAAAATTTACTTTTAAATAAAACAATAAAAAATATATGTCTCTTATGCATATTACATAGTCAAAAATATAAAAGAAACTTTTATATTTGTTATAAATAATATTAATGAAGTTAATATTAATAAAATAATCATTCCGTTATGCGAATAAATCGGTGTAGTATTCCTCGTCTATATTGATTTACGCGCAATATTGATTTAAATCAATGCAAAGATTTTACGCGACGTCATTCAAATTCATGCTTAATAATATGATTTCTCGCTATTGATTTCAATGTTTAAAGCACGTTCATATTATCTACGCCCTACGACGTGGTTCTCTCGTTCTTCCTTTCATTATTATTATCATTTCGCTGCTCTCTTGACACATAGCGAACAATTTTACCGAACGATTTAACGATACCTTAATTTGGTATTCATTCAAGCGCGCCCCATCAAACTTCACATCTTTCCCGAGTGAAACACTTTGCGCCACCGTGGTCGCGTCTTCGCCTGTCTTCGCTCTCGATCGTGATTTCGCGGGAGAATATTTGCAATTTAGATAGGGCCGCATATATAGCGACGGAGACGACGCGGCATCCGGTGCATCCTCCGGTGTTCCGGGTGTGGACGAGGCGCGAAGGGGCATTGGGAAACAAATGTTTCGAGAGGAGAGGGTAGCAAGCGGTCGTCGCTTGCTTGCTGGCGTCGCGATGTTAAATAATCGCGTCGCCGGCACGTTTTCGCGTAACGAGGACGTTTATCAGGATCCAGCAACCGGGAACTGATTTACAAATAGGCCCCGAGAGAGAGGCAACTCCTCCATCCTCCTTTTCATTCTCTTTCTTCTCTCCTACCAGCATCTTCCTCGTTCACTCACCCGCTTACTCCACAAACTTCCCCGCATCCCTGTTCGCAGGCGCTTTTCTCTCCCGCCATTTTCTACTCTACTTTCCTTCGGTGGCAGAGACGAATCAGCCTGAGTTTTCAGTGCATCGTCGAAGAACGTTTCTTATTTCAGGCTTAGCCATGAAGATCAAATGAAGAATGAAAAGTTTCTCGTTAATAATTTATGTTTGATTCCAATTGTCCTCAAAATAATACATTTTGCGATTATTATTTTGAATTTTAATTACTTTTTAGCATTAATTACTAATTATTAACATTTATTTAGAATTGATATATTTCAACATAAATGTTACAGAAAAAACCTTTTTGATTTAAATAATTGTAAGAGAAAAATTAACGCATCACAGAAGATAATTATTTAAAATATTGTAGATATAAAATATCGTATATTAAAAATGTTATTTTATCATATGGTGATAAGTGACATAATTTGTGTTGTCCAAATTGTCAAAACATTTCGTAAACTCATGAAGATTCATGAAAAGCAATTTCTTCAAAATAAGACTCGAAACAAAGGTCCGTCAGACTCTTCCATCAAGAAATGGAATAGTATGAATTCGCGGGTAACCGCAAGTAGAATAGCATTAATTCGTAAGAGTTTATATTCCTCTCGTATTTTCGAAGAGAGATGAACGATAAAGTGGATGCGGTTCTTTCGGGACCTAGGGGTTAACCTAAGACGTTCTCTCTTCCCTGGTCTGTCCCTTCGTCGCGCGGCCCTTCCCAGCTTTTCCTCTCCGGGGAAATCATTTTCATTTAAGAACGTACACTACGACACCGTCCACAACCAAGCCGGAGACGTACTCTTTCGCTCTCACTTAGAATAAAATTATTTTTCGCGCTCGTCTTTCGACATGCGAATACTTTCTTCGCCCCGCGATACGTTTTGCAAACAGTTCTTGCGCTGCGCTGCGATAAAAATAAGCTTGAAAGCTGTCTATATCATCGATAATATCATCAAATATTGCTGTTGTTTAACATCAAAAATGCGTCTTTTTTTCTTCTTTTATAAACGTTATTACATGTTCTCTTCCAAACAGTGCACAATAAAAAATCGCAACTAAAACTTACGCGATTACGAACTTGTACTCGTTTAGACACGCACGATATACCAAGCAAACGTGATATTTCAATTGTATCCTGAGGCATCGAGTAATAATAATAAGAGTTAAATGGTAAAGTAAATAAAAACGCTATTGAATTTGCTCAATCTCTAAAATAAGCGGCTTACACGCGGTACGTATTGAAGTCTCCTCTGTCTATTGTGTAACCAAAGTGTATCACAAAAAATTTAACTGTGTTCTCGTGAGCGAAAATTCGGTTTTTGACACAATCGGACGGCGTTTCATTTTAACAAAGTCATGTTGCGTAGAACGAAGCGAGGCTACGCGGTTTTATACGAAGGATCAAAAAATACACTTGTCACGGCGTGAAATCGGAAAAAAATCGGCACGATGATCCGAAACAACAGAAAACAGTAAGCCTGCGTGACTGAATGCCACAGATTGCCAACAAATCCCTGCGAAACTGTGTCATGCAAAATTTTTGCAGTTTTGCCATTGACTAGGAAATATATGATACACAACGGTACATGATGTATAGTTGTTTGTAACGAAACTGCGAAACTTTAAATAAACTTTCTGCAATAGCCTCTAATGCATAAAGAAATTATAACAAAGATTTTTAAATGTAGATCAATCTTTTTAAATATTATGTTGAAATAATCAAAATAAATTAATTTTATCCACATTGCATTATAAGAAAATTAGATGTTAGAAATAATATAATAACTATATAATATACAATAAAAATGTAAAAACATATATATTACTTCACAAAGTATAATATTAATACAAAAAGATAATATAAGAAAATTTTATAATAATATAAAAAGTATATTTACTTTGTAAAATAATATATATTTATAGATTCAAATATACATATCAAATATACATACATATGTTCAATTATTATTAAAAATCAAATTGTATAGATGTTTATGATTCATTTTTAAAATATTTTTTGTACATTAAATTATTTTATTTTATTAAAATCGTATATATATATATATATATATAATATATGTATATATATTTTCAATTTTATTAAGCTAAACATGTTCATAAGTCTTCATTTTTTTATTTGCATTTTTTTCTTATTTTCATGCGTTACTAGCAACGAGCAATACCCACTTATTATTTGTCTATATTCTCTTTTCTATCACGTTTTCTTTTTGCAGTTTTTTTTTACCCTTTTTCGCCCCAAAAATTGACCAAAGCAACATAACTATTGAAACGATCGATATTCCCGAATAATAATTCACTTGTCCCCGAAGATTCAACGGTTTCCCGACGTACAGTTCCGACAAATCGGTGCGGTTGAGCCTCCGGGGGTACCGGGACGACCATAAAGTTCCTTGCCACGGGGTGAATCGAAGCGCGGCGTCCGCGATGTAAATCTATGCATAGCTTTTGTTCCCCTATCGTACGCGTGTTGCCCCGTTCGCAAAAGTTTTCTTATTGCTGTATTCGAATACGGCAAAGATGTACAGCGAAAGAGATGGAATGCTTTATCGCTTTGCTTTTCTCTTCCGTATAATTTGGGAATCACTAGATTTAGATAAGATATAGTAGAGTCTTCGAAAAAAACTTCCATTTAATCCATTTTCCATTTAATTTATATCTTTTTCAAAAATTGTACTATTTTTGCGAATGATTTTACTTTAACGAGTAAGGTAATTTTGATAATTACTTAAATATTAAAAATTTACAACATTTTGACTATTTCGTCGATTATTATTTTTTAACTTTAAACAAATACATTATGCAATAATATATTATGCATAAAAATATATATAGTACTTTTCTTCATTCACAACTTCGGCACATATTATTAGATTATTTAACAATATCAAACATAAATCTTTAGCTAATAAATACAAATAATGATTCTTAATATATATTTTAGTGTTTACAATTATTAAATTTTTATAGACCAATCAGTAGATTTATTTGTAATATACGACAAATTAATATTACGATTTTATGAATATACCAATTTACACGAACGGAATAATTTGATGGAAGCTTTGGATCATATGGGGCGCAATTTTTCTCTCAATACGATAAAATAACAATTATCACAGCGCCTTTTTGAAGCGCGAACAAATTACTGGTTAAATCATCGAGCACTTTCCAATTGTCACGCTGACTATAGTCTGACCACCGTTTAGTGAACGTACAGCGCGAATGTTTAGCGCGTAAAAATACGCGCCACTTTTGACATCGTAATGAGATTGAGCGTCATTACAAGCGCATAAATACGTTCGTACAGTCAAAAGAGATAAAACGCGGCTTAATTATATGCAATTAAACCCGGTGGCACGAATAGATAACAGAGTCCCAATGAAAACGATTTAACATACCCACTAATGGATTAAAGTCCAATTTTCTTCTGATACAAACGACCTAACAATTACTGATCGAGAGTATCATTGATAAATACATTGACAATATACTCATCAACAATCATTGAAAAATAGAAAGGCTTTAATATCACAAAGAAATAATTGGGATCATATCGCGCTCATTCACATGTAATAATTAATGAAAAGCTAATTTGATAAAAATGCAATGTAATAAATTATAATTGATGCTCTCTGTGTTGATAATGCATTGTCATTATTATCAGAATGACAATGTAGTATATTTTCACGAATTCCTGAAAAGCGAAATATTATTTTTTAATATTTTTGTACAATTAATATCTATACGGAACGCGAAATAAATATCTCGTGAGATCGACCTGAATATCCAATACAATTATAAAATGTCTTATTGCGCGGAATTTCTTTTACAAAGCTCCTTTGCAACGATCTTGTTGTAAAAGCTTCGGCCGGCATTTGAAATTGCGTGTGCAGTTCCTGAAGACTCGACTGAAGAAAACACCGAGGCAAAGTCGTTAAACTTATCGTCGCCGTTAATGAGTAGGGACTTGTAAAGAGACAGCCAACAGCATTTATCTCTCGTCGCGAGTCTTTGTGTGACGCGGACTGCAATCAACGGTGTAAAGGAGTTCGGTCTACAAACCCCTTACACGACTAACTTCGTTGCATCGAGACTTTCCTCCTTTATCTCCCACGCGCAAGAAATCCCGAAAGACATTCGGCATTCCGCGCTTAAGAAACTTACATCTTCTTCTATACAGGCCACGTATTCTCTTTTGTTCTTTCATGCATTTCGTTCATTGCACACACTCTCTCTCTCTCTCTCTCTCTCTCTCTCTCTCTCTCTCTCTCTCTCTCTCTCTCTTCAGTCACATCACGTCTTTAATCATCGAGCGTGTACCGAGCAGTTGAGAAAAACAAACTTTAATTCTTTGGCTAAAATCTTGAAGAAACGGTGGAGAATTGTCTAAAAGACGATTACTGTACATTCGTGCTTCTGATAGCTTGGTGTTATATGTAAGCTTCAACTTATATATAAATAAATGAATGAACAAAGACAGGGTCTAATAATGTCCTTTACGAAGGGGCATCCCTAATCACTTTAATCACTTTAATAACATATTTTAAAGATGATTTAAAAATAGAAAATTTTAATGAAAGATTTAAAGTGCAATAGCTTTCAAATTATAAATAATCAAAATTATCGAAAGCGCGCTCAGATATGTCTCTATGTTTAAATTTACTGTAATTTATTGAATGTTATAAATTTTCATACCTGAAGTAATATTGATTTACTCATTTTAATCATTAATTTTGACTTCTTACTATAGATACTATGCTACGTATATAACTGCAGCAATCAGCTGATATTGATTACTAATAGCAAATTTTAATAGTTTACACGCGGTTAAACAATTTACACGTAAATTATCTAATTCAATGCATTACATATCGCAGAAAAACGTTTTTCTTTCCACTCTTCCCATATTTTTTAAAATAAATGTAATAGAAATGTATTATGTAATTATTTTTAATTGTCGTCAATATTTTCAGATTTTGATAATTAATTCATAATAAACTGATTTTGATAATGAACTGCTTCGTCAATGCCCGATACAAATCACCATCTCCTCCTCTTCTCAGGTTTCTTCGTTTTGCACTCGCACAACACTCATTCGAGAAAACACTAAATCGCGTGACATTTATGAAATAAATAAATTGCAAAATTTATTTCATTACATTGCGACGAAAAAATAAAAATCGCATAAAGCTAGTGTTTATCCGATATCCACGACGTCTGATAAATTGGTACAATCTGAATTTCCGCAAATCTCGAATGGGAAATAGTATTTTAACGAATCGTTGGCAACAAGCGTCTAGTTTATGCTACGTAATTGAATATTAAAATGTGAACATAATTGCACAATTGTAGTTACTAATTAAATTAAACTCGCGTTGCGACGCCACAAATTTAATGAACTTAGAGTCAATCAGTTTCGTGATCGTGACATTTTATTAATAACTGAAAAATTCGTAAATAGTGCCGATAATTCGTGTCAATAATTTTACACGATATCGCACAATACGATGTAATTAATGAAGTCGAGTTAATGGTTTAAAACGCATCGCCATTCAAAACTATACGATCAAAATTCAGTATCGTACAATACATTTAAAACGAGTAAATAATTATTAATAAATCAATATATCGTGGCTTTCCTGTACTTGAATTATTCGATTCGATGATTCGTTTTTTATTTCGCTTTCAATCCGAAAACGATAAACAAGTTACATTTATTATAAAAAAATTTAAATGAAATGAAATACAATCGAGTAAATATCGTTAAAGAAATAGTTATTAATCGCGATAAAGCTATAATTTTCCTCTTCCGTCGCTTCGATCCGTGTTTTAAACAATTAACTTCAAATGACTCGTGAAATATGTCTTCAATAATTAACGATAACGACTTTGTCGACTTAATACGCTTACGTATCGTTAATCATAAGTGCCGACTAATTAGCGCAAGTGGATAAACGTAAAATGTTCAGAGAGAATAATCGCGTATTCCCCTGCTATCCGTCGCGATCGCATCTTGAAGAGTAATGTGACGCGGAGCGGCACCACTACTCTGCTCGACTGTTATCGCGTGAATGATAGCGCGGCGACTTTGTTTACGCACGAGCTGTACGCGCCATACCACGAACGCCCCAAGACTGCCAAAATATTATAACATTTTATAAGATTTCACGCCAAAAAAATATTCTGTTTCTTATTTCAAACCAATTGTTAATATTCTATAGCTCCTCCCTATTGAAATTATTTATTGAAAGTACTTCACATATTCCACGGAGCTTTTGTAATCTGAGAGATCGATATATAAATTATGTTTAAAATCAGCGAAAAATTCAAAGACGTTGTGTACACGATGTATGCTTGGCTCTGTTTACAAAAACAAATGTCCGAACTGTGTAACAATCGTTACAAAATCTATAACGTACTATAAAATAAATCCAATGAAAGTTTTTCGATTCCTTACATACCAAGTTAATTTGAAAGTGTTATTCTGCGCTTCGATTCGTAAACTCGTTAGCATCGTGTGCAGGAAAATGATTAATTTCAATTGTGAACTTTTGTTAAAAAGAATTAAACGATTTTTACGTGTAACAGCTGAAATTCTAAGATAAATCGTATATCATATAACACATGGATTTAATTTAATTTTAATTGATCACAGATCACAGCTATTAAAAGATTGTACAGTGGTCACTCTCTGTGAATTATACGCAAGTTCCGTAACAATGAGAGAACTAAATGTCGCGATTCGCCTCAAAATCCAATAACAATGTCGATACATTGCAACCGAGTATTTTCCACCATTACGACGTTTTTTAACCACGGAGATAGACGCAAGACTTTTTTGTTTCTTTCGTGAACAAGCGCGCCGATGTGATGAAGTATAAAAGAGCGAAGTAACGGAAGAAACCGTCGTTGAAGTCGAAGAAAGACAAACCACTCGGCCGTGACGACCCGTAAGTTGCCGCAGCCGGTAGTACCAGAAACGGGTAGTACTTTGAAACGAAACTAATCGAAGAGCATGACGCAGAAGCCTCTCATCCGTATCCGTGGAGGGTCGCCGCTATTGACTTAGTAAAGTTTGGATTGCCGTGCGGATAAGACGCGCAGCAGAGTCAGCAGGCGAGCCGCGGAAGCTTCGGCGGGAGCTTCAACCTCGTCCTCATCTTCACACGTATTCGGTATCGAAACTTCCGGTCGCGCAGTCTGCGTCTAAGCGGCCCACGGCGACCACGACCGGACCTGCAATAAACCGACATTAATACTTGTTCTGTCGCGAAAATACCAGAGAGATTTGACGTATACAAGCGTTTACTTTTCGAGCGGGCATGTATCTTCTCAAATTTTATAATATCTGTGATTATATTATATTAAGAATTAATTAATGGATAGAGATTTAATTAAAGATTTAATTCGAAAAAATAAAGTTATCGATAAAATGGACAAGTGCTTTTTAAAGCACTCATAAGAAAAACTCATAAAATATATTTATTTCTCATTGCGTAATAATAAATATTTAAAAAAGATGGCGTATATATAGACATTTTCTTTTATTGATAATTTTATATAATGACATTAAATGCAAATTATTTAAAAAAATCTCAACTAATAGGCGTTAAACGACTCAGAATATAATTTAATTGGATCATAGTATAATTTAATTATAAATTATATTGTAAATAATGTTATGAACTTGAGAAATTGGAAATATAAATTTATATAGAATATAAAATATTCTAAACAAGTTAAATAGCAATAAATTATTATAAATTATTATAAATTATTATAATTATTATAGATGCAACAATGTTATACATTTCATCAATTTTCTTTAATTTGAATAGAAATAATATAAAAATGTCAAATAAAGATATCAAGTACATTTTTGAAACTCATGGAAATTCACGGAAAGAAGCGACAGATTAATCATCCGCGTTGCTTCGCCCGAGGAAAGAGTTCGTCGCAAATGTCAGGAAAAGCCAAGTCAAAGACGGAATCGGAGAATGCGTTTATATCATTCGCGAAAGACAACGCAGCGCTCGTTGTCTCGTTAAGTCGACAGAGATCGAGCGTTTGTTCCTTTGGACTGCGAGAAAGAGCATCGTCCCTTTTCAATACGTCAACCCCATTCAACCTCCAGGGACCCTGGAATCTTTCTCGAGCAAGGTGGCTCACGAAGACATCCTTTGCATAAGGGAACACGGTCGGTTTTGATAAAGAGAAAAAGACAAGGACCCGAGAAATAACAATGCTGTTGTACGCATATATAGATAATTCGTATGTGAAAAATATCTTCCAGACGTGATTAACGATCCAAGTATGCCGCACGCGAAGCGAATAAAACTTCTCATGTCTAGTTCAGAAAAACAAATTGTTCATTCGATGAATTAATATTATACTAATTATGTAAAACCACATCACATTTTACTATTCGTTTGTAAGAAAACTTTTTTTTTGTAAAATATGTAATTATTAACAAAAAAAATATATAATCAGTAACAAGAATTGTGTAAGAATTGACAAAAAATGCAAACGCATATAGTATAGTAATGTAGAAAATGAAAATTTTATTTATTAGATTTTTTACTTATATGTATATATATATATATATATGTATATAGAACAAAATGCATTTTTCCTTCTCGCGAGATATAATACAGATATGAGACAGCGAGTTTCCAACAGAACAAAGAAATATTTCTTTCTAATTTCATAATGAAGAAAAGAAAGTAAATGTTTTTTAATAAAACAAACTTGAATAAGAGAATATGTATGCTTTAAAAAGTAGTTATCATAATTTGTGTTATTTTTAATTAATTTTTATTTTGATACAATCACTAGCGTGTAAGGATATCAGTATCAAGTTGAGATTATATGCAGCTTCGATCAAGCAATACTTGCACCTATCAAACTTCAATATTTCCTAATTATTAAAATAAAGGATTCCTTTGATTCAAAAAGTCAAAAAAATATTTCTATGATGATTTCAATGATTAGATCAACTATTTAGCAACAACAAGTATCAAAGTTCAGAAATCAGACTAATCAGAAAAGTGCGAGATGGTTTCCTGCGATAGATCGTGTTAAATAGAAACAGACGGATCTGTCTAGACACCATTTATGTCGAGACTCCCTAATAAAGCGCTCGGTATAACTTGATTTTCGCGACCGAGTCGAGGCCTGATGGCGAGTGAGCACGTGAAAACGTGGGAAGGAACGGGATGGATGCTATCGTTCCGCGATAATGGCCGTAATGACGACGATAATGCCTCGACACACGCGCCGCGGAACCGGCAACTTGATATATCGTTTAAATCACGACCGACGTCATTACGTACGGATGCGCTTCGTCGTAACAACGATTCTGACGACGGAGAGTGCCGGAGTTAAGCGCACCCTATGGAGAAGATGCTTGTGCGGTGTCGTTAACAGTGTCATCACCTTGTCGTCCACCTACGCGAACGGCTGAATATGAAATAAGCGGGAGCCACACGATGAGACGTTTGCGGCAATAACGATAGCCTGACAGTAATAACCCTCTTCGTTTACACATTGACGGTGCTCTACCGCTGCCAACGAGAAGATATCATACGTGGAAGTTACGAGCGTTCGCTTTGTTCCTATTCAATTGCGGATGGAAATTTCAGAGTTTATATTTCTTATATACAGCAATATAGGTTCTATGAGTAAATTGATCGTTACGTAGTTTTCCTTATAAAGCGCATATAAAGTAGTTTAATGATTACCACCTACTCTTTTCTTTCTGAACGTATGTAAATATTATACGATTCAACAATCAGTATAATAATTAGACACAATTTCTAGTATTTTTTAAAAAGTCGGTTCTTTAAAAAAAAAACAAAGCTTATCTGTCTATATGTATTACAAGATTAGAACAGAAATAAACGGTAAATTTAAATTATAAAGATGTTGTTATATACATAAGCAATAAGCGATAACAAATGCTATGATTCGAAATTCAATTAGTTATATATTATTCATAATTAGGCATAATACATTACATATATATAATATATTATATGTATTATATATATTATATATATATATATATATATATATAATTATATATTATATATATAAAATTATATATTATATGACATTTTTTTTATTATACGCATATTGAGAATTTTTTTTCCATAAATAAACCAATTAATATTTTTGTAAATTTTTTCTTCCTCTTTCTCCTTAGCGTAAACTCGTAAATTTTTTTATTTTATAAATCATACATCAATTATAAATTATATCAAGTACAAATACTATTTAGATATTGGCAGGAAAAAAGAAACGATGTGTCAAATTCTGAAATCAATTAACAATGATTCTCAATGCAGTGAAGATACATCTCTATATAAAATTGTACTGCAAACTCTAGAATAAAAGCAACATAACATGAAAAGAATCAAAGAGGAATTAAAAAGAAGAGACAAAGAGGAAAAAAGAAAAAGGGAAAAAAAAATTTGCAACTAACTACACAAATATTACAATGGTTATCAATTTCCATTTATTTACGGCGTGAGTATAAATAATCAATGTCAACTCATGTAACCATAGATATCGCGATCGGTGAACTCACCCCTTCTTCAATTCTGAACTATTATTAAGCAAACAGATTGCGTTCGCAATTGTTAGTATTTTCGCAATTTTGAAAACCACGACCGTTTATTTACGCGATAGAAAATTCTCGGATGATCCTCAGAGATTGTCGCTCAGATTTAAATTATACGCATCCGCGCGGGTGAATCATTTCAGTAGCGTATTCGTTTGCAAAGTCAAAATTAATTCGTATAATCTTCGTTATCGCATAAAGCGAAGTGCACAAACCTCTGGTGCTTGCTAACCAATAATAGAACTCTCTTCTCCGCCCATGTTATTTCCGAATGAAATGGATAATACCAATTTCCACAATGCACGTTGCAAATGCATCAGGCTTAATAGATTTGACGCTCTCTAATGTTTAACGTCGCCGGTTTATTCATTGGCTTCAAAAGCGCGACCATCCGCTTAAGCATTAAAGCTCCACCGGAGATGTATAAATGCAGAATAATTAATGCATCGTCATTATTAATGATCTTTTTCCGCTCTATGACTCGATCGCATTGTTCATTCGGGAGCTTCACTAGCGCATATTTATTTTGGACCCTTTAAACAACATTATACAAAGTATAATCTTATGTAAAATTGTACTTTGTTTTCCAGAGCCAGTAGAAATAGAAAGATGTATTTTTAACAGTACAAACGTTTTGTATACTTGCTATTTTAATTTAAAACAACGCATTTCGCGAAGCAAAATCCTCTCGATTTAATATCTCGTCAGATTGCGTTTCCGCGCAAGTTTCCAGATTGCGCAATAGACAGAATATTTTCTTAATGGACTAAAACCATGGCGCGCGCATGTTTTCTCTGGTTGAAAGAAATCGCAGATCTTTCTTGTTTCTGTATTTTCCAAGCGAAGTAAACTTATCTACATTATTCAAATGATCCTTCAGAGTTCTCGTTTTAGCCTCGTCCAATATTACTCGCAACCGCTACGATGAGGAGACGCAATTCATCCTGTACCGCGGGGATCAGCATCGCAGTGGATTAAACTATGCACGGCCATGTCGGGAATGCGTTGATAACATTATGCGCATCTTTTTCCCTCATGAATGTCGCCGAGATGCGGACGGATGGAACAAGTGGATTTATAACGGAGGCGAAAGATTCCCGCGCACTTCGACAAGACCACCGTGCGTAATATTCATTCGTCTGAGATATCCCCCCCCCCCCCTTGTAAAAGGGTAGAAAATCAAAGTCCTACCCTTCCCCCATGAGCTGTCCTTCGTTCTTCGTCGACTTATTATTCGACATTATATCAATCGTCTTATCATGACAACACGCGCGCAAATCGCATCGAATTGGGCGTATATCGCGCGATTAAATTCATTCGCCCCGCGAGACAGGAAACTATTTTGCAATTTCTCCGCTCGTCGCAACTGCGAATTAAATGAGAAGGAGTGGGACAGCAGTAACGGTAAGGAAGAAGTGTAAATTCTGGAGAATGTCGGAGCGCGAGATAACGTGTACGATTTAGGCTGTATATATATACATACTAAGCCGGTAGCCGAACAGGAATACGCGCTCGAGCTACAGCTGCAACATTCTGCTACATGTACGTGCCATATTGTATACGTTCATAAAAAGAAAGCATTCTTAGTAAAAAAAGACGACTAAGAAGATAAAACAAGGCGCAACGTTCTTAATTTAATCTTTCTGCAACCAAATATGTTATTATTGTAACTCAAGCTTTTTAAAAATTATAGAATAATTGAGAATATTTATCAAAATTACATATATATAATAAAATTAGATATCAAAATTATTATGATATTTTGATATATAATATTTTGCTAAATATCTTACTTTATTTTATGAAAAAGATAAATAAAACAGTGTTGCTAATCTCGTGATAATCAAAAAATAATTCATTAGATTTGTTGAAGAACTATAAATTTGTTTCATAATTCTCTAATAATAAATATTTTGATTAATATATATTCGATTTTTTATCATTGAAAAAAAAGCATGTTCAATTTGCTATATATAACTGCAGCTTCTTATTTTCTTTCTTAGAGTGATAATCTTAAAATTTTGTAACTGTGACACCGAAAATTTTGCCATCGTCTACGTCTATCAGGAATATGTCCGAAATTGCTCGAAACCGCGCAATATAGTTACTCCGGGAAAATAGCTTTCATTCGTGGGAGAATAATTGAGGTCACCGCATCACTCCGATGAACGCGGAAATCGGCCGAAATCCCGAAAATCGAATTTTCCACCTTCGCTCCAATTTCAGTCGGCTTTTAATAAGTCAACAGACAAGTTCGCTCGATATTCAGTCCAACGTGCGACACAGGCCAATGCCGAACGGTCGTCGGCGAAGGCGCGCAGTTCGCGTTTCGTTCCAACGCGTCACGTGCACGCCGTCACCGCGAACCACTTCAAATCTGACACCGCATCGGCGCACGTACGCAGCCGGTTTAAGCGGGCATGTTTGCACTGTCAGTGTTCCGCTAACGAACCTATCCAACCACCCTGAACCCCTCTCGCGAACCCTTAGCGACCCGGCTGACTCCTCGTCGTTGCTGTATTCAGCTGCCACGTTTCGCTCCCCGCTTCGCATATTCGCTTTAATGACATGAGTCGAAACGTCGCGAAGCTTTTGACGCGTCGAAATCGTTTTTCTAATTCTCAATCGCGGCACGTCACGTCGGAGAATTTCGGAGAAAGTTTATTTTTTTTATTTGCATATGTTAAAATCAAAATTCGTTTTTTTTCCAATTTAGCAACAAAATTATTTCAATTTTTCTATATTCCTTTCGTTTCTTAAAAAAGAACGTATAAACATAAATATGTATATTTTTCACTGTATTTTAATCTATTTCGTTTATTTTCTATTTCTAAAACATGTAATAATGTCAATAAAAAGAAAAGATAGATTCACTAAAACCGTGCAAGAGTCATTTTTCATCAAATAAAAAGGCAGGATACGTACAACATTCTCTAAGACTTAAACGTTCATCAATTGCTTAGATTTACCGAAAATATACTCTGAGACTAATTTAAATGCGAGAACTAGAGAAACACGGTCAAACAACTGTTAGCGAGTCAGGGAAGAGAAGGTGAGTTGTTTCCTGCCAGAAACAGTTACGAATGCATTTAAGGAAGTTAAATCGGGATGTTTGTTCCTCAACATTTGGTGGCGTTGGTAAATTCAGGCATTTGCGAGATTAGTTTCAATTTTGAAGGAAATATAAAAATCGATATATAATGACGTGAATATTTACAGATTGCCACTAACTCCAATTTACAAGCTTATCAAGTTGCTTATCGCTGCAAAAAATGCTCGTTTTAAATCTCTGTATCGATTAGAATAGCTTGACTTAATTTAAAATACTTAATTTCTCATTTGCACTGCGCAGACAAGTGCCTGACACTGTTAACTCACGAGATAAACTCGTCGCTGCTGTGTAAAAACGTATTAAACGAAGCGACAGAATTTGGAAGCATCAGGTGTTATTATTTGAGGAAGAGACGAAAGACACGGAGAAACAATGCTGCCGTCCTACATAAATAAAGAGATAATTTATGATCGTTACACAATGATCGTCATAAATCGCATTTCTACCGGTCGACAGAACGTGCCGTTATGCGAGGAACTCCGCTTCCGCCCGTTAGCCTCAATCCCTTCCCGACATCGCCGCACTGTCGATATTTTACCGCGGGAACGCAATACACGGCCGGCATAATTTATCTGTTTTCAAATATGCTCGTGCCGAGATAGATTTACATATTTTAATATAAATTCCTAAATGCCGGCCCCCGTCCATACAGACAGACCCCATGCACCGAGTACGTCTTTATCGATCATCACTCTACCGCTCTTCCGCGCTTTACATCTTGCTTCTTATACACCCCCGTCTTCCCTTAATGTAACAGCTAAGAGCATCTAAAAGTGAGGAATAAAAGCGACGGATTCTTTGCATGTCTTCGCGTTATTAATTGTACCGTAGCAAGTAAAGTAATAGCACGCGACTATCATAACTTAAAGCTGCCTGCAATTTATTTTTTGACAAATGCTTAGAAGAAATATAATCAATATGTAACAATATTTTTTAAATATAGTTATATACAGTTTTGACTGAGTTCAATAATTATTATAATATTATATTTAAATATTATATTTTATTGTAGTTCCACAAGAAGAAAAATTTTGTAACTGAATTGTATCGTATGCGGTCTTCAAAGTGGGCGATGAATTGAACGTAGCATTTCACTATAGGCGCTGCGAGAAACGAGATCTAATAGCAGAGCTAGAATACCAGGCGTACACTTAGATTTTGACAGGACCCGACATCCGATGCATGCCGGGAAAATCGATTTTCCTGATAACGCGACGCGATTCCCTCGAACTGCTCGAAGCACGACGGAACTTGTTTGACACCTTAACTATCGCTCGCACTCGAATGCCTCCCTGGTTGACAGTCGAGCTCGGTATAGTGTGAGCCGCTATTGTCGGAAGTTCATGTTTAGAAGCACGCACACGGATGCGCAACGTAGATAGGGGAGACGCGCGTTTGTATATAGGAAACGCGCATTTCGATCGTTCACGTATAAATGCCAAATGACACCGCTGTATTTGTCATGCGCCAAGCAGGATATAACCAACTGGATGTGTGTAGCAACCACTTCGTCGAAATTTGAATGCAACGATTACACGCCGAACATATTGCCGATAACGTCGCTTCGCGATAAGCGAAATTTGTTCCAAATCTGAATTTCGAGTATATCTTTTTAGAGCGATATGTACAAGTATGTACAAGGCATCGCGTGAGATAAACGATAAATGATATACGGTAGTCGGACTTCGTCTCCTGACAATATTTGGCCATAAATTTCAAATATACATTCTTGTATTGAAAAATATATGAAAAATATCTTTACAATGTCATATTTCGTGTATTATTATAAAACAAAGATAGACATACGAATTCTTTATTTCCCGATTTTATTGGATTATTTATTTTTATCTCTATAAGTGGATATAATATATTTTAAAAGATTATGTTAGCGAAACTATTAAATGAAACTATTAAGTGAAACGTAGGCAATATTACGATAAAGAAAGAGAGAGAGAGAGAAAGCAACTTAATGTAAAAAATTTTATATTCATATAAAAAATGCAAAGCAACATGAAAGCTCGGTCTTTATGAGTCCCAAGTTTCTTATTTTATTATTAGGGTAAAGTTGTTTCTTAGTAAAGTTGCTGATGCATTAAAAGACTGGCATCTTACTGAAAATATTCTTCATACAAACTCCCCAATATGCTGGATGGTAAGTTCCGTAATCTGCAATTAAGTAACGCGTAAAATGATTTTCCTATATTTATTAGAGAGGAAGTACGTTAACGATCGTTTGAACCTGAACTTCTGGTCGAGTTCCAAGAGCATAAATGAGCCCATCCGCTATGTCTGTCGGTCGAAGACATGATATTGTCTTGAAAAAGTCTTTCAGTGCCTCCGAATTTGAAGTTATGTTCGTTTTCACAATACCAGGACTAATGCTCTGAAAAAACCAGATAAGAATAATTATCTACAATAACAAAAAGAAGCACGCCTGATAATATTTTGCACAAAAGTAGTATTATAAATTTCATGATAACATGATATTACGCTGATATGCATAAGTAACCGTCATTTCAACATGTGATTACATATAGAGTAAGATATGAGTATTTTATTATCATAAAATAATACTGTTATCTCTAGAATCATATTTCTATGATTTTTATTCTCTTATCGCACTTAAAACAGTTTGTTGCTGATATACCAATATTGCAATATTATACTAACTAATGCATTTCTTATTTGTTAAAAGTTAGTTAAAAGTATCATTTACATAACGTTAAAAAATAAAATAATAAAAATCAAAATAAATAATTGCATCTTACGGTAACTCGAATAGGAGCCTTAATTGTCGATATTTCTCGTCGTACTACGTGAGTCAGAGCAACAGTTGCACGCTTAGTAACGGGATACAAATTAGATATCCAGTCATTCGGCGGTAATCGATGGCCCACAACACTGTATCGATATTAAACATATATTGCACAGTAAATAAATATTACCATAAACTTTTTAAAAACACTTTCGCAATCCTTGTCTTATAAAATTTATAAAAAAACTTAGAAAATGTTTTTCGGAAACTTATTTATTCTAAAGATTTACGGCGACTTCCTCAATCATTGTTAACGTACGAATCGTAGGTAACAATACCTGTTGATATTGAAAATATGTCCTTCGACATTTCGTTTGCGCATCAAATTCACTGCTTTATTCATGCACACGGCAACTGCGAGGACATTAATATTTAACAGTCTTTCAAATGTTTTTCTGTCGCTCTCTGCAAATTTATGGAATTTTTTTCATATACCAACACGATGAAGGAGATTGAAATCTTTTATTATTATAATACTGTCAATGAAAAGCCTAACTCGCAAGACGTACGCGGCATATAAAAATAAGAATTTCCTTTTTTCTAACAAGATAACATCTTTTGCTTAAAACTGCTGTTTTTGAGTGACCATAATAACACTTCGCAATCGAAAGATTTTTTAATCGATTCTCGACTTCTTCGAGTTCTCCGCGTTGACACGATAATATGCATTCTTTAAATGGGATTACAATATTCGTTATTTTCCGAAACAATATCATAAACGTATAAGTTTACAGTTTCAAATTAATACCAATTCGATTGCATAATATTGAGATAAAATGTACAACACATTATATTTCTGTAATTGGTCATAGAGAGAAAGACTCGTTACCAATAAGAGCATACAAATAATCTTTATTAAATATTTATTAAATAATTTTTTAAAAATCTCTTATTTGTAATAAATACGTCAATTATCCATACCTATTACTTGTGAGTACTCGCAAATGCCAGCATTGTTGACCATAATGTCCACACCACCTAATGTCTCGATATGCGAGAATGCCGAATCGATCTCGTCCTCGCAACTTACGTCGCAACTTATAATATGTAACGTGCCCGGGAAACCTTCCTGCTTACATTCCGCTTCGAGTTTTGCTAATCTTTCTATCTGGACATCCAGAGCAGCCACGTTCACTCCGTTTTGCAGAAGAGCACGTGTAATTGCTTCGCCGATGCCGGATGCAGCGCCGGTAACGACTGCGGTTTTACCAAGCCAACGATCCATAATTGCCTGTCTGCAAATACGACGTAGCTCGCGGTTGACATGCCACTAATAACTACCGAGTCGAAAATAATATCAAGCTCGTAAAAAGTGTAATCATGAGCATTCACAATCGCAGTGACGTTAAATTTATCCGTGAATTTGTGGAAATGACATTTTGATTAACAATAACGCATATACTTACTTGCGTATCTTCTATTCACAACCGTCAGCAAAGCTAGTTTGTCACGAACTGTGCTGTGATAATTCTGGTTTGGACTCGTAATAGTGTTAAAAAAAGTCAAACACAACAAGGCAAATCGATCAATGCCGGTTTTATACGAGCTACGTGGCAGATACACAAGACGTCAGACTATAATCTGAGCGATAAAAGTTGAGTCATTATTTCGCTAGGAGTGGGGTTACTAACTTGAAGATTACACATGATTGCACAGACGAGTATATAATATACATATAATAGTTCTCTAGGCGAAAGATACAGCAATTACACCTACGTGCACATACATATACACACATATATACACGCATTCACTTCTATCTATGTATTATTCCTTTACGAAAGTATAAGTAACATCGAAATAATTTATGAGCTTATTATATTATCGAAATAATTTATGAGTTCTAAATTTCCAAGTTAAGAGCAAAGATATACATGTAGAAGCATGTAGATATTTTATGATATTTTTTTTTTTTTTTAATATGATGGTATTATTCAAAAAATTATTCATAAAATAATACTATTGTATTATTTTTAATGATACTAGCGTATTATTTCCTCGAATATCTATGTATTATTAATTATTATTAACTATAAAATCTGTAATTGTGTGTGATGCATTAAAACATCTTCACTGTTATTTAAAACGAAAGATATTCCTTAAGATAAGAAGCAAACGCGAACGCGTCATTAATTTTCTTATAATCCACAGCCAGCGAACCGCTATGTTTTTTTTGCACTCATATCACTCCAATAGAGAATATTCTGTGAAACACGGGGGCTATTTTTCGTCGCAGATATGTCCTAAACGTTGAGCACGTATAGGCCAGACGCATCCATGGAGAAGGACAGAGATCCTTCGGCTTAGGTTTATCCGTTTACCCACTGGTTTCGTCCTATGGTTTTGCCGCGGCCTTTACTTGTTTTAAGTGAAGCGCGACGTGACCTGCCGCAATCCCCTTCGTATCCACGTACAATCACATTGGCTTTTGCGTACCGTCTCTGAACCAATCTCTTCCGCGGAGACATCGGGCAGAATATCAGGATATTTCGAAATCCCGGAGATTCCGGACGACTTCTAGAGACCTATCCCATTTCGTAAGAGGAGGATCTTATTGTCAAAATATACAATACAAGTATATCTCAATTTATGACCATCAGAAGTTTGGACCTTCGAGACTTTTTAGCGAAAAACATTCATTTATATATATTTAAAATGAAAGGAATAACTTGTGATACTCTAAAAACAAAATTAATATATCTCCTGCACATATACAGTAGCGAGCAAAAGCTCGCTAATATCGATTATTAAATGATTCGATTGATTAATGCTTGTGAACTTAGAATATTAGACATATGAAAGCTTCACGATGTTTGTTTCTAACATATCTAATAAACAATCCAAAAAATTCAGTAGGCGTCTCAGCGCTGAATATCACACGCAATTTCTATTTGTTTACGAGGAAAAAATACTTAGATAAAAGATTGACGAATGTAGATTTTTGTATTTTTATTGCAGCGTGAATTTATTTTTTCTACTGGCATTTTTGTTATCTCGGTTCCATTGATAATCTCGAATCTCTCCGAATAGGAACTGCCGCCACTCCCACTATCGCTTCTTCCTCTCGCTCTCTTCCTTTCTTTGCAGATAAACGATACTCGTTTCCGGACGCAATAACAACGGCGTGTATCGATCTTCGTGAGCATCTGGTACCGAGTTCGGTACCGGGCATTATTCTTGTTCACGCAGGACGACGAGGAAATCAACAAGAAAACCGAAGGAGGCTTCTGTCTCTCGCTTTCTGGCCCGGTCCGGCCCTCCAGATGCTACTATTACTACTATTACTACTCGACTATTTCTCAATGTTGTCGTGATTACGCGCATCGTCCTGCGCTTATACTACCATGGGTTCATGTTTTTTTCATAGACAAATTATATAACAACATACGGGTCTTGTTGAATTCAGACGAAATTACGAGATACAGTAGAAGAGATCGATTTTCTGTGAGAGGGACAGTATCATATTACGCTTACATATGTGTGAATAAGAAGTTATATACTTTCCTTTTGTAAAATTTTTCATTACAAAGTTCTTCTCGGACTAAACTTTTTCTTTCGCAAAAATTTATGACATTACGGAAATACAGAAAGAACGATTTTGCTGAGATTTAAAATTTTGCAGGATATAGGTCAGAAAATAATTTTGTAGGACCATCAAAATAATTTTATTGAAATATGAAAAATAATGAGCAATGCTGCAAAAAATTTTGACATTCTAGTTTGAGCGTTCTACATAATTATTCTGATAGTTCAAAATTATTTTTGTGATCTGTATCCAGCTAAAATTTTAGATCTTTCAGGAAAACCGTTTCCGTTCTTTTTCTTCCATGTACAAAATTATTTAATATTAAAAACAGAACAATTTTAAGATCAATAAATTTCTCTCGTAGCCAAACGCTGCTTATTTTTTAGTTCATTTCAAGCAAAAAGACGAGTATGTGTAAAATTTCCGATACAGTCTGTATAGAATACAGTATTGTACGTAGTATGCGTGCACGTTCTGATTTTCTTAAATATTTTACTTACTCCGCGAAATGCTTTGAACTCGATGAAAAGCGAGCGTATTTCTTCAGATATCAGAAATGTTCGGGCACACGACTTAAGAAGTAACGACCTTCGAACTAAAAATATTATTATACTCCGTGCCAGCTGACGAGGAAATCAAAAAGAAAGGTGGAGGAAAGCTGTGTTCTTCGATTCCGAAGCGCCATATGCTTCTGCCGCTTGGCTATTTTTCAACGGGTCGATTACATGTACCAATCCGTATTGCTACAAGTTCTAAGCTTTCCTTTCCTACATACGTAACCATGAATTGCACGTATTCTATATATAAATCCGAAAGAAAATCAATTTCAACAAATTGAAAGTTGGTTATCACCAGAATAGAAGAGCTTCAGAATAAACTGTGACATAGATACAGAGATTTTTAAACGAGTCCACGACGATTAATTTTTAAACCAGTGAGCTTTCTTCTTCTAAGCGATTAATAAACAATTCTCGGAAAACAGAGAAGAATTTAATCAACTACAATTTCACAACTTTAAGAGAAAAGCTTTCTTATTTTATTTATTTCCTCCTTATGTACGCTATGTGTATTCTCGCCGTTTCCAATAGCTTCTACGAAAACATATAACCGATCGTCCAGGATCTTCGATTCTACAGAAGTTCGGTTTTACACGTCGTTTCCGTCGGCCAGATGTGGAGAAACGACCATTGGGCACCCATAATTTTCGAGTTATCGAAAAAACTTCGGATCTGAAGCGAAACGGGTGCCCGCCGAGAATTTCCGAAACTTTCTTCCTCGCCAGGTGCAAACGAGATGCAAACAACCCGGCTGCCAGACCATTTTGAAAATTCCGAACGGGTCATCCAAGTAGCTCCGCGTGCGAAAAATGTGAAATCAGCCGCCCACGCATTCGAGTCCAAGCATCCCGCTACCGATCACTCTAAAACTATGACGGCTCGATTGAGGACTTTTAAAATCTTAGTGACAAATAAGATCAAAAAGATACGTGAAAGAAAATTTTGAAAATTCAGACTCGTTGACCCACTTCAACTCTCTGAGTTGAAGTAGTTGCTAACAGCGCGATAAGACGCAAATGAAGTGCGGCGACTTTGTCCAACAAAAACTCGGAAACTTAGGAGCGAGTCCATCGCGAAGTTCTCCATTACCGGCTCGGAAAACTGTTTGCGTAATATGTAGGACACAAATGGAGGCGAAATTCAAGAAAGTCGTTGCAAAGTTACATCGCGCAAGTCACGAGTTTCTTTTGTCCGTTCGCTTAATTATTCCCTCGTTTCTCTCGAGGATTCATATTTATCCGGTGCGAAAATAAACTCGAAAATCTATGATGTTCGCGGCAAGAAAGCGCTAACTAGAAAGCGCATCGTCCCGAGCAGGGATGAGAAAAATGAGGAAAGATTTGCCCGTTTTCCGCTTCAAAGCGCCAGATGTTCCCGCTAGTCGACCGCTATTTCTCAACGATGCCGTGATTACACGCATCACTTTGTATCGCAACATCGCATGTTTCTTTATCTAATAGTTGCAAATGTGCATAATATAAGCGAACGTTATGAAAACTTTGATTATTTTAAATTATATCTCATACGACTAATATTTCTTCACATAATTTCCCTATAATCGTCAAAAAATTATTCAATTCTCATCGTCTTAACGTGGAAAAATATTATTAGATTAATCTAAAACTATCTCTCTTGTGGAAAAATATTAGATTAGTGAAAAACTACTGGAAATAGTATACAGTATTGGACTCGGTTTTCCAATTATTTTCAATCGTTTTTTCGCAATTCCAATAGTATTTTTCTACAAGATTTTCACTAAAAAAAAATGAGTTTTTAGTTTATTGAATAATATGTCACTAAAAACTGACTTAGTAATAATGAAATCTGTATAAGCTGTGCCGAAGAATAATCCAGAATATATTTCAATAGCGGACATTTTACAAGAAGCATTAACAAATACAGGTACAGACCCTGCGAAAAGATGTCTGCAAGAACGATCGATTCTTGATTTCCGAGAGTATCCCTGATTCCACTTGACGAGGACGGAGATTCCTATGACAGCTTTACAAAGAGCTCATCTCTAACAGAGGTTGCCTGGAAGTTATTTGGAAGCCTATTCGGAAGTTTAAAGGAACTAGCGAAGAATAGCTGAGAACATAGAGCGAGAGGCGGTATTCAACTTCGTTTCCGAAGCAATAAACGATAACGGACGGTATCGACGTTCTTTCAAGCTATCGAACTAATCTATAAACGTGAAGTAACTGGTTCCGCGTTCTTATGACGTCAATTCCATACTTTCGTTCATCAATCTCGTTTATACAAATATACATTTAAGGGATGTGTACATCTAAAAGATAATATACATAAATATAGATAAACTACTTATGAAATGAAAACGCGTAATCACTTCACTAACGATACTAAATTCATATTTAATAAATATTTCTATTACGACAATAGAGAAAAGAAATTTTCCTTCGAATTAGGCTCAACAGAAAATGTATTGTATAAATCTTGTCTTAACGACAGTGAATAAGTATTGAAATCATATCGAACTTTTTCCATTTATTGAAACCTCGATAAATGACATTGGTATTTCATTTCGATTAATTTTCTGTAAAATATTTTCCAGACATTTAATGATTGACGCCGACGTCCTAACGTTGTTGAGTATATCCTGCATTGGACGTATTTTACGTGAAGAGAAGAAACGTTTCTCTCTCGGTATTCTAATAGAAAGAACTAGGGCAAATAAAGAAATGCTTCAGAATATGCAATGCTTCGACGTGATTCTAAATTCTACCCGACAATTCAACGTCTTCTTTAATTTGTTTAATTTGTTACGTCATTATCGAATTTTTTGTCTATTTCATCGACTGCATTGAATTACATCGACATCTATGTTTTATATCATTGACAAAATCACATCACATGTAATAAGCTTTACAAAGAATCATATATTTTTATACAAAGGAATTTTAATACTCTTTAATACGTTTTTATGATATTCATTTACATAATGTTGTAGTATACGTAATACAAATATCTACAAAAATACGCTTATAATAAATTTCACGTAACCATTGTGACTAAAGACGCAAAGTACACGCATGTGATGACTTCCTCAAGCGTGATGATTCAAACATTAAAATAATAATAAATGCCATATTGCATCAGAGAATTAACGCAAATCTATGATAATTCAAATATCCCGCGATTACGGTAAATACTTCAACTGCGTACCCATGTTTTTCTGCCGCCATCAAAATATCTCTTCGGGTGATTACTCCACGGCTGAAAAACGAAAAGGGAAATAAAGAGAGACCCGTGCAAACCCGTAGTTAGTTTTACTCAACGCCCCGACCGTTTTCACGATCTGCATTCTGATGCACGGGTCTTTCAGCAGCGCTTCTACCTGTTCCCTCCTCTGTTTATCTCCATGTATAATTTCAGCCGACCGATGACTCGTTAATTTCTCGGTGCCTCGTTCGCGGTCATTCCTATCCCCTCGAGCCCCTTCTTGCCTATCTCGTGCTCGTATTCGCCGTCGGTACGTCTAACGACCGACTGTCATTGTGCGGTACAGTCCTGAGACCGATCTCTCTTATACATATTCATGAGGCAATAAGCCCGCCGCTGATCTTCCAGGGAATGGAACAACAAGGGAAGAATGGAAAGTAGGGACGGCGATGCTGGGCTTGAGTAGACATCGTCGGCTCTCGCTCACTGGGGAAACACTCGTCAACCCTCTTCCGACTGTTTCGGCATTCTCGCGCGTTTACGTGGTAGCTCGGTCGTGTTTTATTCCACGAGTGCCTAAGAAAAGAAAGCGTAGATGAGGGACCGTACCCGATACAAGAACCGACACGATATTATTTTACAGATCGTTTGCGTCGCACGTGTACGATAGCCTCCTACGACAACAATTTTTCCTTCGAGCCGTCAAACGTGTAACGCTCGGCCTATTGCATCAAACATCACGAAGAGGTTGGATTGACAAGAATGTTGCTTTTATCTTTTACAATTACAGTCTTAAAACAGTGAAATGCGCAGATGCACAAGTACGAAATTGCTTGAATTCAAAGTATCACCCAAAAAGAATTTGATTTTTTACGAGCATTTATGACTAATTAACATATATAAATCATATACGTATAAAACTAAAAGTTCTTTAAAATTTAATATTTATTTAGATATTATACATGCGTAGATATCATCTATTTGTCTCTCAGGACAATAACAGTTACTTTCAAATTTATATATTCATAAGTTCTGTTAATCCTTTTGGGACGTGGAATATAAACCATAGGCATCATGAAACCACACGGTTTTATGATACCCATCTTGAAAGGATTAATATTGACGCCATGTTAATAACAATTACAAAATAAATAATATGAGAAGTTTACATACCACTTTAAATATCAGAAAACGCGTGTTAAACGCAAAAACAATTACAACTAGAATTTAAGTCAAACATATCGCTGTTTAATTTACTTAAAAAAATTGAACAGAATATCTATTCTAGTACTTCTTTCTGTATTCTTATGATATTACATTTTAAATTCTTATGATATTAGGGAACATGTGTGGATTGTATAAAAATCTCAAGGTGTATGTTTGTATTTCGATGCAAATCAAATAAAAGCCGCGCCAATGTACATCTCAATTTTTCGAGTTTTGCGCATCGATCGTTCTGCATTAACAGCAGCCGACTCAAAGAGTCCGCATGGCGGAAGTATTTGCGTCGCAAACATCGTGTTTGTCAGAGGCTCCGACGCCTCCGTCTAACTATCCGTCCCCTCACCGCGTCTGTCCCACCCTTTTTTAACATTCTCCATCTCGGGCTGTCCTTCTACCTCCCACATTCGCGAAACGCCGTGGTGTGAATACGAAACCGTTTGGCACCTCTGAGCTGAATTCGAAATTCACTCGACGACAATGCGGCGATCGATAGAGATAGTACGGTTCTAATCTCGCCCTCTCATTAGCCACGTTTGTTATTCACGGCAGTCGCGTCAGCCAAAAATTATTAGAGAGCGAATGCAGCTTCGCAAGAGAGGGGAAACACGGAACTTACGATTTATTCAAAATTCACGATTCACGATTCAAAATGCATAAACGCAATCGTTTTAAAAGCAAGGAAGTTAGAAAGGTTATGTAAATTATTAATGATTATCGCGCAAGTTGAACACGGAGATATAATAATTGATTATCTCTGCCGCACACCAAGTTTGCCGAAGAACTCTGAAGGATTTTTCGTGACACGCAATTTATTCCGCCCACGTTATTCACTTATAATTAATTTTGTGTTTTAACTGTAAGAGACAAAGTTTAAAATAACTCATCCGATATTGTCAATAGCAAGCAACAGCCTGTCGTCGACAACTCCTCCTCGTCGCTTCTCGTCGTAGCCAAAGGGCACTCGACTCGAACAAAGAACGGCTGTTACCCGAACGCCCGCGACTTAAAGCTTCAGAAAATGTCCCGTCCAGAAAAATGCATCGTTTACCATTTTCGAAGCGTTACATCGAAGCGCTTTACACAAAGACTTGATACTGTTACTCTATCAACTGCAGGTGGATGAGAAGGATCTCATTCAATTCCGAGTTAATTAGGACTGTACCAATTTTCTTGTTTATCTCGATTTTCCGCGCCCTTATCTCTTAAACCATTTGCATAATACGGCTCGGCCGCGCAGTTTAACGCCAAGTGTGCTCTCACGGAGCTCAATTTTGTCTAAATCAATAGAAGTGTATTTCCCGCGCGTTCATTCGCCGGGCAAGGTGTGCATACGATTTTCAATCAGCAACTTCGCCTCGCGCGCACACTAACACACCGCACAATACAACGTCACTCATCCAAGAGGGACAATATATTCCAGAATCCATTGATAAAACGTACAATACTCGCATTCGAAAGCTGCCCCTCTCCGGACATGCAAATGCTCTTGCATTCTCAGATCGCTGCGTGTCATTTCTGTTTCATCTAAACGAGTTAGTATTGCAATGCTTTACATTTATAGTTTCAAAGATAACAAGCCACAATCACAATATTGTGACTTATTATCTCTCTTTCTTTCTTTGATATTTCATATAATACAATCAATTATGAATTAACAATTACTTGGCAGAATTTTTAAAGATTCCGTTTTACTTTATGCTCGTTCATATTTAAAAATATATTATTTGGTAGTGCAAAAGTTCTTCTTCTTGATTTTTTGCAATTTTTTTATTACAATAAAAAAAATCGATACAATATAAATTAATCAAAGTATTCCATTATTTTTCACGACTTTTTCCCATCTTTCCGCAATTCGTTCTCTTCCATAACTGCAAGGCGCGTCCGGAGCGTTCTTTGTCAATGATATCGAAATCATTACTTTTAAATCAATTCGCACATGTTCCAACATTTCGGCTCACGGCTATAACATTTTCATCATACGTTTCACAAATAATTCCATGTGTATCAAGAAGACTTTTTTAAATGAAAACAAAAGGCAGAATATATTCTTTATCTAGCTCCATTTTTAATCGTACTAAATGTAAATTAGGTTAACATCTATGGCTTGTCATGTAAATGTTAATGCAGAAACATCAACTTATAAAAACTATAAACATTTCTGCTTATAAAATTATACTCAATGCACAGATAACTATCCGCATCGGCAAGAATTTTTGCACTGACCTAATAAAATGTAAAAGTATATTAACTTAATTAATATCTAATTTCAAATATCAGGCATTTCAAAAACATGACAATAAATAAAAATGAAGTTACAATATGAATAAATTCAAAGAATTCTAGCGTGAATACACAAACAAAATTGATTAACAGAATAGCAATGTGTCTTTATCATTTACTATTGCTTTTTTATCTTCTTTATTTTTTTCAAATCAATAATTTTAATAACGAGAGATTCGTGTCGTCGTATATTACATATTATAGAAAAAATTTTTTTTTCCTGTTTTTCTTGTATCTTTAAAAACAAATTCAATTAACGTGTCACATAACTATTTTTATCGCTTGCTTAATCATCGAATTTTGTTAGCAGAAATAAAACGAAATATGATAATAGAGCAAAATTAATATGAAAAATAACAGAATATTTGAATTCAATGCCTTGAATATTTGAAACGATACAGTTGTCCTTGGTGTTTGTCGTACGGTGCGCTATTGTGTATACGCAAAGTCGCCACGCTCACATTCGTACATCGACACTCAAGCGAGTAGATATTGTCGCGAGCAATTTCGTATCTCGTTACGGTATTATTTCCTAAACTGTGATTATTGATATACAAATAATTAGCTGATATTAATTAGTAGTAGTAAATTATTTAACTTTCCCACAGAAAGAACAGTTTTGTTGAAGTATTTAAAAAGTTAACTATATACAGATTTAAAAATAGTTTTACTAAACTATCAAAATAAATATGTGAAACGTTTAAACCGGCTAGAATATCTGCTAGAATATCAAAATTTTTGCAGTATTGCTTAAGTAAAATCGTTTTTTCCGTGCACTATTAACAATCCGTGTATGGATGCAATAGCAATCTACATGAATATTGCATGACTTATGCACTCTAAGTATGTATCGCGGAACAATAGACGATAAGAATTTTAATTTGTTGTGATGTCGTGATTTACGGACGACGATAGATTCTTTAATTGAATTTGCTGACTCAATTCTATCTCGCATCACGCTTTGAATTTTTTACTGATAATAATTACTGATAATAATTACTGATAATATTACTGATAATTTGTTTATTATTATACTTTTGAACTGAGAGAGTGAAATAACCACAGATCGAATAATTCAATTAAAGTGATTTGTGTTTGTATTGTGTTGTACGATATAATCAAGGAATTTGAGAAAAGAAGGCCTCGGGAAATATTAGTTGGAGCAATCATGAGGTAAGTATAATTTACTATTCATGTAATATATGGTATTAATAAATATTTTGTACACATGTAATATTGCAGCGTGTATCGTACACAGAAAGTGTTTCAGTAAAACCGTTCTTTCCGTGCACAACAAAGCTTTATATTTTGAGATCCGAACAATTTAATATGTATATTTCGATCAGACATAATTTTAATTGAGAAATAAAATGGTCATTCGTCGAAGTTGAATAATATAATTAAAATTATACTATACTATATTATACTATAAATTATACTGTAAACGTAAATGTTAAATTTAAACTATAAAATCTTTTAATATTTTTCGACAATTTTCGATTACTACAATATTCTCAATAAACGTGAATCCCATATGTCCGACAGACACTCGACGTTCCGTCTGAAGGACTTTAAAAGTCCCTCTTTTTCAAATCGAAAAAAGATCCATCTATCTCGACCTTTGTCCAGTAGCACCCACGGCGACGTTTCCGCTATAACGACGCTCTCGACGAAACATCGTTCGATTCTCGCGTCCCCAAGTGATGCTATTACGTTGCCTGTGACTCCTCGCTACGCGAGATGGTCCACTGTGGTTTCAGGTAAGGGCTAAGTACAGCCCTGCGGCCTTTTCGCACAGTAATTGGTCCTCGGCGAGTGCGGTCTCACTGCTTCATTAAGCAAATTGACTGGCCGAGTAAGTGGCATCTCGAAAGCTACTGCCCGCGTTCATGACTCTGAACTCTGTCTAATGTGTTACCTGAATGAGATTCTGACCCACGCTGTAAATCCTTAGTAAATCTTCCTCTTTCCATACGCTAGCGCGCCAACGATTACGAACTCTGACAGCAGTGCTCTATTACTCCTGCTAAAAGTACACGAAACCACAGAGATTTCCTCTTCCTTTACTAATCCTCTTAGATATTTACAAGCGACTTATAAATAGTGGTACAATCACGCAGTTTTGATCTTTAAGATCTTCAAGAAGGTACACATTTGAAGAAGTAGACTTTGTTGAGACATTTCATTAATCGCGTTGTTCATTAAAATATGTTTTTTAATCAAATAAAATTTAGTAATTGATACTTGACTCGATGACGTTAACATAATTTTCACATTTTATATGAATGCGAGCGGATCGCGCTGTTTAAAACATTTATAATCCAAAAGTTTCGAGATAAATGTACTTTACTTTCACACTTTCTGATGGGATGTTAAAAAATTAATGAGATACCTCGTGATTAACGTAAGCGACTGCATAAACTAGGCAGGCCCGCCGTCGTCATTCATGGACGAAACGAAAGGCATGGCATGGCTAGGAAGCGGGGAAGCACTTAGAATATCATAAATTCGCGGCTGCGGTTGCGCAACGACCGCGATAAAAAAAAAAGGCAACTTACTCCGTAAACGCGATTTTGCATTAACCACTCGAGGGATGGGGGTTTGTAGCGCGTCGGACAGCGCGGAAGGGGAAGGGCTGGCATGGGCGGACAGGTATCTCAACTTTTCTCATATCGTTTCACGTTCGTTATTACGCGCCGAGTTGCCGCGAGGCGGATGAGTAAAATTAATGGCTCCCATTTGGAACTATTCCCACGGACTTTTTTTTTCCTCCCGTTACCTCTCGCCCTCCTTCCAGCACGTTCACTCTACGTCTATTCGTTTCTCTTTTCTCGTTATCGTTACACCGCCGGGATTTATAATTAACGTTAGCATTCCTCGGCCCGGTCACCAATCGTGAAGCGCCGACGCAAACTTTTATCAAATTATTGAATCACAATGCTCTCTTTATCTTGACGCTCGGCATTTTACCAAACGAAATGGGAGCTAAATGATTTATCTTACGTAATTGTTAATGCACGTCACATCATAACACATTTGTAAGATGATTACTCCCTCTGTCTGTTTTACTTTATTTATTTTGCTGAACACTCACTCGCCAAACATTTTTTTAACCATGTAGCAACCAGTTTAACACAAAATACGATACAATTTTCTGCAATCATGTCATAGTTTCGACGTAATTTTTTCAGAATAATAAATAAAAAAGAATTATAAAGCATACAATAAATTACAATAAACATTTTTTATGAAAAAACTTAAAGATATTTTTAAAAAGAAGGTTCTTCATTATATAATTTTATTTGCTTATAAATCTAAAACTGTATTAAGTTGTCAAATTGTTGTAAACGTGTCCTTAAAAAAATTACTTTCCGTATCGTATCTATCCATCTGAAAGGAGACGTGAATGCATCTCAAATTAATCGGAACGTAATCATGGTAACACGTTTACCACGCGCCTCGTGTATCTCTCTCATCCGACGCAATTACGAGATATACGTGACAAATTGCTCGCATTGCCGATAAGTTATTTACATTTCATTACCGGCGTCCGAGTAATTTGTACTCTCTGCCAGCGTATCGGAAATTTTTTGCTATCGCGCCGCGTTGCCGTGGAAAAAGTGTGAGTGGATGGAGAACAGGTACAGGTAAGGGGTGGGCAGGGGAAGGGGGTTGGAAAGGGGAAGGAGCGACGAGACCAACTACAGAAAGAGGAGGAGAGTTACATCGATGCGGATGGAGACGCGACACGTTTTTATTAATACCTTCTCGCACCCTCTACACCCTCGTCCGTGGGCACGTGACGCGTCGAAGGAAAAAGTTAACGAACTTCTCGAAGCGTCGCGACGAAGGAACCTGCCTGATAAATAGCGGAGGATGATGGGGAAACGGCTGCAGGACCCGCGCATAGCCGCATCTATCGGGCGAACCAAGAATGTCTCCGATGATATATGGGACAGATAACTCCGAAGGGTGACTAGGTAATTCATTCGTAAGTCATAAGTCCGCGTGATAAGGGTTATTTATCGATCTTTCCCCTTTCTTGTTCTTTTTGGGCTCTCCCGTAGGCGTGTGTCGAACGAAGGTTAACGAAAACCATCAGTTGATATTGAGTTCGTTAGAGGAGATGAAAAAAAATGGAGCAGCCGGAATTAATCGAAAAGCAATATCGGGAACATTGTTTCTTTTTCAGGACATTAAAGATATAATTGGATAATTGTCCATTGAAAACGACCAAAATTATATTTAAATGTAATTCGTATTTCTAATATATTATTAATTTAATTTTATATCAATATTACGGTTCTTAGTGTAAAAAAATACGGTAAAAAAACACATGTAATAAATATATCGTATTATTGATAAAATTATATTAAATTTTTCTCATTTATTTTGGCAATAATCACATCGTATAAGTGATATAATATCGTAATTAGAGTAGAATAGATAAGAAACATTGGACGGTAATCCAAGTAATTAGAGAGCGAGAAAGAGAGAAAGCCGGAAGGATAATGCACACTGTAAACAGACGTAAACACTGTGTTCGTACTTGCTTGCGAATGTATACCGGTAATAAATCTAAATTTAGCGCGGGTGCGAAAAACTAAATCCTCTGCAATTTCTGCTCCGACGAAAAGCAAAAACCTGGAGAGCGCCGCTTGCCTCGGCGATGTGTCATAATAACGTTTCTGCAGCCACGGTTCCTCTGGCATGATAACCATGGGTCACGATCTCAGGACGGTGACTCGTCGCTCTTTCACCATGGAAACCCTTAAGCCTTAAACCGTACCGAGACTAAGGAATTTGTGGCTCCGCCATGAAACTGTAACGTTGTTGTTCTCTGTCTTCCTCGTCTCCTTCCTCATCCTTAACTCCGATCTTCCCTGCACCGTATTACGCGTTTACGCACGTATATGCATGAAAAAACGTGTTTCAGGATATAAAATAACGACTTTAAAGCAATACAGAGCTGTAGCTTATTCGACCAAGAGAGAATTGTCTGGAAGAGAATTTAAGAACTTCTAGCGAAACGTTATTACAGTTTCTAATGCTTTAAATACATCTCGAAAAACAATTTTCAGTCATATTGTTTGTTAAACAATTAGGATTTTTTTATTGTAATCAAGCTATTTACGTGTTAATAGGAGACGTCATCAGCTTCCCAGAAGAACGCACTTAATGACGAAGAAATGATTCTTAATCAAAGATCGCTCAGAATAGAAAACCGCTCTGGAGCGTAAATTGATTGATTCTGGGATGAGGTGGCAAGGTGGTAGATCTGATCGATTGATTTGCCTACCAGGAGTGCCTGTGGTACCTGTGGTACCAGCGGAGAGTGCCTTAATTAATCCTGGAGTGGGGAGATATAGTATCCTGCGGTGCGCGGCTGGTTTCCAATAGATGAGATTTCTATTTCCGAAGTGGCTCGCTGATTCCCTACCACGGAATGACATGTAGTACGAGATTGAACATTCCTCATGATATGAGGATGTGTAGAACATGCGCGATATTTTCAATCAGCCTGACCTACTTATTGAGGGATATTTTTGGTATTTAAATGAATTGTAAAACACAAGTGATAAGTGACACGGGTTCTATATCATATTTAAACGGCGATATAATTAATTTGACATAACAAAATTCTGATATCGAAAATTTTAATTTAAAAGTTCAACAAAGAATATTTTTCGCGGACATTTCACTGCATTTATTTTTTTTTTAAATGTTTATATAACATTTCTAAAATTATACAAACTTCGACAAAAATTATTGTGTAAAATTAATGTTATACAAATGAATATTGTAACTTTTATTTGTGACAATCATAATTCGTGACAATCAATATAGAATTTTTATTTTAAAATTCACTTTTGAGGCGTTATTTTAGAATATTTGCTGCCCCTTTTTCTCTTCTTGAATTGCATGTATATCCAGACAAAACGAAATCACCTAAGATTCAAATAACGCCGATTTAATATGCATGATGCCGCTCGGAGTCAATCAAATTGCGGAAAGCTCGTTTAGAGTCAAGGTTTTTACGCTAAGAATCTTCTATCCACTTCTATCCACTTTTGTCTGTCCTGCAGCTTTCTCGTTGCCTACTCAACTATTCTACCAAGCTACAGATTTATGTATTCGTTCTTTAGTCAATGAGCTTTGACCATCAATCTTTTCACGAGCTAAAATTTTTGCCACTTTTTTTGTATTTATATCTTGTAACTTAATTTAAAATTATATTGCTTTAAAACTTGAAAGTTATATTATATATATATATATATATGTATATATATATATATAAAATATATTTTCCCTCGTGAATACAATGGTATGTTACATTTTGACACTTTTCAAAATTTTTTATGGCAATAAGTCTTACTTGTTTATTTGCCGTTATCAATATTATTTATCTCACAAGACCAATCTTGCTCGCGTCTGTAACAAGTTTAAAATTCGCATAGTAAAAGAAACGTCAAAGACTTCAAACATGATGCTCTATGTCCTCATTAGCTCTTATTCCGAGCGACGCAACGATCGTATTCCCTTTTCGGGTTCTGATTTCATTGTGAAGAGAGAGGCATGAAATTTGTTCACCGATGAACTGAAAGTGGTCCTTCTCGTCCTCGTTGTAGTCGATAGAGAGACTCTCCCGGCAAATCGAGCGGCAAATCTGCCCTTTAATCTCGACCCTCCCTGCATAAAGGGTTAAAAATGACTGCCGTTACCCCCAATGGTCGATCCTCCCCTTCCCCTACCTTCCCCTTTGCTTCATGTAACCGCCGTGCCGCCGTGAATGCGTATATGTGAGCACGTACGCTCGCGAGCGCGAGCGCTCGCATCGCTTCACTCTCGTGCATGTAAATGAGTAATAAAGTGGGCCAGAGTGATGCACAAAATTTCATTCTTCGCTAGTAGTGAACCACCACAAACGCCAGAGAATATCGCAGATGAATTATCAACTGGCCGCGCTTTAAGCCCATTCGCATCGTCGTTTGATGTGCGTACGTGTGCGTCAAAAGTTGCTAAATGGGATATGAATTATTGCGATTGATCTGTAATTAGTAATTCCAATCGACTGTACCAAGTTAAAATTTAACGTTTCGTCTGGCAATAATGATCCACGCGTTGCAAATAATCAAATGATGAATGGAATCGATATATTAAAGTCAATGATTAAATATGCAATAATAAAACAAATCTAAGGGCCCTACGTAACAATTGTCCAAATATAAATACTATTAAATATAAAATATCTTCTTATTCATAATCTGATAGGAACTGATAGGAACAGCTTTCAATCATAGATTGTAAACTGATTTTATAAACAAGCTCGTGGTTTATCGTGATCTCACCAATGTTCGCTTTCTTTCTCGATTCGATGTTTCCCATTATACGCTGGCGTATCGGAGAAAACAAGAGAAAAAGAGCTCCAGGCGTTAATCTCTTTATGAGACACGATAATCGTTCATAACGTACGGTGGCGCGAGGCGAGCAACAGACTCGCGAATGACACGAAGCGGAAGCGCGTTAATTAAATTAAAAATCATTGTACCTACATTATGTCTCTCCGCTTATTCGGCGGGAGATGAGATATGCGGGACCGTGAAAAAGTGCAGACAAAGAGGACGGCAATGAGTAAGACAGTGACGAAAGAAGAAAAAGAATAGCGTTAGGGTGGAGACAGATACGAAAGAGATACCTTTTTCACGATTAATTCGACAAGAGTTGATTGTCAGAGAGAAGTTGCAGCGGCACGAGCATAAAGGCATTGCAATATCCGTAATGGAAATTAATGAGATTATTGGAATGGCTTCGACGTAAAAAAAAAAAGAAAGAAAAATGAACGGCTTTCCGTCAGAAAGCACGATTCTTCAGTTTCGCTGCGAGCGAGATGCATCACTGTCGATATCATTAATGTTCGTTGATTTATTAATTGTCGAAAATTCTTCCCTTTTTTTCGAAATCTCTTAATCGACGGGATTTTAGATTATCAAGAACGTTAATATTTTACCAACGCATTGGCGATGTCGATGTGGGGGATACGTATAGATGTACACAAGTCGCAATTTCCCACATCTTCACGTGAAGTGCAACGTAACGCAATCTGTCAAATTTAGAACACGCTATAAATTAAAACAGTTTATAGGCGAAACTTTCTCAATATTTTTCGAGCATCCATCGCTAATAGTTTATATACTCATATATCGCCGCTACTATAGCGTGAAATATGTTCTCGCGTAAAACTCTTTTTATCATTTTAGCTACAGGAAGATGTTTCGCACGCGACAGGCTTACATTCCCCGTAAATAATCGTTCTAATGCAGTGTCGCGAATTTTCCGCGATATATAGCTCTACGACGATGCAAAAAGCGGCTCGATTAATTAACCTTCTTTGACCGCGCTTTGACTCCGCCGCACGGCGGGCGAAGCGCGGGTAGTTTTTGCGTGCTCTATGTAAATCCCTAAATTTTCGCTGGCGTCGCGACTCCCGCCCTCATATATACCGCGGCTATAACGTGCGACGATAAAGTTTGTTATTGCGCGAATCGGGAATCCTGCATTACGACCTAGACAATCGTTTATTGCGCACCGCGTGCACAACCATCCTGCATTAATAATGCTAATCGTGTGTATATGCCGTCGACGCATTAATTAATGCCGCGGGACGATTGTGCTCCGTAAACAATGAAACTCGAACGTGATTGCGAGCAACGTGCTATTGCAAGCCCATTAATGATTACCTCATATAATTTTGCGATCGGCGATCGATAATTTATTTATCGTCACGCCGGAAGTCACTGCCAGCCACGTAACGGCGGTGCGGAAACGCCAATATTTTCGCGCTGGACGAAGGAAATTATATCGCGCGTGTGTTCCGCACGAAGAACGCACGATAAATTCGCATCAATATGATCGCCGACGGATAAAACGATTTCGAACGTTCCGATTGCATTCTGCTTTTTGCGCGATACGATTGTTTATTCGCTAAACGGATCGGGTTTAACTTTTGCGCGACACCTTTGACGCCGATTGGATGTTTGATCGACGCGTACGCGAGGCAACACGATTATTTAGCGTACACAAGGTAACAATCGCTTTATCTCTCCTCCAACGGGTCGCTCTGTAGTATTTGTAGAGTAGGTTACGAGAGCGTTGAAATTCCAAACTCAGTCGACGGACATGCATTCGCGCGCGTATAGGTACGAGATACACGGTATGGGGAAGAGAGAGAGAGAGACGGGACGATATATAAAGTGCTTTTCGATGGCTCGTACGCGCAAACTGAAATCGACGCGAGTGTGCTCAGCCAGTAATCTATGATCATCAGCATCAGGTAACGAGTGCTTGTTGGCAGAGTTCGCTGTAGCCGGAGTACAACAAATCAGATTACTCGTACGGCTAAGTACGTAACTCGTAAGTGATTTGAACGCAAGAAGCAGAATTGCACGCGGAATTGGAGACGCGTATTTCGCACACAGGCGCGAAAACGATTTATCTTCTGGATTATTCAACGCGGAATAAATCTTGCTAATAGCATAGAACGAATCGACGAGAATGCACTAGCGTGGCGTAAGCTTTGTGGCTTCTAATAGATTCGTTCGTTCTGCAAAACGTAGAAAACTGATCATCTATTAATAAACTCATTCGGTTCGGTTTACAAAATGTCGAGCGGCAAATTGTACAAACTTTGCTACTGGTTCGCCGATGTATTAGTAATGAATCCAATCGCGCGTCTGCTTTTTTAACATTTTGATTAAACATTTGATCGTTATATGACAGCGCGGAATAATACATTTCGCAATCCGCAGTCGCGCGATGTCCGGAATCGATATAGAAAAAAAATGCTAATAACGTGTAGAATATTAATGAAATCGGCAAAAAATAAATCGGAAATATTTGCATAAAACGACTCACCGCAAAAAAAACGACTCTTAAAATATCCTACATGTGCACTATTGTTTAAAGTAATTTATTAACATTTGTAATCGTAAAAACTCATATTATGCGTGTACATTAGTATTTATCTCGATTCTCTTCAGTATGATGCGCGTCAAGACAGCGAGATCTCAAAATTCATCCACGTTACGTGCGACGATATGCGGCGTATATACATGACGTATATGCGTGATATATACGCGTGCGTGAATGATTCACTCGCGATTGAACTTAAAACGTTCGCGGTTCTATTACATTTACGATCCGACAAGCGCTCGTGCTTTTATTGCCGGATCAAAAAGTATTTTCTACCATCACGTACCGATATTTGCTGCGACGTTTCGGGAGGCAGTAATATCGGCGATGAGCTCTGTTACAGGATCCGTTACAAAGCTATCCCGCGTTTACGTCATTCTCGTTTTCAGGAGTCTGCTTCGGAATGTCGAACGCATTAATAAAAAGAGTAAGAAATAGAGAGAATTCAGATTTTTTTATTCATAGTGTCGAGCGTTCGTAATGGACAAACGTAGAGATAAATATACGAAAATTATAAGATACATATTTATAAATATATATTTATAAATAAATATTTATAAGATTATATTTAACATTCATAAGATTATATGATACATATTTATAAATATTAAAATTTATAAAATTATGGCATATTAAACGAAAAAGATCGACGTAAAATTGGATATAGAATAAAAAATGTTGAAACTAGTATTTTTGTTTTTTATTGTACGTTTTTATTTCGTTTATAAATAATCACGCGCGTCTCAACGGGAATTAATTACACGACTAAGTCATTAAAATGAGACTATTATGCGTATAAATTTACTTCGCTACACCAATTCTATGCGTGTACCTTAGTGTTTAACGATATCACAAACCTTTAAGATGACGCCGTGAGTTTGCCTTTAAATTTCGGCCCTTCTTATCATCGTCCAAGCATGCACGACATCGCATGGCTATTTGTCACTCTAAGCGGTAAGAGTTATGCGAGAAAACGCACCCTTCGCTGTGGTGGTTTACGCACGGAATGACATATTGTACACGCGCGTAAATAAGACTTTGCATAAATGTGGCCATTGTGATACGCGAATCCAGTCGGATCCGCGTGCAAATATCAGGTATCACTTTTTAGCGATTGATGCAGTGCACACAGACACGCATAACAAACGCTATTTTCTCAACTGCATCAGTTTTGCAAGAATCTCCATCTAAATATTTTTTTATACGCGTATAGATAATCGCATAATTGTAAAAGATTTACTTTTCGTTTATTGATATCGTTATTGTAAAAATATTATTTTTCGTGTATCGTAACAACGAAAGAAATTTTTTATAAGTTATTTAATCAGGAAATACGAGATTATTAGTTAGATGAGAAAAAAAATTATTATTGAATGGATCAGACGCAAAAATAATACATGATGTAATGATGTTTTCACAGAATCATCCGTTAAATATTACTATCAAAAGAATATAATCTTTTAATTCAATCAGATACATGAATTAATATAATATAATATTATATTATATTTTATTTTATTTTATTGTATTTATATATTCATTAATATGATAACAATTGTTTATTTAGAAGAAAAAAATCATTATCTCTTTGTATTTAATATTTCTGTATGTAATATTATACGTATAGAGAGTTTCACAACTCTTATTTTTTTTATCACATAATTTAAAAAAAAAGTCTGTCTAATTATACAGGATGCAATTAGAAATACGATTTACCGCAATGTATATATATTTAATAATGATATTTTTCATAATATCTCTCAGTAAAAAAATGTATTCCAGAATATGCAATCGTCATTATGTTCGAATTGTAAGATAAACCAAAAAATCAATATCGATGGCAACGGTGGTATTATTGCGTAACGTAGGCACGAACGTACTAATAAAAATTCTACAAACGTAATTGAAGAGTACATGGCGTTATGAGCGTTAGCGGGAATATTACTTTATTCGCCGGCGCAGCAATAATACTGCGTCGAAGATTATCAAGAGTCTGAGTTAGATTCCTGCCGCGAAAAATACAAGAGGGCTCTCCCTTTTTCTCTCTCGCGTAGGATTAATATACTCGAGCAATCGGAACGGGTGAAGAAACGTGCTCTTAGCGCGCTGTGTACGTGACGTTATTCTCTCGTTTCTCGTCTTTCTCTTCTACATCATCCCGTCCGGACAGCAACAGCTTCCTCTCCTAAACTCCTTGCTTTTCCTCGTTCCCTTCTCCCTCTCACTTCCTCTGTTCCTCACAGATCTTCGCTATTGCCCTCTCACATTACGCTTTGTACAGTTACTGCCATCTTCCTCTTCTCTCCGCTTCTACTTCGACCTGCTTCCCTTTCTCTCTTCCTCTTCAAGATTAAGTCGTACTCTGAGAATAAGGGGAACGTGAGGACGAACGCTCTCATTTCCATAGTAACAATCCAGGAAGCACGTTTTCCAAATTAACCCACGCGCTATGCAGAATTAACCCATCCTCTCGCGACGTCTTTGCCCCTTTCGTTGCCGCGCCGGACGAGCCTCTAGTCCTCGCGATAGACGTCGCGCGTTAATTTCGTTCCTAACGAATGGTAAGAACGCAGGGCACGAATTGAAATCTCTAATCACCGCTTTAAAATCGTGTCCAACACTGACACTAACGCAAATGGCATTTACCGTAACATTCACTGCTGGTATTCCTAATTACGAGTAGAGTCGCGCTCTCCAGGCATTAAGCAGATCTTAAAGACTCATCCTCAAATTTTTTCCACTTTTTTTGAAATTCCTCTTAAGCCATGTAAATCTGATATAAATAAGAAATAAAAATGCTCATTTGTTTGTCATAAAATTCAATAGAATTATTAGATGAACGATTTTCTAATAAATTATAATTTATTATAATTATACATATAAATTTGAAAGAGATATGAAAATATCTATGTTTTAAAAATAAGATATCATGTCAATGTTGCAGTATTAATAATTACGATGGCAGTACATGAAAATAGTACCCTCCTCATTAATGTAAAAAAAGAATATCAAATTTTCTTAGGATATACAAATTTTCACTCATTCAATAAAAAAAGAAACAAACGCTAGCATGAACGAGAATCGGATTATCAAACTCGCATTTTGAAAAAAAATTAATAAAACCGTAAGCGTAACACTGAGTTCTCATCTTTCGTGAGTCTTATCGGCCACAACAAACGAGGAGAATTCACGAAGGACACTGGTACAGTCTCATAAACCAAGTAAGTCGACCTTCTCGGCCATAAAATTCAACTTCGAAGTCTCTTTGTGTGCGCCCAGCTTCTTCTGAAGTAGAATGTGAACGCGGCGAGAAAGCGTCTGGTATAAGGTGTTGGTTTGAGATAGAGAAAGGGAGTCGTATTAAAGAGCAAGAAGAGGGACGATTTTGAAGAAAGAAGACGCGAAGGAAAGGTAGAAACGAAGAGTGCGCAAACACTTCGCCCAAGGACTGGCGCTATAGGCTTTTACCTACAGCCTTCGTGGAGGCGATTGATTATTTAAGTCCTCTCTTGGCTTATATACCTAACGTTCTCTCCGGTCCCTCCCCCGAGACCTCTGTTCCCGGTTGACCCGTAATCCTTTCTTCTTATTCGCTACCACTCGTATATTTGTAAATTCACAGTCCGCTTCTATCTCGTCGCGGCACACAAAGAAGATACTTTCGGAGTATCGAAAATCGAAGTCATACCATCGTCCGATCGGATCGAGATCGAGAGCATTGCCCACGCACACCTTCCTTCTCATCGTCCTTGTTCGTTCTCGTCGTCATCGTCGTCGTCGTCGTCGTCGTCGTCGTCGTTGTTGTAGTCGCTGCAATTTTACTCTGTACGAAGTGCTACAATCCCTCCTTACCCTCCTCTAGTCCGCGTGCCTCAAGCTACGTAATGGTCTCGAGTTTTACACCAGGCACGTGCTTCCTTGAATTAAAGACTTCGTACTGGTATGCTGCACGTGGCTATCGTACCACATACGGCTGGATCGTATACAAGGTTTCGCAACCCCGGAAAAAGTCGTCGAAGCATGAAAACTTCAATGCCAGCATTGCACTATTGCGAACATTCCATCGGTGCACATGTGTGTGTGTGCGCGCGTGCATCGGCGCGACACATCAAAATACAGGTCCACGCGTTCGTGACTTGCAAACAGCACTAACTTTTCGCGGATCTCGGTGGATCGAACGCCAATTTCAAAGCCAATTCAAAGCTTGCCGCGACAACTCCACAGCTTCGCGATGGGGGACGTAAATATTTTATCGCCCGGATATATACATAGCAACTACTTTAACGGCACCGACTAGATGGATGTTAAACATCGTGATTTACGAGCGTACATACGCATATCGTCTGCTTCGCAAGTATCCTCTCTCGATGACACTAACCGCCAACAGCCTCTTTCACCGATGCCGATAAAAGATTCAAAATACTTGGTCATTGATTGCACGACAAGAAGCTTTTCTATAGATATAGCAACAATACGAACTTTATTTTCTTATCGTTACTCCAGTTTATGATTAGAATGCAAATGATATCGAAGAAGTTTTTTATCAAATTTATATTCGTAACTGTAGTACAAGAATAATCAATGGAAAAACTTCATGTTAAATAGAGTTATAGATAAAAGATGTTAGAAAGTAAATAAATAAAAGATTATAAAAAAAAGATGTCGTTTTTTTATCAATCAAAATGGTAGAAAAATGGTAGAATCGAAATAATCTAAGATAATCACTGCATACGAGATCAAATACGAGATAAATAAGTGAGATTAATAACGAAATGCGGAATATCGAAATAGCAATATTCTAGACTGAAAATATGAAATATCAGAATCTCGTCTGGACCAATACCATCTTCGAATACGAAAGTCCTCAAAGTCCTACCAAAGTTTCCAATCCAGCAGCTTCCTAACTTATCGTGGTTTATATCTATATACCTAATACTTCTGCGGTCAACAAACAGTTAACTATCCGGGAGATCTTTCACGAGGCCACGCGACCAATGACAAATCCGATTGTTCCAATAGTATCTCGATTCGTGGTCGATTATATGTATACAGTGTGTATATCTTGTGGGGCTCTTGGATGTACTCTCGTCATATCGGCCGGTTCACGAGCAACCAATGCGAAGGGGTTGGAAGGGGATGGGGTCGGACGAATACATCCGCCTCAAATTGATTGGAATTGTTCCCTGGCTGATATCTCTCTCGTTCCTGGATGGTTCGTGGCAGCTTCAGATAGATAGTAGGCTGCATCTTGCACGCAGTGAGAGGACAACCTTGGTGCTTTGCGTTTGGTTGGGTTAGACTAGGTTAGTTTAGCCCGAGCTATATCCGTCAGACCGCTCCCGTGTGTTTGCGGAAGGCTGTGGGCGAGTGGGGTAAGGACGAGCGACGACGAAGGGCTTCTTGCTTGGAATTAATTTCGAAGCTTCTACGGAGAGCGTCACTTATCCCACGCTTATCGTATCGCTCGATGGAAAGACGCGTTAGCTTCACCGCATTCGCGGAAAATATTGAATGTTTACGTTAAGCATATTGTGGATCAGCAACCCAATATCCAAAATAAAGCATTTCTTGGTGCCTACTGTAATTACAATTCATATTATATAACATAATATTCCCATTGCGTTGTATTCAAATGCATGCATGCCTCATTATCAAAAATGCATTACTTCTCTTGCATTTGTGATATCAAATATATTTAAATTTCACATCAAAATACAACAAATATATTTCTGGAAAAACTGAATTTTAATAAAAAATTCTTTAGCCAATTTAAAAATAAGTTTTTCTTAGCAAAATTATTAAGGCTCCATAATTTCCGAATTATAAATGATTAAAGAAGAAGAGCCTTTGTAAACTAAGAGAATTAAATAAATTTACTTTTTTAAATAAATTTACATTTTTCCACAAATTTTAAGGCAAAAATACTTTAATAAAACCTTAATTTAATACAATAATAATAAATAATGATAATCTTTTTCTATATTTTTGCTTAAAAAAAATCGATTCTAAATTAGCCGAATAATCTATTATTAGAAGCATTTAATCTTTCTTGAACGCTTTAAATGATAAATTAATTATTTATACATAAAAATATTTTTATGAAAACGAAATATTACGTAAAAAAGATATAAATTCATATAAATGTATAACAACTTTCGTTCAAAGCGAAAAGATTTGTGCAAGGCTTTGTACATCAAAAACTATGTATTTCTGTTTTATTAAAATTAACAATGCGATTTTATTGTTACAACTATAAATATTCATAATATATTCAAGAGAATAATTTATATTCACAAAGCGATATTTACAATCGTTCCGGCATGCGGACGTTTTGCTCGAAACACAATTATAAATTACTGCATGATAAATTTACCATCACTAGTAACGTTTGTAAACGTTGACACGCGCATTAGGAAGTATCACAAATACAAAACCGATATTGATCATCCAGTGCGAGATAAATCGACGGGAGTTTATCATACATCATCTTCTAAATGCAGTTGGAATCATGTAACATTGGATGGACAGAAAAATTCAAATATCCAAGGAATTTCATCAATGATAATGATCAAAATGTCTATTGATGAAAATATTTATGCATATTGATGAAAATAATTTTGCTTGCAATTCTTTTAGTTAGTCATATTATTCGTTATCTAAAGTCTCTTATTATTTAATTCTCATTATGCTTGAACACTTATTACAAGACAGCGATTATAATATCGAAATTTTAACAGATAATTTAAATATTTTAAATATTCGTGATAATCAAATCCTTATCTCTATTTCATAAAATTTATAATTAATTAATTATTTATTATTACGCGATTTTTTCCTGATGTCGCAAATAGCAATAACAATCAGATAAATCGAAAAAGTTGTATCACTTGTGTGTTATACACATCATAAAAAAAAAAATATTTATGACGTTTCAGCCACAACTATAAAAATTTCAGTATAAAGTCATAATTTACGAAATGTAGCACACCATAAAATGCAACGCATCATCGCACTTGATATTTTACGGCCTGCAACAGTTGCGGAATAGTCTGCTAAAGATTAAGAAAAAGATCGGAAGTGACTCACCGCACATTTTTATTGTGATCGAGTTATCGTTTTACACTTTCAATGAAGCACCGGACTTAAGAGTTGAGACAGGAATTATTCTGAAACAATTCACAAAATATAATTAATTTCAAATATATGTATATTACATTAAGAAGCAATTTGGATTAGACTTAAAAAGATATTTATGTGAAATTATTATATATAATCAGTTATTATGGACTATTTAGTTGTGATATAAAATAATAGCGTAACTCTACACAATGCTGATATTAATCTATGCAATCTCGATACGCATGTGTATTGATACGATTAATGTTTCGAGAGTATGGGTCTTCGCTGATCGTTGATTCATGAGTGAGTCATATATCATCTGCATATTAATGACATTAAATTGCACAAAACAACGAAATGCTTTCAAACTTAGCATGTGGCGTATCACCATGACTTCCGCGATACGTCACGGCTAATATGCATGGGCATAGTCTATAACCGTAACAATACGTGCTTTGCTTTATATTGCCACAGGCAATAATTACCGCAGCAGCAAGGTGAACTTTAGTTTCATGAATCCTCTAAGGAAACCGCCGCTGCATTAGATTAGGTAGTTTGACACTAAGGAGGTGAACGTGCATCCAAGCCTAATCTGGAAAGCAATAGTTCGCGTTTGCGTCCCGGTGTATCCTGCCTTATAGTGTTACCGCTTGTGATACTCAAGAAAGGCTTGTTTATCAAATTAGTGTGAATTACGTAAACTAAATTGCTAAATACAAACTAATGACTAAACTTTAAATAATGACAAATACGTTCGCAATTTAAGTTTATCGAATGCTTTAATATTGTGATTTTCATTTTTTACGAGTAAATTTTACTGCGCGAGCATATTAAAAAGTACGTTTTACATGACACTTTTATTACTTTGATAAAATAGAAATTTGTAAACATACGAATATTTGTAAATTTAATTTGTCTTTATATTTATTATAAATAAATAAAAATAGTTGTATCGCATATTCAATATGTATGTACAAGTATCTAAAATTTAACAAAAAAGAATCTTCATTTTTTTTCTAAATTATAGAGAATTAGGGACAAAATTCAATTATATGTAATATTTATATATTTTTGTTTCTCTCATATACACAAGTGGTTCTATTACTAGATATTAATTAGTAATTGCATTAATAACTGTTTTATCATAACGTTATTAGTAAATATACCACTGATTACATTGTCGCAATTGATACTAAATTGCTTCGATTTCAATAAAATATACATACGCGTGCGGCACAAACTCTCTCTCTCTCTTTCTCTCTCTCTCTCTCTCTCTCTCTCTCTCCAATAAAAATCTAATTACGTAATTAACGAGAATAACAGCCGTGGAAGGTATTCGTGATTAGTGTTGACAATTATTATTCATTTCTCCAATTAATTGATAGAGTACACGCTCGAGTAAATTTGTAAATGCTTCGCGCATGCTAAATTAAATAACCTCGTCAATGGTATCTTTATTACGACGTTTAGTCGTAACATTAGATAGTCGTACATTAGATAATGTCGCCAGAAAATAAAACAGACGAAGTCACATCTTTCTCTCGTTCCTCAACGTAAGAGAAGATTCTATGGTACGTTGGAAATACGCGTGAGGGATGGCTTCGGCCGTTTTATATGACGTGCCGTAGGTAATCCCCATTGCGAAACGATCTGGGCCACGAGCGGAAGTACGACCTTTTTATTTCTCGACCGGTTTTACGGCGAGCTCGCTTCCACATTTATCTCGGCTCTTTCTCTACCCTTCGCCCCATCTTCATTCTCTTACTTTATCCTAGCTAGCTTTGTTTCTCCATTCATGTACTTTTACAGCTTCTATCATGCGACTTGAAACAGAGTCTTCGATTTTGTCGTTGCCTTAGCCAGTTTTTTATTGAAGAATTCTTGAATATATGAGAAATAATCGACAATGTATTAAGATGCGTGTGAATCAGGTTTTTCTGATGGGAATACGCCGGAAATAGTTTTCGCGATTGCAAATTAATTCTGATGGATGCAACAAGTGCACGGAAAAACAAATTCAAAAAAACTTCTCTATATCTGTTCGTTAAATTAATAAGTTTGGCTGTTTACGCACGCTTTAGATACAGTGTGTAATCAATACACTGCACATATTGAAGCAGCATAGATAGCAACGGATGGCAAATTCCAGCATTGGTAGGCATTGCGCACACACGCACACAAGACGTATTCAGCATATATATATCCCGTTTCTCTCTATGTAACTAGCTCGAAGGATTCGGCCAAGTGATAGGACGACAACCTCAAATCCTATCCACGTATATTCGAGATGAGAAGCTTGTGAAATAGATAGGATTTGACTATATAGAATGAATCGCGCAGAGGGACTGAAATCATATATAAGCATGCCATGAACTAATCTCAATTACACTAAGATAAATATTAATTAAACAATAGAAAAAGTTATTAAATAAAGATGTTCTAAAACAGCTCATTGAAATTGAAAATGTTCAGCCTATCAGTTCATTGGAATTGTTTGAAATAAAATTAAAATATTTTTAAAAGCAAACGAGCATGAATAACGACTTAACCCGTAAAAAATAATGAAAGAATTAATCTATAGTAGAATCAGAAATTCATTAATTAATCTTAACAAAAAAACATGATTTTTATTATTTAATATATAACCGATAATGATTCATTCATCATACAATATGTTGCGGCTATAACAATTTCCGAAAATAACTCATTCTCTTGAGAAAGTGCTATTTTAGTGACATGCATGTATCCGTAAAACCAGCTACGTTCGCTTTGGCAATATAATATTGTTTTTTTGTTCTATCTCGTACGCGGACGACTACCGTGGAATAAAAATCGACACTAAAATTTTTGTTTTATATGAAAAAAAAAAAGAAGAAAGAACGATTTCTCTCGCCTTTCCTGAGTCGCCACTAAACTAGGTTGACGAAGGGCGACGCACCAAAATACATGACGAGCTAATAAAGCTCAGCGTGCAGCTTCTCTCTCTCTCTCTCTCTCTCTCTCTCTATATATATATATATATATATATGAAGAAGAAATAAAGCTTCATTGTGTCTCGTAGCCTTGGGGCTACCGCAGTTTCATCGAGGGACAAAAGGGATAGGGCGAGAAGTGAGGCGGGTGCGATATTATTACGCAATACGAATAGACCTTTTTTGTCGTTTGCTGTTAAGGGCGTCGCAGCAAAAAGATCCCTTCATCTGCAGATTGCGGCTGCTAGTATGTGGAAAAACTTAAGAGCTTAAAGTAGCCGTCCTATTGCGTGCGCCTTAATACAATGCATATATTAATGCAATGCATGTAATACAAAGCTTGTGCTGATGTCAGCTAAAAGATTAATTTTTTTATATCGTGTTATAACTTGAAGGCTTTTCTGTATATGCATTTTCTGTTATTTTATAATAAGAGCCTATCTATGGATTATTAGTTATAAGAAACCTAACTGCAAGTGCAACTATAGCAGAATGTCATTACGTATCTGAAACATTGTTCTATTCGTTTCCTTGCGACATAAATTAAATTCTACTACTTCGTTAAGAACGAGGAGCCAATTAAGATGCACGACAAAGCGCCATTTCATTTGATCCCACTATTTTCTACGACAGTGAAATTTAATGCAGTTTCTATCGCTCTACACGCTCGTACGAAATGGCAGCAAAAATTTAGAATGATATCACTCTCTTTGCAATATAAGTACATTATAAAAGACTTTCGCATTATTGACGATAATTCTCAATGTCGTAAAAAGGCAAGCGCATCGTGTTATGAACAAAATTATTATTACACACATCGTGTACTCTAGCGAACGATCGACGTTTTTTATGATAACAGAGTCTTGAAAATTTTAAATCTTTCCTAGAATTCTGAATCTTTTTGATAGATTTTTGAAATCTTTTTAACAGGATACATGAAGTTGTGTAATAGTACATTTACGAAAGTTTGTAAATATAATATCATAGCTAAATATACATGTGCAAAACTACAATACATAGCAATAAATATAGTACGTATCGACAATGGAAATCAAACAAATTGACCATTCAGTTGCATCAAAGCTATCAGAAAGTTCGGTTAACTTTTTTTAATCAAACGATAAATCGACTGCCTACACTGTGAGCGAACCAGCAATTCCGCAAGCCGATCTAGGTCGGCATATTCGGGCATATATGTATCGCTGCATGTAAAGGGAAAAATCTATTATCAGACAGAAAATATATATTCCACTGGGGTAACGGGAAGAAGATCACCTTCACTTTTGTTTCCAATATTTCGGATGACGCAGAGATATCAAATCCAGAAATAATTACTTTCCTCTCGATTCAAATCAAACACGGTTTCTACGTCGCACTTCTCTCGCGAGCGAAAATCTAGTTGCACTTTTGTGACCTGTCATCTTTACAATTGCTTGCGCTTGGAAAAATGTAAAATTTACAATGTTTAAATATTAATGCTTAATTACACAGATATAAAGAATTTAGATAAAAAATGTACTTAAATGAATGTAAATGTTTCATTCGCGCAGTTTTCTTATTTGCTATTACAAACTTCACGAAAAATTCTTTAATAATTTTATCTCTCCAATATATTCTGAAACTTCATGCTTGAGAAAAGTGTCTATAATAATTGTCAATAATTTAATCCACAGACTCGCCCCGAAGTGCAAAGTAGTCTCTTACGTTGCATGTCAAAGTGTCAGAACCCGCGTAGTTGCCATAAGATTCAATTAGAAGTCAATGGGCTATGCAGCTACCATCGGCCCTCTCTCTCGCCTCTTCTCTCTTTTTCTTTTTCTACCCCCCTCCCTCCCTCTCTCTCTCTCTCTCTCTCTCTCTCTCTCTCTCTCTCTCTCTCTCTCTCTCTTTCTTCTCTCTTTCTCTTTCTCTCTCTGGTGCTAGTGAACATTTTCCGAAATCTCATAGAGACATGCGCACAGAACCGTTTGATGCCAGATGCTGCCGCGGATATTGGATAAAAGTTTCTCAGTTTTCGCGGAGGAAATAATTTCACAAGCCGCGCGCGGGCCAAGACTGCTGCCTCTCTTCCCCCGTTGCGTTCTTTTGCAAGAACCAGCGCTGGGGAAGAAACTTACCAGGATCGGGTAAGGCTCCCCTTCGGATTTTCTCGACTTGTCGTGTTTTTCTGTAGACAAAACGGTCGGCGACGCCACCTGGCCACTTAACATATATGGTAAAGTCTCGTTTCATATGCCCTGTTAAAAAAAAATATCGAAAGGAAACGATACAAAATAATTTAATCGTTTTTAATCGTAATTATGTGAATTATAAGTTATAACAAAAAATATCATAAATTTATCATTGATCATTCTTTATAGTTAGGCTGTGGCCTGTATCAACTCCCGATTCCCGGAACAATATTGCTTGTCAGTGCTGAGTGATTTTGATTCGATATCAATCATTACTTTTTGATGAATTTCAGCAAAACAATAGAGGACAATAAATTAGTATAAGAATTCTATCATTTTCCAACGATTAAATTTGCTTTTAATAGAAAATGAAAAAAAAACAATAGGAAACATTTATTTTGGAATATAAAACGTGAAACGCTAGATTAGCAATAAAAAACGATAAGGCATTTTTGCAAATCGATTCCTATTGTTTCCTTCCTATTTTTTTTTTTTTTTTAACAGAATTAAGTGAAAATTTCTGCTATTTTCCTCCCAATCAACTAAGAGATAAGAGTATTTACGAAGAAGCAGCGCAATTATATTCTTTATTGAAAAAAAATCGCTGTATCTATTATCGAAGCAAATACGAACAGATTGCATCTATATTGCAACATATCTTCTAAATGTGAGAGAAATATGTTATAAGTTTTATTTTATATTTCTATACTATTATAGTTCTGTGTCATTGTATTACTCTCTTCCCTGTTATGAAATTGATCGTAAACAATGTAATGAATGTCAATCATTCACATCACATTGTAAGGAACGTGTCGAAAAATATATATTCAGTTTTAACAACTTCAATAACAGGTCTTTGAGAATTATTCTTGTTATGAATTGATAAAAATATGAGTCGCATAAATATTTCAGCAAAGGATGTTATCTCGGTATATATTAAAGCACAATTGCTATTCCCTCTACTACTGATACGACGCCTGGATACAAACGCCATGTAAACGAATCTCCAAGATATCATCAGAGCGATCACATCTATCTCCATTCTCGTCAACGCACACTCCAAACTGCATACTGTTATTTACTCAATATAATCGTCTTATCATTGATAAGCTGACGATTCCATATATAATACATTCCAAATAGAATACATGAGAGAAAATCGACAGAGTAAAATACAAAAGTGTTTCGTATTTGAAGTTTAGTAATAGGAAGAAATAAATACATTAATTAATACATGATATAATATTTTTTCCTCTCTTTTAATATTCGCGATGGCGTGATCACTACAGTAAATAGTAAGAAAAACTAAGAGAAAAGATCATGATTAATCCTGAGATTCTGCATCTCTTTTACGTATTGCTAAGAATGTAGTTCTTAATTTTTTATGAAATATTTATTTTTGATATATGAACTTTTATATCGCATTTTTAACGATAGCTAATATAGTAAAATATTTCATTTTGTTGTAATAATTGTTAAGTGTAACAAATCAAAAATAAATAATTGTATGCATTAAATTCTATATATAATAAATTTATATGCATATATATATATATATATATATATATATAAATTAACATGATAAAAATGTTATAATATTCGAATCAAAGCAATAAAATATCATTTATTTTACGCAGAATTTAATCCATACAATTATTTCTTTTTGATTTGTTAGAATTAACAATTATTACAACAAATGAAATATTTTATATTATTAAATGAAATATTTTATATTTTATATTTTACTATACTATCTCACGTAAAAAATATAATATAAAAGATTATACTTCTCAAAAATAATTATTTCATAAAAAATTAAGAATTATATTCTTAGCACTACATAAAAGAGATGCAGAATCCCGGGATTACTCATGATCTTTTCTCTTAGTTTTTCTTATTATTTACTGTAGTGGTCTCGCCGTCACAAATATTAAAAGAGAGGAAAAAATATTATGTACTGCAAATATCATAATGTGCCAGATAAATGTACAAATCACTTATAGTATAACGAAGTTTTAAGCTTAAAGAAAATTATTCTGATTTCATGTAATCTCTCCGATAATCTTGATCTTGGAACTCGCGTAGATACACGGACTTTGATATCGACGAGAATTTCCTCTGTTTAGTACAGTTTCTCGATACACGTTTCACGTTTTACGTAACCGATCGGACTGACTATTTTTGTCGCGGATTTGCTTTTGAAGCATCCGATAAATAGCGTTGGATCGGTCTGGCTAAGTGCTCTCGGCAGCGAGCGGATATTATTCTGTCACGGCGCTCCAATAATCTACGGACAGCGTTCGTATAAATGTTTTTTCAATCGCTCGCATGGCAACATGGATTGCGAGTAATCATTAAGAAAATGATGATAATAACCAATGCTTAAAATAATATAATAATAACATTATAAAACGAATATTTTTAGAATTAAAATATAATTTAATTAGTCATCTTAAAAAGAATTTGTAAAATATTTTGTATATAGAAAAAATTATATTGCAGCCTATTCTATTGAAATAGAAGTAATGGAATAATATAGTAAAAGAAATTTCTATAATTAATGCTACAAACTTTTTTATGAGAAAAAATAAATATTTTAAATAATATATTCCTTCTGAAATATTTTGATTTAATTTTTCTATTTCTGTTCATTTCTAAAAATATTTAGAACGTGTCCATTAATAATAGAAAAGTATCGATTTTCGGTAATTTTATAATCTATTCTGTGGAAATATATATTTCAAGATATATTTTCTCTAAATTTAAATAGCATGACAAATTAAAAATAGAAAGATTAATTAAAGAAAAATTAAGCCAGAAAAATTAAAAATAAAAGTAACTGCTTAAAATAAAATTTTCTTATATTGCACAAAAAATAACTGCATCCTGCTTGAAATTTATTTACACTAGAGAGCACAGCGTCACCGCAATATTGATTTATTCTCCTATTGCATATAACAAATCTTTCATAGATTACATCATGAATCAATGTCGCGTTGCCTACCTTTTTAAACGGCTACTCATTTTTTGTCACGCTCGATTTCTATTGCATCCGTAGGAAATCATAAAATTGACGCGTAAATCAATCGGCGCGTGAAAGAAAGACACGTTTACGTGCGTCATCAAGATCAAATTTTGCGATGATATTCCTTAATTATTTTTATCTTGCGTATACTAGAAATTTATCTGTTTATAATAAAAACGTAAAATAATAAGCGGGATAAATGCAGCAAACTTCACTCCTTTCTTAGAGCGATATACGAATGTACGTTAATCAAGATGAACTAAAGAGCTGTCATAATATATTTGAATTATATTGTAAGCGAATTGTAATACGTAACTGTAATAAACAATATGCGATAAAAAGTTTATCGTATTTTGCAATAATAGAAAAACGTGTGCGACATTTTCTTTACTCACAATGGAATGGCATACTAAAAGCGCGATTATCTTTAAATGCAAAATTATTTGAGTTATTATCGTGCTTCTATAGATTTGCATAGTTTTCGAATTCGTCAAGCTTTTCAAACATGGTGAAACTCGTTATTAAAAAAAAAAAAAATATATATATATATAATCGATGAATTATTACGTCAATTTCTCTCAATACAATTCTTCTATACAACAATTTGTAATGCAACCAAAAATTAAAAAACACAGCAATCAAATAAGCTATCGGTTAAAAATTTAACAAAATTCCCGTTGATAGGCAATTAAACATTGTTGCAGAACGTACACGTGACATGCACACAAATGGTTTCTAGCGAGCGTATAAAGATTTTCCGTTCGGCTAAATTTAATCTCGAGGAAACGATATTATGGCTGCCGTGCATCGCTATTTGCTTGTTACACATGCCATATAAAGCACGTAAGAGAGAAGTTGATCTCATATAGTGACGGAAGGCAATTTCTTTTCATTCCATAAGTGATCGTGCTCTGCCATATGCCAATGAATGCTACGCGTATTTGACCTCTTTGAAAAGCTACATCTTATTTTCAGAATTTCAAATTTCAATATAACTGATGGAATTTTGATTTTCCTTGAATTTCTTATTAATGCATTTAAAAGTTCTGGATAATAAATGAACGAAAAAGAGATTTAAAAAATAATTAATTTTTGTTATATATAAATAATATATTTTTTATTTTAATTAAGGATAATACGTAATAATCTAATAATTTTCGAATTATAATAATTTAATAACTTTTGAATTATTTTAGCAGTAATTAGAACTTTTCAAAAAGTATCAAATTTCTTAAAAAAAAAGTTCAATAAAAATTGCAAAAAAATTATAATTTTCTGCAACCAAATTAATTTATTTGTTTTATAAAAAATATTATTATAGCACATCCGAGAATAGGCAAAAGACTTTCAATAAAACATTTAATTCGATGATTACATATTTTATACTCCAATTCCTAATACATTATTGCATGTTACATGCTGCATATGACAAGTTACATTCTTTCCTGTCAGCATCAGTGAGTGTATAATATTCTAATAATAATAATTTAATTTGTTTAATTAATCATAAAGCGCAAAATCGTATTGGTATATCCTATGGACTTGAACGGAACAGTAACATGTCCTCGATTTTCGGTCCGCTGAATGTAAATTGTCCGCACGATTATTTCCGTAATAAAGAAACATTTTAGTCGTTACATTTTTACAACAAAATGCATCACTGAATGCGACAAAGCAATAAATTAACCATCGTCAATAATCTGTCAAAAATATTTTGCGTATATTTCTCTTTCCGCTGAATTAAATAATTAATCAGTTAACAAATATTGAAAGATTTTATTAAATAATGATCTGCGATGTATCATAGGCAAAAGTCGGTTTTGTAACCTGCAATCTTACGCTTGATATTAGAAAGATTTAGAACGCGCCCGACAATATTTCTTCTCGCAGTGATATTTCAATAACGCCCGCATAAAGTATCGACGCGGATTGCCGATGCAACCTCTACATTTAATACCTAGTCAGTTCGTCGCAAACGAATTAACTCTATATTGATTGAAATCATCTTGCTTCTCTGAAAAAATCATGTGGAAGACTCCGTTTCGAGATATCTGCCATCGACAACATTTATTCGTATCTGTTGGTGAGCGGAAGAAGGATATTTTTGTCACAACGTCATTTACAGCTCGGACAGTTTATTGCGAAATATTGTATCGATTGTAGTCACGACGATAAAAAAAATAATAAAAGAATTAATTCGAAAATTTAAAAAATACAAGTCACCACGTAACACAGTACAGGCGATGCTCACAACGAGATAATCGATGGAATAATGTTGCGATCAAAAATTTCATAAACTGTGAAACCATCTACGAGTTTTATTCCATAAATTCCACACGTAGATGACGAAATCCACTTTGGACGGCAAAATTTGTGCAAATGGCACAAATGATAACGCGCGTCGTGTGGCTACGTCGGATTTCACAATTCGCCGTTTGGTTTGGTCAAAATGGTAAACTCGTTATCGAAAAAAATGCTATAAATTTTTACGTCGGAAAATGGGACATAAACTTCAATATTAATAATTCGTGATGATAGACTATCGAACTTGTCATAAAGTCATTTCGCGAAACGTTTCGTTGTATAAAAAAAATTTCTGTTTAATTAATTTGTAAACGTGTATCCGTAGCAAAACGTGAATTTGATTGCGGAAACCGCAATATCGACGATCATTATACATTGCAAAATTATACTGGTATGTACTGAGAAATATTTGAATATGCGCGAGTGTGTATGTGTGTCGGAAGGACGTTACCGTGCGGAACGTAAATGCGGCAAGGATTAGTTAAACGGTCAATGTTTAACTACGGTGCCGTGTACGCAACTACAATTTGGCGACTTCGTCCGCGAATGCAAGACGGCAATAAAATCCACTTTACTAAAAGCACAGCCGAGAGAATTAATTCGGGCAGACTATTACTCTCCAGCCGGATGTCGCGTCATTAACGCCTCACCATGTAGCTGCGCTATGTACTAAATTATTCGTGAAGCTGTCGCCGGCAGTATGAAATAGTTATGAAGCGTACACTTCAATATCTGTCTCTATTTTGCCTTTAGTATTATTAATGTTATTATCATATATTGTCGTTATTATTAAATATTATTATATTCAAGTTCTTCTTTAATATATACACGTGATGATATGTTCAAATTATGTAATATAATATTTTGATATACATTTACATCCTTATTTAACATATGATACGTATCCACAATCGCTTGAAATAAAATCAAACTGAGACTACGATTTTTCTGCAGTTCGGGATTAATGTTATTTCGACATATTATGTAATACATGAAAAGGACGATTTTACTGAAATATCTAAAAATTTGATTAGATACAGATCTAAAACTAATTTTGTTAGACTATCAAAATGATTATGTAGGATGCTCAAGCATGATGAGCAATGCTGCAAAAGATTTCGACATTCTAGCAGCTTGAGTTACATAATTATTTTGGTCTAACAAAATTATTTTTAAATCTGTATTTAGCTAAAATTTTAAATACTTTAACAACCGTTCTTATCGCGTATAATTAGTACAATAAGAAATAAGCATGTAATCGAAAAAATAGAGAAATCACACAGCGTTTTTGTATGCACAAAGAAAAGGAGACGCTAACCATTAGAATGCAGCGTGTTGTTCTGTAATCAGATCAGTAAGGTTCCTAATCGAATCCGAAAGTAGCAAAGGATATAAGCTTGCGTCAAAACTTATCTATTATTAAAGATGAATGTTAAAAATATCTATTTTTATCGACAGTTTTATCGACATTTTCAACCTTTATTTTTAACAATAGATTTGTTAAAGTAATCAAATATTTATTATGCCTCTAGAAATACCTGTGAAAGTATAGGATAATTAAATCTTTTATTATTTCACCGAAATAAGTCTTAATTAAAAGTAAAGTTACGAATCGTCGTTCTTGCGTTATATACATTTTGATATATTGCTAATAATAAAGAAATGAGTTTCGCAAATAATTAAATAAGTATAGAATGTAACAGATAAACAGAAACCGTTTCTAACCATTGCTACGACTGCATTCGAACGCTAGGCACGTGACTTTGCTACGAGATAACGCTACTTCCGAATTTATACGTAATCTCCGCCTTAGAGACTCCGGATTCGGATTTCCTAATTAACGAACGAAAGGAGACAAAGCGCGATCGTCGCTCTCTCTTTAGCCTACAGATATCAGATATAATTAATTTCACATACCCGAGATATGTGACACAAATCAAGTCAGTTCGAATAGCAGATCTAATAGATCTGCAAACTTAACTCCTCTTAATTCCTTCTTTATGCAAAATTAAAATTCGATGCTTTCTAATATATCCCTTAATGTGATTGATGAAATCGACATAAATTCATGTTTCTAGTAATAAAAATAACAGGAAGATTTACAATCTTCAATACAATCGCGATAAAAATTAAAGCGATTTTTAGAATAAATTTAAAAAAATTTATTTCTGTCAAAACGAATATCTAATTTTTCTTTTAAGAACAGAACTTATATATTTCTTGCAGAATCAAATCTTTTACCGGAATTACGAGTATGTTAGAAACAAGATTAAAATGCGCTTTAGAATTTGCAATGATAAAAAGAACATTTTTATTAGAAAAGCAATTTTCCACTACATCAATGCAAATAAATAGCTTCAGGTTTCATATTAAAGAAAGTATGCTAAAAGCTAAAAGTAAATGTTAAAAGCGAATCACTGAGAAAAGATAAAGTCTCAAAGAAAATAAATAATATGCAAAATAAAATTACATATGCATGTAAGAGACGGGCATACTCATAGTTAAATAATTAAATTCTAATTCAAGAAAAAAAATTATCCTTTATCCTGTATTTAACGCAATCTAGGTAGCGGTGAACGACGGAGGAAATCCTGGCCGGTGTTTAAAAGCGCTTCTAAACGTCCGGCGACAAAAGGTCAAAGGATCGAATATCCAGATAGCCCGCGGTAATTTGAATGCGGTAGTTTGAAATAAAAGGTCACGCGAAAGCAGGACAAAACGGATCTCTGTGTACAGACGACGTATGGCGGCTAATGGAAGCCGGAGGAGGAATCACGGGTGGAGGAAGAAGTACGGATGAGACAGGGGGAAAATCAAGGGACATAGGGAGGACGAGATGGACGAAGGGGGAGAGGGACGAAGGGGAGGACAAAAAGGGGCCGGGGGTGGATACGACGAAACGACAGAAGAGAAGACTCGATTACACGTCACCAGCAGCCCGGAGCCTATTTGGTCGCAATCGGTTTTTCATTACCAAAAGCTTCGCCGGGCTTTATACCAAATTGTACATTCGGCGACCCCTGTAAAACTCACCGGGATCCCGCGGACCCACCGGGATCGCGAGGTAACGCATAATTGATCATCCCCGTGCATACATCTCGCGCGCGTGCTGCCCATAATTTTCGTCGGATAAAAGTACGCGGATCTCGGGTGCCGTTTATGTCGAATCTTCAAATCACCGAAATGGATTGTGTGTAATGCGCGATAAATCGGCTGACTCTCGTGAAATCATTCATACATTCTCACTTGCGGCTTCTCTCCTGATCCTTTATTCCGAGTTTCCGACGATAGATTATGCATCTCCCGCGTGTCATTAAAATTTTAAATCATGCGAGCTGAGTCTGAGAGCTATTTCGTTAAAAAGTGGCGGGACGAAATGGAAAATTTGTAATTATACCATGTAATCATATCATGTAACGTTTAAAGTAACTACGAGATTTTCTGAATATCTATACATGCAAAAAAAATTGTAATATTGTTAATAGTAAACGGTATAGTTAACGGTAGTCTAATGGAAAGTAATTTTGTTAATTCAATAATAATAATATTAATTTAATAATAATATTAATGAAAATACGTCAACCTCACGATTCTTGTTTTAAGAAAATATTATTTCCTATTATATAAATAACTATTATTAAATTAATAAGATAATTATTTTAAATTAGACAGTTGATATAATATCGTTTTTTCATGCATATAAATATGAAATTCGTGTTATATATAATCTTGATTTTAATATTGTGTAATTACATTTACAAGATATCTCGTTCTTTGAGTTAAAATGCGGTTTTGCTAAATTATATTAATATCTATGAAGAAATAAATGACGGAAATATCGTCACAAATTATTAAATTCTTATATAAGAAAATGATATTTTATCTATACTTTACATTATTTTTATTAGAAATATTTTATTAGGTTCTCATGTAAAAGAATTCTTATATAATGTAAAAATCCTATTCTTACATAATTATTCTCTCTCTCTCTCTCTCTCTCTCTCTTTGATAAGCTTAACAAAAAAACGTTATTAAATTTAAAAATTATATATAACTTTATATAACATTATATACAAATTTAAACTTTAAATTATATAATTTAACATCATCAGCTATGTGTTTTAATATATACTGCCGGCTAAATAGATGAATATCCCTGTGATCAAAATGCTTTTTAATGTATTATATTATTAAAAAATATATCTAAATATATACAAGTGTTGTTTTATGTAAAGGTAAAAATCAAATTTATCTATTATTTAAAAAAACCTCCATGCAATATTGCATTATAATTTGCCGCGAACAAACATCTTCCACACGATATCGCATAGATGGCAATCTAATTGAGAGTAATTTTGTTAATTCAATGATAATAATATTAATAAAGTATTAATTCAATATTTAATAATAACATTCATAATAATATTTAATAAAATAATATTAATTCAATAATAATATTAATGAAACGTCAAATTCACGGTTCTTATTCTAATGTTATTTGTCTCATTAATATTATTATATTATATTAATACGCGTTAAAAAATAGGAAGCAACTTTATCGCTTCTTAAAAAAATTTGTTTCAAGCTCCACTATCTTGACGTGGAAAATTGAATTTATACAACGCTAAAATCCAGACCCTAATTACAATTCGCGCGTACGTTATCATACGTACCTGAATTAATTCGTCCGTTCGGCCGACACTTTTAATACCCGATTGCACAGTGCGCGGTGTAGCGAGAAAACGATGTAAAGGTGTGCACGCGACGATTAACCGATTATGTTATTGACGGAACGTGTCAAACGCACGATTTCGAACGAGCGGACACACAACAGACACGGCAACGCTCGACACAAACGGCGGTTTATCCGGCGGTTATCGCGCGCGCGCCGATTAACCGCTTTTAGGACGACCTTTAGCGCATTACGCGGCACTTTATTCGGCACTTTATCCGGCACTCCCAACGTTTATTCGCATGCGAGGCTGCTTTTTGATGCGGAAAACTCGCGTGCCGCCGGCTGAACTTTCGCGGCCGCGCACGCGCAGCGTACCGCGAGCGGCCGCGGCACGCTCGTTGATCGCAATTAGCGATTTTTCTTTTCGTTATCATATTACGGCTCGTTATTGCAGTTTGGCGAAACGTCACGTCGCCTGACGTTCCATTTCACGATCATTTGCACAAAAGCGCACTTCTGACGAGCGAAATGTGCAACGTTTCGCCTGTATTTTACGAACAAAATCCGCCCTAGACTAATAATTCGTGTCGGAATTTGCAATAGAATTTTATTTGTAGTTTCATGAATCGTGTAATTAACGAGAAACCAATTAACGTTAAAGAGTAGGACGTGCGTATATAAAATGTATATTAAAACACGCAAAAAATTTACAAATTATTAATACACACTAATTAGTTAACTAATACACACATTAATTACACACAGCATTGTATTCCAAAATCCGAGAAAAATTAAAGATTGTCCAAAATTAGTTTTAAAATGCGATATTAAACAATTAACATTAATGCGATATAAACAAAGATTGATTATTTAACAATATTAAGTTTTAACAGTATTAAATTATTTAACAATATTAATAAAATATTAAGTTAGATAAAAACTAGCAAAAATATTACATTGATAAAAATATTCGTACTTTGGAGAGATTTTTTGTTTCATATTAATACAGAGGATATATAAAAAAGAAAAGAAAGGGATATCCCGATTAGTCGAATATTTAATGATTTTTGTTAAAAGATACATTATATGCCATCTTACAGTTTTGTATCGAAACTGGTTGACGTTTAGTATGAATTTGCAACTACAGATGGGAACAGAATCAGTTTTTTTTTTTCTAACACATTTCTGACATCCATTGTGCGCGCGTGTTACATGAAGCAAATCAACAGCTGATCGTTTATTTTGGACGGGGACGGGGCACGCGTGTATTCGGCAAGATAATAAAACGCAGTTACTAAATCGTTATCGTGTTTCATTGTCGATCAACATTTTTTGTCGTGAGGAATTTCGACAGAATAAAAACTGCGAAAAGGCTGGAGAATCTGAAGAGTGGACTTTGAGATTGTGGCGCAAAAAAAAAAGAAAAAATATACAAAGTCGTAATTGGAGATAGAGGAGAACGTCGCCAGGAACATGTCGGTGTTATCGGAGAGTCTTACGATTAAGCAGCCTATTAGACGTCTGGAAATTCAGATCAATAATTTCAACGTCGCTATTCCGCATCATGTAAATTTGTTAAAGCGACACAAAAATAATATCAAGAAGGTAAACATGCCTGTTTATCATACCTTTTAGAGTCTTTGATACTTTTAGGCTGGTATTTATAGTCGGTTCTTATTTTAAGATCATCAAGTAATGTCTTAAGATACTAATACTGCTCTATGGCTGATATTCATAGTTGGTTGTTATATTTAAGTCTTAAACATAGTCTTAAGCTGTCATGAGTTAATCACAATTGTATTAGCATCTTAAGACGTCACTTAAGATGGTCTTGAAATAAGAATTGACTATGAGTACTGGCCTGTGAGTGGCTTGTGACATCTTAAGACTGTACTTAAGATAGTCTTAAGTATGAGAACCGACTATGAATGCCAGTCTCTTTGATACGAACAATTTAAATCTTTGCAGTATCAGGATCAGCACGATTGGGAACAGGTACGGAAGGAACATGTAAATGTCTCTCGGATTGTCAAACAATTGAAGGAGTTGTTATATCAGATGGACACTCTTCGAGCTCAGGTTCTCGATGTTGACATTGGTAAATTTGACAAATTGACGACAAATGCACGGTCAAGCATCATGAGCGCGATCGAAGAGTATTTAGGTAAGAAACAACATACTCTCTCAATTTTGTTTATTAAAATTCTAAGAAATTAATATAGATATAAATGTTTACAGAGATGGAATTGAATTTTTCGACACCACCATCTATGTCACCTACAAGCGAATCACAAGAGATCCATCATCCACTTGATGATAGTGATATTCAATTGCAGGCAGAACATGAAGACTTGCAGCGTCAACAGACATGTCTTCATGTTTGGAATCGTTTGCAAGGGGAAATACAACAGTTGCACGGGCTTTTTGCTGAATTTAATAAAGTTGTACATGTAAGTATAGAATTCATTTTGTATTATGATATACTTTAAAGAGATAATTAAATAAAAAATAGTTCCTAAATTTTTTCGTGCATTACCATAAGAAGGAGAAACAGAATTTGTTATTCTTTACTGTTATTTAAATGTATATTTTATTTTGCAATCATACAGGATCAGAAAGAGATGATAGATAATATGGAAGACAATATCGAAGAGACTCAAATAAACGTAAACGAAGGTGCAAGACACCTGCAGAAGGCTTCCGCATATAAAATTGCTGCATATCCCATAGCAGGCGCTTTAATAGGCACATGTATTGGAGGACCAATAGGTTTGATAGCTGGATTGAAAATTGGTGGTTTTGCTGCCGTAAGTTGTGGTATTTTAGGTAAGTTATATGAATTTATATAAAATTAAATATGGATACTGAAATAATAATATCGATAATTACATAAGAGGTGATGGAATAAAAAAATAAAAATAGTAAGCAAGTATTCTTTAGGTTTCACAGGAGGATCATTATTGAAAAAGAAACAAATAGAATCGCGAAAACAAGAACCGTGTTTAAATAATTCGACAATAGATCTCAAAAGTGTTAAGAAATCTGCCTCTTGTCCTGACGATTTAAAACAAGACAAAAAACATTTGTGACAAACGATGACTCTCTCGACATGCGATATTAATTTTAAACATAAAAAGAAATGCACTGTTATATAATTGTAAATTGCTAAGATATTTATACATTTTTTGTGGACATATTTTTTATTTGTACATAAAAGCTATATAAGTTTTGTAAAGTTATGTAGTTTAAAAATTTTTTGAGGGATATTTTTTAGCTTTTATGACGTAGTATAACTTTGTATGCTTAAAAAAACAATGACTAGTCTTTATCAAACTGTAAATCTTTTAAAAAAATATATACTCTATTTAATAATATATATTATAAGATTATTGTACTTTATATCATAGAATTTAAATATGTGCATGGCTTAAAATCAGGTTAATTAAAGATAAGAGGATCTCTTTTATAAAATAATGACTTTTACACGCCTTTCGTGTGCCTTGTAACTGCTTTAAATCATTAAAATACTTATCATGGTTTATAATTTTTTAAACATTGCAGCAGCTTATAATCACTTTCCTATGAAATTTAAAATAACAATCACATCCGAAAGTCAAATTTAATGAATACACAATTAAAATATTTACATTAACAAAAATTACTTTATATATTTTGCAAATTAATGTAAATTGTTTCAAAAGATATTGTTTTTCATACTTTAATTAAGAAATGTTACGTATAAACGTTACGTATAAAAATGCCTTGTATTGATGACATTACGAATAAATTATTAAATTATTTGTAAAAAATTTATTACGTATGAAATACTCACTATGCCGAAATGACGATTATAATAATCAATCGAAACATATGAAACATCGAAATTTATTCCGGCAAATAATTACATACTGGAAATGATAAACATACGTGGTAGATAATACGGTATGATTACATTCACAAAAACATTTGAGTTCTCTACAAAAGGCACCCAATACAATATATTTAGCAAGTAATAAAATACATCGGTGTTAGACACAGTACAATACTGAAATAATCGTGTTATTAATTATAATATATACATGTCATTTATAATGGAAATACTTAATCTAGAGACTAAAATGTTCTACTTAAAAAAATATTAATAAATATCTAAGAACGTGTAATATTAAGTGACTATCGGCATATTTTCTTATAAGGTACTATGTTGTTATTATTGTTACTCCAACATCCCTAATTCAAAAGCAACACCAAACACGTATTCACAGACATGGAAAATAGATATTGTTTACTTTCTTTCGCTTAGTTTTACTTTCGAAGCTCGGGATGCTCAGCCAGGTGCACCGATGTACGTATGGCATTAATGTTATAATTTAAATTCAGGTAAAACAATTAATTACATTTGATTGAAAATTATTGTAAATTGTGATTAAATATAATTCGTAATAAAAATAGGGTGCATCGGACTGTGAAAATTCTTTGCAATACTCTAAGATCTACATCTACACTTCTAAATATTTGCGACTTTTGTCCTCACATAAAAAGTATAAAATGAACGGTTTGGTCATTATCCATAAGGTACTTACAATACCTTGATAGACCTTGGCAATAAAAATGGCTAATTAACCGACTTATTTGGAAGCAAGTGTAACAGTGCAGAATCACATATTGGTCAAACAGCTATTATTTCACTCATATTTACTCCAATTAAGAGTTAAAGACTGTCTAAAGTTTCACGAAATTGATCTTAATTTTTCTTCAAAATATTACTTGATTGCAAGTTTTGTAGTTTTTAACACGGTACATTATTTATATAATTATTATATTTACAAGATATATGTTTCTGGTTAGCTGTTGGGTAAGGAGATGTGAGCGATTCTGCATAGTTAAATTGATTTATGAAAGAAAACATTGAAATATAGTGTGGATTGTCTTAAGGCAAGCTTATCATTCTAACTGTTCCTAAGCTGTTCCAAAACATTTATCCACACATGTAAAAACAAATTTATTTCTTAAACGTAATAGTATTTCATCAAAAGAAAAGAAATTTGGCTTTCGAGTACAGGCCAGAGTTAGATTTACATCTACGACGGGTGATAAAAGGTTTTACAAATGACTCTGACATAAAAAGAATATAATATTATATTAATATATATATATATATATTTGATATATAATCTGGAAATAATATAGACTATCGGTTACATTATTTGTGGCTGTATTGTATAAACTTTGATATTACATTATATTACAAATTGGTATGTATGTGTGCGCATTGATTTGACATTCCTGAATATATAATTCATAATCAACTTATTAGATGCATCTCCTCGAGAAATAACATCGATAATAATGAATGATTAAGGAAAATATATATTTTCTTTAATTTCTGTATGTGAATCGCGTCTCTAAGGTCATATATTTTCCTTAATATAATATGATAAAAGCGCGAACACAATGTGGAATTGAAATATTACTATTTATTAACTATAATATAAATAAATGTATAAAACTTTCTTCTCTCTCTCTCTCTCTCGCTCGTTCTGTTATAAGTCATCGGAAATTTCACAAAATTTTCCGCCGCTCAGGAATGCCAATGTAAATGAGAACAAGTGCATATCGTTTGTAGTACTGTAGCATATCTCGACATATGAGCGAATATTTGATGGAACATGTTTATCTCGCGTCGTCTTGAGCACGTTGATAAAATTAATAGATGGAATAAGAAAATACACGTTGCTATTACTTCAGAAACCAGTATGCTTCGTAAGTAAGTAGCTTTACGATCTCATAAATCTATGGATATTTCGAAGTGTATCAAAAGATAGATTCACAGACGGATTCACTTGAAAGTTAAATGTTAAAGCTTAATATAAAATTCGGTACCCCATCTCCGCAACTTTAAGATAAAAATCTACGTTTATGTAATGCGATTACAAGTTCGTAGCTGGGCACACGTGTTAAGCGTAATGCGGCGACCTACCGAATTGCATGCAACTTTATATTTTTCCCATTACGTCATTAAATTATAGTTGCTCAAGGATACAATGTATTCTAGTGCTACAGTACGCGTGCAACGATATTACCTCATTGTACCTATCTAAATATGCCACGATAATGTGTTACTCTGTAATCGTAACACAAACTTGCAAGTAAATCAATGATAAACTCGCTTTTTCTTGATATTTTTCGTGTCAAGGAAAGTTCATAGATTAATAGACATATCTTGGTCATAAGATGTGAGATTCGTATCCGTCGAGGAAGCAGGGGTAACTGTTGCCACTGTTGCGCTGGTTGGCGATTGAAGTGGGGTAGAAGTCGTAGGTAAATGCGACGTAGGACTCTCCAGGGTTGAATTCCAATGACTTCTTTCGGTGCCGTCACCTCCATCATCCGACACGATTGAGATATCGGCGATAATACCACTTTCTAATGAAAATATTAACGTTACGTAAATTAATATCGATATCAATATCGAATTTTTTTAAAAGCGTGATCCAAGCGCGATACTCACCGACGCTACACTGGCTGTTCAGTGTAGTACTACGATGATGCGGTCGTGGACTCGTGTCTAATCCAAGATTAAGCGTGGTAGGAGGACCGCTGCTTCCGCCGCTGCTCGAGGACGAACTAACGGAAATTACGCTATGCGGCCTTCTGCTGCAACGACTGGAATCCTCCGTCATCGACACCGCTATGGAGTTTCTAAATCTGGGTGCTGTATAGGCAAATTGAAATATTTGTTTTACTCAGCGATATAAATGAATATTAATTCTCGACAATTTGTGAATTATACTCACTCTTAGAGAGTTGAGCCACACTGATAGAGCGATCATTTATCTGATCTGCACTAGGCCTTATATCTAAACACGGCTTATTCCCAATGCCCATGCTCGACATCTCCGCCAGGCGCACTTCTAAAAAGTGAAACATCATCGATAGTAATTCGCGCTCTCCTAAATATATGTATATTTTTTTTTAAATAAACGTAGCAAAGATGGCGAATCACCTCTGTTTCGAAGCGCCTGCTTCCACAGGAGGTTGCTGAGTTCCTCAGTCCAAGCTTTCTTAATATCCTCACTCGCGCATTGTAACGTATACGTATCTCCTGGTTTCCTCTTGCGGAACCAGATCTCGAATTTGGTAGGCGAGTCTGCGATAACGGCGGTCAAGCCGATATCTGTCGTTTTAATGCTATGTTTATAAATGTAAATATCAAGGTTCTGAAAAAAAATATATATATATAAAAATAACGAAATGAAACAAAAACATGGAAAAGCATTAAAATGTATGCGGAGCAATACGCAGAATATCTTACCTTCCTATCGGGAAATCTTCTTGCCTTACTGAAAAGTATAAGGTCTTCGAACAGGAAGACTTGACGGAGGCATTTTTTGCCTTTTCCTTGCCAGACTAAGAATTCGTTTTGCCGTAGTAGCCTACCCTGTTCCTTTACATTTACCTATGAAACAATATCATATCTTTTACATATTGTGTGCAATATTATTATGTAAATTATTATAATCCTCATTTACACTGAAATGAATAATTATTTATTTTATTTTATTATTTTATATAATGAAATGAAATTTACGTCACAATCACGAAGCGAATCCATCGCCAAAAGATCATTCCCATGTCGAAGCTGAAATCGCACCATCTGCTCGGCAGCCCTTAAATCCGCTTCACCTTCGACCATCGGTTTCATACCATCTTCCTTTTCATCTTTCTCCTCTTTGCCGGACAATTGTTCCGATAAATCTGTGCCGGCTTTGACCAGCTGCTGAAGTAGCAAAGCGTATTTTCCCATTCGCTGAACCGGCTTCAGTAAATAACTAGCTAAGTCCATTTTATCTCCCAACTCTAATTGTTTCTGTTTGAAGAAACTCGTGCCGTATTCCGCCATTAGCGAATCGGAATTTGGTTTATTCTTATTGTACAAGGCGTAAAGATAAAATTTCTTCTCCTGCAAGCAATTTATTTTCACGTGACATTTCACTTTTATGTCTTGGATTTATCAAGAACGTCAATATATATATAGTTATGCTTACGTGTCGGAGGAAGCATTGTCCCACTAGCATGGGCGATTGCTCGCATTGCTCTAGTTCGCGTAGAAAGTGTTGACTGTGAAACTCATATATTTTCTCAACATTTCCGAAAATCACGTTTCTCTGCCCTCTGAGAGCCTGTGGGATGTCCTCTCGCACGAGTTCCGGAATATAATTCTTCGCAAGAAAGTTTACAGATGTTACGCTCAGCACGCGCGATAAATAATGAAATTACGCGAAAATAAACTTTAACGATGCGCATAATAATTACCTCTATTATATATTCGAGGGACTTCACGTAGTCTCGTTCAGTCTGTATCATCTCCCTCATTATGAGCAGTATTGTTCTACAAGGTGAAACTCTTCGTTAACGATATTACGATCGTATAACAATTGTTACGATGGCATAACGGAAATTACGGTGGAACAATGGGTCGCTACTAAAATAGCCACAGCTATAAAATGTCGCACCTAAGATATACTGACTAATGACTTCACTGTTCCATTTTACAGTTTAAAATATCTTTTATTTTAATTTATTTTATCAACATCAATTCTTGATATCCTTGGAAATTTTGGTTGCAAATTGACTTTGGAAAAGGATAAAAGATGAAAGATTAATATTAAAGATACACAAACATCATACTTTTTCGCCTTCATTCCCGGCGCGATACTGGCTGATCTGTGAAGATGCGAGTTCACTGGTGGTTTAACCAGCCTTCGTGGTGCCGGACTTCGCGGAGGTGTACGCGGTGGCGAGCAATCCAGAAGCTGCTCGGCACTCTCTCGAAGCTCGGCAATGTTATCCAGCACCGGTCGACCACCGCTACCACCTGATCCGACGCTTTCCATCGGGCAAGCATAAGACGCGCTGCTGTCGCTGTCGTCCCAGGACGTCCCTGGAACACGTATAATCCCAACTTGTCGATATTTCTCTTGCAATGGCTCTGAGAAAAGGGAGGAAGAAGCCTCACTTTTGGCTAAGGTGTCGTCCCAGGAGGCCGACTCGGAAGCGGCGAAGGATCTTCTCCTCGCAGGACTTCCCGGAGCGGATGTGGTCCTGGCAATCTCGAGGGCTTCCGCGCACTTATTTCGGGCGATACGACATTGCTCCAGAAGGACTTCGTTACCGAGCTTCTCCGCCAGAGCCATCATTTCCGTGAAATGTTCGGGTGGTAGAGGCGGCCTCGCCATCAAGAATTGCTGGGACCTTCTCTCGCTCGCGAGACGAGCCTCCTGCGCCCACTCGTAGGCGCGATCCTGCAGGAGACAACATCTCGACGTGTCCTCTAGATATTCCCGTCTGTCTTCCAAACGGGAGCCGAATCCTCGTAGATGCTGCTTCAAAGATCTCGCGAGCTCCCGAAGTCCGCTCGCACTCGCCGCCTCGGCAAGATCGCTTCCTTTATCCAAGTGTCTCTGAAACACGAAAAAAAACAACAAAATGATAAATGTACTCGTACAAGGTTCAATCACAATCCGAATACAAAATAATCGCCGAGATCTGATGTCGTATTTTCCTGCAAATATTACTCATTAGTAGCGGAGAGTTCCATTTGGAACTTCATCTAGAATTTCATTTAGAACTTCGCGATGAGTACGAGGCTGTAACGGAAGTCAGACGAATATTTCATCCACCAACTCATAACGAAGGGCATGATAAAGGACAAGAATCTCCCATCTCCCGATGCGATATCCCCGGTCCCGTCTGGCGTCGGAGTTGCAGAACTCCCGCGGTGCCCGGCGGACCCGTCCCTAATGGAGGGGCCATAAATCGACATATGGGGGTAAATAATGTCGCGATAAGCCAGAGGGTCCGTACCGGTCGCCACCGTACAACACCGTCAACTCGTTTGGATGGATAACACGTGCGTTTACACAGAAAATCCCGCGTGCACGCTCGTTCCGCCAGCGTATCGCATCTCGATGCGATGATACACGTACTCTCGCATTCGTGCGAGCGTGAAATCCACTTAGACACGGCTCGGCTGCATCCTGGAGCACGGACTGTTCGATCGAGTGTCCGTGACGAAAGACGCTCTCGTATCTCGTCCCACGATAACTCGGGATGCAATATGCGATCGTGGAGAAGAATCGCCGTCGCGAATAAGAATCGTATGCGTTCCACGCACGGTTACGCATAATATCGGCGACGTAACGCGTTCGTGATAAGCCGTACGCGACTGAAAAAAATTTCTCCAGGCGGTTTATTAGGTATACATAATAACGCGATTAATATGCGATCGAAAATGCTTGGGATGAGATGCGCGGGGGACGCTCGAGGAAGCTTCTATACGAAGAAGAAAGTACTTCGCGCATCACGTCGGCACATGATACGCGTCACGTTGCACTCTGATAAAATATCACGTCTCCCGCAGCGCTGTGAGACACTTTAATATTGTAGAAAGTGTGCACGTAAGCGCTTTAGATGTGTTACCATGCTGATGTCGTGGGCAGGAAAGAGAAATATGCGGAGTTCGAATATAGATGACCTGGGGATACAAAAGTGGTATAAGCTATTAAAAGTTTAATTACACTTTACTATAGTTATTGCAATTTTACTGCACTTTATTATACAGTAAAACGATTGTGTAGATTATAAATTGCAAACGTGAATGAAATGGGCTACTTCATCACATCTTTAAGTATCTCACTTAATTCGAATATTGCTAAGATTCAAAAAATAAACAAGTATAGACAAATAAAAGAAGACAAAGTTGTTTTTATTTTCGTTATTTTTCAAAAACGTTATTTTCCATTGACGTATTTCTGACGTATTGAAAGTGTTTGTTGAGAATATTTACAACGACAAGTGCATATTAATCTTCAACAATAATCGCATTAATTTCTTAAGGAACCAGGCATTATTTGTTAATTCGACGATAAATCTTATACTATATATTCTCATAAATTTATAAATCAAATTCTGTCGTTCTTGGGAATATAATTACATGAAACGGCTGTGTACCTTTTTTTATGATCGATTACTGAACGCAGCACGCGTTGCGCGAGATGATCTTCGTTCACCCTGATGGCGTTCGTTCATGCACGTGGCTGACTCCCCCCAAGAATCTAGAATTATCGGAACTATTTTTCCCTTCGCCTCACATCGAAGCAGAGACTCGAGAGAATTATGTGGCACGTGCAATGCTGTATTTTTTCACGCTACTGAATAACGTACTAGCAGTATCAATATATCAATATATCACACGTCAATTCGTATAGAGTAAAGAATGTCATTCAGTTAATTTATCACAATACTTTATAGTGAAATTTTATTTTTCACTTTTATTTTATTTTTCAAGTTGTCAAGCGCGATAGAACTCGTGTACTTTATTTTCATCTGCAACGCAAACGCCTTGATTCTTTTAACATTATTCATATCGTGCGATCAAAGTAACATTCTGCAGAAATTATTTTCTCGGAAAAAAGCTTTGAGTAAATAAAATTCGTCCTAAATGCTGCTGAAATCATCGATATAAAATTAGCGTACGATTCTTTCGATGCACACATGCAACGTAATTACGAGCACCGTTGCAAACCGGATTCCGTAAAGTGGTCATCGATCAAAATCATAAATCAACGTAAATTCACGCGTGTGTCGACAATATTTTATCTCTCTGTACGGTTTGCACACTTTCCAATCAGAATATTGAATCTTCTATCGAAACAAATCGATTTGCACCCGGTCCATCTTCATGATTATAAGCGGTTTGTAGAACACGTGAAATATTGCTTCAAGGGTCATGATATATCTCTCCCTCTTTCTTCTCTTTCTCTTCGAGTCGTTTAATCAGAGGGACCGTTTCGACACAAGATATAATCCTCTCCAAATAGGCGTGCGACTCTTTCACGCATTGTAGATGCGCCTGCACATGATGATTATTAAATTTCATGTACCCAGCAACCATTATCTCGTGGCACAGTCTTTTAAAAGTGCCACCTGTGATATCGCATTCTTTATTTCCGCTTCCCAAGCATTTCGCGTGCCTCGCAGTGTCGTTAATTGTTTACACGAGAAAACCAACCCGCATTTTTATAAAAGTCTGCCAATGACTTGTTAATTTATTGTGCCCTCATTGTCACGCGCATCCAGACCAGCGCAAATCCTAGATCATCGTGAAAGTGTAATTAACTGCACTTACATATTTAAAAGATTATCAAACAAACATATCATGAAATAATAGACACATGATGCACATTATACGTGTACATAAAAATTCAAGTCTCTGACATGATTGTTTAAACTGTATAACAATTTTTTCACGCAACTGTACATTGAATATAAATGAGTGTAATAAATTATCAAGTATGATTACGGTAATTGCGTTCAAACTGACTAAATTGCTACATTATTGTATAAGAAAGTATAGACGATGCAAATCGATCATAAAAGCCCAGCTTGAGATGTCTCGACATCATCGATTATTAAATATATCGAAATTATACCGATTATATCGAAATTATTTTACAAATTCGTAATAATTATTATAACGTGAAATTAGTAGATACGAACAATATTGGTACAGCGATTCGTGATTATTACGGTGGAATGTAGAAAGGCGCTTCTCGGAGCGTAATTGTTGGAGCGTGAAACCAGATTAGCTGAAACGTGACCAATCTCACGGATTCGTGTCTTGCTCGCGAACGGTCATGTTTATGTCCATGCATTCATTAATTGACACGTATCGTTGATTATCATAATAGATTGTCGATTAATATCAAGGAAGTTCGCAGACCCATGGACCTCACGGACAAAGACCCCTGGTAGCGCTGAACATACGGCGCCGATTATATACTTTCTAATTACGGTAGTGCACTGCATCCGTATTTGTCGACGAGAATGGAAAGTCCTATTTTAGACAGAGATTATTCCCAATGTCTCGGAAGAATTCGACTGCGACACATCTCTTCGTAGGCAATGAAAGTATCTAATTAACACATCCTCCTCGATCAAAGATACGCGCAACGTGATCTTTCGCAAGCGCGAAGATTCGTGTCTTCACGATCGACGGCTGGAAATAATTATAGCTGGCACAATTGCATGCGATTCTCCAGTATCGCATGCGATTGTGTATTTTGGCGTAACGCGGACGTGAGCAGATGTTGATACGCGAAAGAAAAAGGGAGCAGAGTCTGTGGAAGAGCTATGGGCAAGTGAAAATGCAAGACAGTGCACTTAACATCCCGCGGCGTAATTAATTATAGATGAGCTGTACGAATGCGCATCTCTATGGTCGAATACAATGACTCACATTTTGTTTGATCACGGCGGTCTTATGAGGTTCGACTTAATCGGCCGTACATGTCGTGCAGCGGTGGTATGCTAACAAGTTGAATTCCACCTTGTGATTCAAGCACATCGCGAGTTATTTATTCCCATTGTAAACTGCTCGATCTGTTTGCAAGCAGTTACAAGTATTTGATCAACAATATGACTATTTGCGCGCGCACGACAGTGATAATTCTAAGTATATTTAAGTTTATTAAATTAAATTTATTTTTGAATCAACTTTGATTAAATTATTTATCCGAGTTGAAGCTTCTAAAGTTTTCTAAGTATTTGAAACATTCGGTTGAATATTTAAAATATGTATAATACAGCCTACAAAATGCATAGCTGCAGTTGGAACAATTTCTTTCAAGAGTATTATGTTCTGTTTGCGACGCCAGACCGCCATCAGTAAATCGACACAGTCGATTTAAATTGATCTATTTCTGCCATCCGATAGTTAGGTCCTATTAGTACTATACAGTAAGAAATAAAAATGACGTAAGATACGTGGCTGCAATATTATCTAATTGTTATCGTACACTGCGACGAACTTTCAAAGTGAGTCTTAATGATCCTCCCTATCATTCTCTAATGTTCCATTAAACAACATTAATTAACCGTTAAAGTAATCATACGTTATCGGTGCTGAGCTTTTAAGTCATATATTTCTCGATTCTTGGCTTATACTGGTTGTCCAACCGGTACTTACCACAGTCTGCCCGATAAGACGCAATTAGAAAACTTGTTAACTGACGATCAGTCGACTGCTGTACGGTTTTCTCAGTTTTACCGGCTCTCTTCGAGATCGTAAATAATTGCCGGGAACTTTCCCATTGATATGGTTAAACAGATCGCAGTACATCGATTGCTCATCATTACAATGGGTTGCTGACCAATATCGGAACGTCATGCAAGAAAAAAATCGCAATGAAATGCGAACAACTCAAATCCACTGTGTTCAGTAAAACGATGTAGGCGTTATCAGTGACTTTCTTCGCATATCTGCGAGACATGAATATGTGACACGTAAAAGAGAACAACTAGCAGTTTCTGTCGTGCGAGACAGTTTTTGTCAGGTTAATCGTAGTCGAGCATTCAAAAAGTTGTTCTACAGCAATATAATTACACAGAAAAAAATTGATAATATAATTTATAGTAGAAAACAGAAATTATTATAAAACAAAAGCTGCGGTAAAAATTGTTGCTATAGATATAAATATCATGCAGCAAATATTGCAAAAAAAAAAGATGCAATCAAATGATCATTACTGAAGAAATCATCTTCCCGCAAATATGTTGGAAAGTTTAGTCGATTGGCGGAATAAAAACTGCAAATTTCTGAAACGATTTTATAAATTGCACATGTACCTTGTTTATGCTCACGGCATTGAATATTTATGGCGGGAACTTTCATTGCGGTAAATCACGAGAATCTTCCTATGGAAGATGCATACGCCTAGGAGTCGCATAGCAAACGCATTTCGAAAGTTATGCTCGCGGCTTCCTTTCCCGCACGAATCAATTCCTGATGCGAATTTCGGATGGTGACGATGCAACGACTTCTCATTTTCAACCGGAATAGCCGGGGGAATTTTGTTCTTTGTATTCGAGGATGACTCCGACGCCAGTTCAAGCGACAACAAATCACCTGTCACGATACTTTCTCCTACTGCAATCCTATTGCATGCTACAGAAAAGGTAGAGTTACGCGAGACGTTATAACGCACGTGCAGCCTGAGATGCATCATCTTATTCGCGGGGATCCACGAACACTTCGCTTTGTTCCATTTGACTCGATTTATGATCGCGGCAGATAAGTTAAATAAACGGACCTCAGAAGAAATGAAATATCATTGAATGAAGTGAATTCATGAAATGACAAGAAGATTAATGTAATATATATAAAGATTTAATTATCTCTGACATGTTAATTCGCTAATGCAATCATTTTTACAATTATATTTGCTTAATTTAAAAAAAGAGAACAAATAATATTTTATATTAAAATTATTAAATAGATTTTCCAGCGAAAGTTTACTTATCTTTGTAAAAAATAGTAAAAATCGCGATTGCAAGTAGAATAATCTGACGATGTTCGTTGGCCTTATATCGAGACATAAAATTTATCTACCCTCCATTTATCCTGCTATTAACGATTGGTACAAAGTCTTTCGCTTGCATGAAGAAAGTTATGATAAAAAAGATATCGTTTAATATAAGTGTATAAGCACTCTCCATTAATAAAAGAAAACGGAATAATCACAAGTAAATGTACACGTTACAATTTGACAAAAGCGTGATTGGGTAAAATTTTTTGTTGAATTGCTTATTCAAAAGCTTTTGAACGCGATACATGTCTGAAGGTTAATGAAAATAAAGCTGCATGGAAAAAAATGTGTATGCGAAACAATTATCTTAACAAATTCATTCGATACCTCGATACCTCGACAGCTAAAATTTGTACGCTAAGAATTGTTGGAAAGTATGTCTCAAAGACATTTCAAAAACGTTAGACAACAATTAACAACGAAAGTGATTGAACTTATTAATACAAGAGCATTGTAGTATTGATTATATAGTATATGTATAATTATTTTTTTATAATAAATAGTTTAAAAGTTATGTCAGTAATAACAATTGAAATTTTCTCCGTAATGCAGTATAAAGAAAGATGCCTTTATCGGCTTAGATTTACTTTTTATGAACTAAATTTATGCCGGTCACGCTTTTATCAAACAAACTGTAATTTGTACAGTTTCCTTTCTAAAAAAAGACTTGTCAATACTCGCATCTCTCAAAATTTATTGTCGCTTTTCCGCGACACTGATTGATTCTCTCGCTGCGTTAATTTCGTGAACGGCTGTCATCGCGGAGTTAGCAAATGACAATTTGTAAAGATGTGTATTATAGAAGGTTATTATTAATGCAATTTATTTCCAAAGAATAGAAAATAAAAAGCTAAATAGCGCGTTTGTGGCGTCTAGTATGGGAAAAAAGAGAATCGAGATTGAGCAATATTTTAATTAATAAAACAAATATTCGTAACAATTGTATATGAATATTTCCTGCAATATTGGATTACTATTGTATAATTATTACTCGATCGTATGCCACGACATATATATTTATGTAATAAAATATAATAATGGTGTGCCTAAGTCTGACATTTAAAGATAGAGAAAGTACGTTGTTGCACACAATCACGTCATTTTGTAATAACTTATAATGCACCTGTGTAAGTTCTCTTCTAGAAATAAAAACTATTCTTCCATTCCATTGGCGATATTTTTCTTCCAATATTTAATTACTTAATATATATAGTACATGTTATACAATAAACCCTATAAATAAACATTTATCAATCAAAAGACATCAAGACATAAAAAATGAGCATCGCACATAACTGGACATGATATAACTGCTATTATGATAAAATCTGTTGCATCTTAAATAATATGCGAGAAGACACGCGCATTCACGTTTCTTTGTGAATCGTCTTGTATACGCAACAGCGCACTTAAATACGCTTCAGTCGTTTCGACACCAATCGCGTTATTACAAAGTTCAAGAGTACTTTTATTACTTTCCCTCCCGCGCCCGACCACTTTCACTTCTGCTCTTCCTGCCTTTTTGAGCGCGCGCCGCGCGATTAGCCGCAGAAATGCAGGTATTCGCGATGAAAACTGGTACCAGTCGCACGTGAAATCAATAATCGCCGTAGCCACGAACGACTCAAGTGTCTCGAGATATTGCATTCCGCGGCAGTAAAGGTCGTACCTCTCGACCAAGTCGTCTGCGTTCGTCGCCACGCGAGCTCTCTCCCTATTTCGACGCGTCTCTCCCGTGAATCGCCTTAATCGCGAGCTTTTACCTCCTGCACTCAACGGACCTTTTACGGCTGAGGAAACTTTAACGAAGAAACGTGGCTTCATTACGGAAAATATCGCGCATTCGAGGGAATCAAGCGGGTCCTTTCCAGTTGAGGCAGGAAATGCGAAACCTGCGCTCGTCATAAGATGCAGTCGTTAGGCTGAGAAATCATATAAATGGTCTCTCATATTTTATCCGTGGCGCTTCGTCAAAATTACTGAAGGCGAGTAGTCACGTAAGTTGTAATTTCAGCCGACGCGAACGTTGATTCGTTGCGTTTTCATAGAGTTATTCGCTGCGAGAAATTACTGCACCGGCAATTCTTCTAATTAAGATTAAATGTCCTTTAATTATTAAAGATTTACTTGCAAGAAAATCATCAGTCTTTCAGAAGCGAAAGAGATCAAGTTTGCTAAACGGAACGAAAGCAAGCCCACGATTCTTTTAGTTTCATTAAACGCAAATTAATTTTACATATCCATTAGGTAAATTAATTCAAATTTACTCATATGGAAGACGCAGTTTTCGATTCGTAATTATCTATGAATATGTTTTATGACATCATATTCCGTTCTCAGAGATCACCACATCTCTGGAGTTCCTGAAGGCCATTTGTATCAACAGGAAGACACGCATGAAGAACTATAAAGTGTGAGAAAAGATCGAACCGAATCGGATCGAGGTCGATGGCTCTAAGCATGATCGATCGATCCGATCTACATTTCGCTTTATCGCATCTCGATTTCCATCCATGATTTTTATTGATCACTTTATTGATATCGACCATGATCCTTATTGCCACATAGATGCAGATATATTGCACGCGCGGGAAACGTGTACCTAAATCGTTCGTGAGAAGGTCGAATTCCGAGATCTCGCGGCTTTGCAATCGAAGTGATCTCATTACACATTTGTCTCTGTAGTTTACACGACATGCTCCGCCAGTATAACCGAGTAACACGATCTGGAAATGGATTTCGTGAAACATAATCGAATTCTGACATGTATGTAAACTATATTACATGAACTGCAATAGATAACCCAATACTATATATATGACGTTAATAAGCCAGTTTCTCGAAAAAAAAAACAGGAATTTGATATTTTATACAAAGAGGAATGATTTTAAAAATTTAACTAGATACAGGTCTGTAAATAATTTTGTTGAGTCATCAAAATAATTATATAGAACGCTTAAGTTGATGAATGCTGCGAAAAGTTTTAATATTCTAGCAACCAGTCCAGAACGTCCTACATAATTATTTTGATAGTCCAAACAAAATTATTTTCAGATCTATGTCTAGCTAAATTTTTAGATAGCAAAATCGTTTTTTCAGTGTGTATTACGCAAAAATTTTGAAATATATTGAACGATAATAATTAAAAATGTTTTATATGCTAGAAATAACAACGACATTTTACGTATGAATTATGACAAATGGAAAGTTCTAATTTTGCAAACCACAAATAATTATTACATCCAATTTTATTAAGTTGTTTAGTGTTTACAGTTATCTTTTATAACAAAATCTTACCGCAGACCAAGAGCCGAGGATACCAATGAGAATCGTGAGAAGACTAGCGCTGCAACCGCACTCGTGGTCACATTTTTTTGTCGGGGATAACCACGTGGAGGGAAGAATGATTTTACGAGAGCACGATCTCGCGTTGAAACGTATATAAAGAGTGATTTATGATCGGTAGAAGTGATCGGGACGCAGGAAGATGAGGACGCACCCTCAGTGGTTACTCGATTCTCGACCCTTGAGCCGCGTTATTTATGCGCAACAAACGGGGTGTCGCTTTTCAGTCCTGCACCTTTACGAACTTCCTATATGCACTATGGTATCGGAGGAACCGCAAAACTGCATATGAATGTTTGACTTTTGTGGTCGACCTACGTGCCATAAAAAGTGCCATCGAGGCGACAGGGATATGTCAACAAACAGAGATATGTTATAACACACAGATATTAATTACATCTAACGCAATCATATTGTTATAATTGATCATTTTCAAATATTTTAATGTACACCGAAGAAGAAATATAAAATAGAAGAATATTTTCACACACATATTAAATGCAATCTCGATTTTTCGAAGGAAAAAGTTTGAATTGTAGGATAATCTGTGTAACTTGTATTTATTTTATTCAATAAATATAAAATTTAAAAAAAAACATGAAAAACAAAAGTACGTAATGTATGTAATTAAAAAAATCAAACATTCAAATTTATGAGCCAAATATATAATAGATGTAGTCGCATCTCCATGTATTACGTAATTTACACAACTCAAAACATTACATAATTAAAATATTTTTTTATATAATATTACAAATTTCTTTGTTTTTCGATACTATTTAAAACAAGATTTATATGTTTTGCTGCTGTCTGAAGTATATTTTTGTTTCAATTGTTATATTTCAGTTTGAAATAAAATTTGTTTTCAAATGTACACACTCGAGACCACCATGACTGTATCAACATATATTCTAACGATCCAGAAAATGTTCGGCATTCATGAAAAAACTAACATTATCACAAAGCATGTTAGCACAATGGGACATAAAAGACTCTTGCATCTGTCGTTCCTACTGCCATACTTGGGAAGTGGCGTCAACCTGTCGAAACTCTGACGGCGCAGTCCGCGTTTAGTGCGAAAGTTTACAGCTGTCAGATGATCCTCAGAATGAAAAGTGAGAGCTGCTGCAATCGATGGGTCATATGCTCGCATAACAATATCGTGGCGATTAAAGTAAATGGCCGTAAATAGTTTTCACTACCTCTTAGATTATTATCACGGAAAGAATGATTTTGCTGAAGAATCTAAAAATTTAGCTAGATACAGATCGGAAAATAATTTTGTTGGATCAAAATAATTATGTAAAACACTCAAGCTGGTTGTTAAAATGCAAAACTTTTTGCAGCATTGCTTATCATGTCTGAGTTTTTTACATACGGCATCGTAAATCTCGTATAATGTGTTTATACAAATGTACTTTGTTTAGAGTTAATTGTACATTTTAAAAATTCATACTTTTTTTACATCTCGTATATGAACATATACTGCAACGAAAATTACATAACGTTGTATTATTAATCACATTAAGAATTTTATTTATTTCTCGATCATTTTACGCTGGATGATTACTTTAGAAAAAATATTGCAAATCAGAATTTATGAAAGTTCGCGTATAGTGCTTTGAAGAGAATCATCGAACTTCAATGTAATATTGAGAGAAAGCAGTCGAGTAACTATTCAACCAAACATAATTCAGGTGATTATACATGGGAGAATACACGAGAGAGTGCCTTATAATTATCGCTTTGTAGTTTGTTACAAGCACCCTCCCTCTTCCGACGTTTAATTCAACGTTACTCGCTCCAGTTAAAGAGCAAAAGCATGAAACATGTGTCGGCATAGCGATCCCGTTCGATAAAAAAATATAATACAAAAATTACTCTCTAGTATATGCTCGAGTTTCGTCGACTACCATTGTAATCACACCTGGTAATGATTCAAAATCTCTATGCAAAAAGTAAACGGTTTACATAACGGTTGCATAACGTTGCTTTTCTTCTCACACGATAAAATGTAAACTTATATTATTGCGAACCATTCTATTTATATATTAATTTTTATCTTCGTTTATATTTCTTTAATATCATTTTAAAATATTTTTGCTGTGAATATTTATAAAAATAGTATTCAGTATTGTATCATGTAATAATAAATTTTTTGTTATATCTTTCATCTTATTTTTAGATCAAAAGCAAAAATATAAGTTAATCATAAATTCGCTCAGATTTTCCTGTACTTGCTTAATTCTGCAAACACGATTATATTCAGTCTTTGAGATTATTGACGTTAAATAGAAATATCGTGTTTCGTATTAAAAAAAAAAAAGGGTAACAGTGTGATTAATGATGCAATATAGTGGAATGCGAGGCAACACCATAACGATCGTTGCAAATCTCTCGATACAACGTTTATTACACAAATCAATCATTAGTCAAACTGACAAAATCGTAAGTAGAAAAAATTGTATTAACTTCGCCGTTCGCGAGCTGTATCTATTTTCATTTTTAACGTCATTCTTCTCTCCCTTCGACAAAGACTTCCTACAAGCCACGAGAAGACAACTCTCGGCGTTCGTCTTGGTTGCATGTGACTTGCACATCCTATGCATCGTTCAGTTATTCTTAGACCGTAAAACGTTTATTTTTCTCGGCTTAAAAGGTTTCAAACTATGGGGTCTACGTACACGCGTGCTCTAATAACTCGACGATGTTACGCATATCGTCAGTGATGCATATAGAGACTATAAATTCTTCAACTGAGATTCCTTCGCACAGTAATGAAATTCATTCTGTGATTATTTGCAGGATCTTTCTTATGTAATTCCGTTACGACGATGATTAATAGTCGATCGTTACGCAGACTTCTGAGTGAAAGATCACTTTTAATACACCAATGGATACACCAATAATAAATGATAATTATTACCAAGAAATACAGCTTACTTCATCTTTTCTAAGAATAGAGATCTCACAGATATTAAAAATAATTTTCTAGGACGGGATTTCAATATCAAAATATAAAAACATTGAATTATTATCAATTTCAATTTAAAGGATTTTAATGAATCAACTGATGAATTAATTACACAATAAAAAATTATCATCGGAGAACTCTTAGAAAATTATTTCTAATTAATCAACTTTGACTAAATTTAATTTAAAACAAAATATTACCTAAAATTTTAAATGTCAAAATAACCAATATTGGAATTCTGAGGGCTTCCACAATTTCGGGGATTTTATACTAATATACCGTTCTCTCATTCGCGATAGTAATCTATCCGAGATCTGAGCTTTTCTAAAAAAAGAATACCTTAATCCGCAGGCATTTAGTAGCTTGTGTAAACTGAAGATTCTATCTACGGCATATAAGATGATGTTGCGATTGAACACGTTAGATCCGATGATAAGAGTTATATTGGATACGATAAATTTCCAAGAGTGCTACCAACAGATTTGATCACTCTAGCAAATGTCACGATAAAATTATTCCTAAAGATTATAACTAATTCAATTTTCTTTGCATCGCAAATATTCACGTAATTAAATGAATATCCTATACTATCATTTAAATTACAAAACGTCACGTCTAATGGATAATATCGCGATCTCCTCTGGGTATTTCAATTATGTAACAATTTCAATTTTATTTAGACTGTGTTCAAAAACTTCAACAAAATTATTTATGTGTGTGTATATATACGATATTGTATATCTGTCAATACTAAATAATTTTAGCAATTTTAATTATAAATTAATACTCAACGAGAGAGATCATTTAAGCTTTAATATTTCGAGACAAGTTCTCTGTTTAATCGCGTAAATACAGACCAAAGGGCGCGAGCAAATAGCGATTAGCATAAGTATTAACGGAACTATCTGAGGTTGTTTGATCAATTTGGTGCGGATCGAATGTAATCGGTCTCGATTCAATCGCAAGTATCAAAGGAGTCATGCTTGCATGTTGCTGAGGGCGAGAGTATTGACGTTTACATAAGCGTCTCTGATGTAATTGATCACGAACGCGATGACTCGGGCGGACCGGTGCGCAAACTGCTGATTGCATTACAGTGCGATCTATCCGCCGGTGATTCGCGTAGGGGAAAAAAAAATACGAACGTAGCGCGCGAGCGTGGGATACAATCAGCTCGCCTCGACTTAATTGTCTAGCGCGAAGCAGCCTGTAATCCGTCTCTGATGGAGCTCGGTTTAACGAGCCTCATCGGGTAAAAAAGATCCTGCCGCAATGACCGCGCCCATACGCTGCACCACGGAATTCCCAGCCTCGGACAGATAATGCTCCACGAATGTCCTGGCGGGCGGGTAGTTACCGTTCCGTGTATCGAAATCAAAAGCGTTCGCCGAGTGCACGCGGAGTTCAAGTACAGCAATTACCTTGCATCCATCAGCCGACGGCGCTGAATTTGCGCGTTACGGTAACGGCGGGTGAAGGGACCTGGGTGAGTGATTCGGATTTTACATTAAAAGCCGTTCCGCTTCCACTCACTTGCAGCTCAATCTACCTAACTCTCCCGATCGTCAGAGGAAGCAGTTACTCTTACATCCAATTTTACGTTTTCTCTGAAGCGTGAGTCTTTAGCCTTAATGCAATTTATTCCATCATCGTATTCACCTGTATCTACAATCTTTTCAAATAGATCGAAATATATTTTTTTTCTTTTTACTGCTGTCTGAAAAGTTAAAGGGATCTGCTTGCACTCGGTCAATGAACTTCAAAGTGCCAACGAAGCCTATCCAGCGTCAAATTACCCGTAATACGCCAAATAACGTATCATCGTAAATAGTTCGTCGTGAATGCCGATTTCGAAAGGGAAAAGGACTGCGCATCATGCTCTATCGCAATATATATTCTTTTCCACCAGCAGTGACAAGGCCTTAACGGTATATTCGAAAACGAATCACTCCAGGAGGTCTTCGCGTCTGCGGCATAGCATACCGATATCGGGGGCCTTAGCTCCGGGTGCGTCGCCATTCCCAACCTGAGCCGTTCATGCGACACGAATAATAGCTAACGGCGAAGTGTATTGCGAACACGCCGGTGTCTGAATATCACGCTTTGTCACGCAAATAAGTACGGGCTCGCACGCTAATACGCGCTCTGTACTCGCAGCGGGTACATTTATTACGGTATGCAGCCGCTGCGCCGAGAATGCATCATACGAGATGCGAGAGCTCCTCGCACGTAGGAAAATGGAATGATTGATGGGTCGAGAGTTATTCGTACCGTCCACGTAGGCACGCTGGTGAACCGCGCGAGAAAGAGAAAATACATTTTTGCTGTGTTAAATACTGGAATACGGAGAGAGAAACAGTCAAAAATTTCAGGAAGATGCTCATGTAAGTGAAGTTGATAAATTATGTCGCTTCGTTTTAAGCGCTTTCATCTCAGCGACTTTTTCTGCTATATTTAATGCTGCTATAATTAATAAATTTCTGCTATATTTTTCTGCTATAGTTTAATGTGTGTAAGTTATTTACATATGTCACAGAATTACAGAAATCGCATCATTTCGTGTGACAATTTTAATCACATCTATCGAATTTTTATTAAATTACTGTCTTATGCATATATAAATGTTTACAAAGGCACATATATAAACGAAAATAATACAGTTTTAATTTTTTAATTTTTTAGTTTTTCAATTTTTATTAATGTTTTTCTTAGCTTTAAAAAAATTTTTTTACAAACTGACACATTAACACTTACGACTGTCAAATGGCATCACGATTTTAAATATTGATTTAACTATGAGTTTAACGAAGGCACATTGTACCAATTTGACGTGGTCATGTCACGAATTTTGAAGAGTGTTAAAGATGATAAAAAACTGTTGGCTTGCAAGAAGACCCTGTTCCATCACATTATATTGACATAAATCACATGGCGAAGGTATTGCGGAATTTGCGACGCGAAAAATTTGCGTTAGATTAAGTTATATGGTAAAAAAATTTTTTATAATAACTGAACTGTCTTCATTAATTAATCTTATTTGAACTTGAAATTTAAATTTAAATCCAGAAAGCTATAGTTTTTTACATCGACTTTTATTCATTAAAATTACGAAGTCTCGCAAAAAATGTGAATGTTTGCTTTTTCAGTCCCATTTTTTCTTGCATGCTTTACACAGTTGACCGAATTATGTTAGTCTTAATGCACCTCCTTTTTTAGTCGCCACTTATGACAGACTTATTTGCTTGAATAAATTCCTGTGGTTCGCCGCCTTCACGCTTCTTTCTCTCTCTTTCTTAGTGATACGAATCTTTCATTGTCCCACATATTACATTATCGGCAGATATCCTGTTTGACATGTGGCTCGGTTCGTGCACGCATTAATTATCATCGATATGCTGTCGATAATTAACAGATAATAGCAGCGCCCACATGGCGCACGCGAACAGAAACACGTAGGATCTTTTTTTTTCGCCAACGCTTTTCTTTCGCCTTGATATTTCGTAAATGTCTCCGAGCGTACTTTTCTAATGCAAATTAATACTAGAAGTATCCGAGAGCTCATAAATATATAAATGTCGGATATCACAAGAAGGTGTTCTCTTGCTAGATAAAAAAATGCTAGATTTGCGTGAAACTTTTGAGTATCCGTAATTACATGCTCATAGCTAACGTGAGATAAATAATATAAATTTAAAAAAAAAAGTGAGATACGTTGAAAAAACGTACATTGTACATGGAAAAATATGATGTTGTAACAGCATTAGCCAACAGCAATCTAATTGAAAATAATCTTGTTAATTCAATAACAGTATTAATGAAACAAATAACATTTTATTAAAACAAGAGCATGACATATTCGTTTCATTAATACTGTCATTGAATTAACAAGATTATTTTCAATTAAGCTGCTGTTGGCTAATGCTTTTAATACATCATTTTTTTCCGTGTAGTTCCCGTCAAAGCTTCTTTGACGTTAAAGAATCACTATGAGAATAAAACGACAGACAAGCGACAAAGGTGCTTGTACCATGGGTATCTGCAAATAATTAGAAACAGCGCGATATTACTCAAACATTTTTCCACGTCATTTTAGCCGGATGCTGCGCGTGCATGCACACGCTATATTTATCGCGACAGACGGACGAATGCGTGATAGAAAGTCGCGGGATCACGTTATTAATTAGACGCAAAATCGACGGAGAACTTTTTTTCGACTGTTCCATCCTGGAGAACGAAAGCGAAAGGCCAAACCGTCACGGCGAGATTGTCTCGAAGGATAACCGGCGTGCCTAGCGATACCTATATATTATGCAATTGCACCGGTCAGGCAAATTGAACATGAATGTTAATGAGGCTCGAACGGTGTACTTGTTCTCTTCTGCGTGTTTACGCAAAGAGTGACTATCGCGCGGGGCGTGAGCGTAATGAGAGCGCCGAGATAAATGACAGCTTACACTGTAAATGAAGTCGTTTCCACCGAGCAATTCTTCAGACAATTCCATGTGATTTTATTGAATGACATTAAACGTTCTGAAGCGATATACTCTATAATTTTATACATACGGAAATAAAATTATTTTATATTTTTTTAGTATATTGTAAAACTATCAAGATATATTGATGCAACGCAATATTATGAAAGAAAATTGTGAAAGTGCTCTCGGATTTCGGCCGAAAGTGAATTACGAGATTGCGCTGAGGAAAAATATTTTCTTGTAGGTTCCATGCTTGGCCGATGATCCACGAAAGAGCGAGTGCATTAGTTGCGTTGCACTACGCTGGTTTCAAGCTCGCGGTTAATCATACGACGTTATCGTAGCTACGGGAGCGTTCTCGCGCGAACATTTACCTTGAAATAGCACGGTGACGTGCACAATTAAAATGCGCGCGAACGAGTGCAATTCCGCGCGACAGCTGCGGCCATTGGTGCACAAAAGGGAGGACGAAGACTGAGAGGAAAGCGAAAGAGAATAATGGCCGGGGCAACACACGGAGGGCGCAACGCGGAGGAGAATGTTGACCAGGCGCAACGCTAAAAATATATGGGCGAAAGACGATGAGCCCCGCGCCTCCCCGACATCCGTCGAATCCGCTTTTACCCTCGGTAAACCCTCGAAATTATTCGGTGCACCTTTGACAAGGAATTTTTGGCGTGCGCGCGCGCGCGCGAAGCGGGTGAAACAAGGGAGGAAAATTCCGGCGGCCTTAGCTTCGAATAGCTGTTTTCGTACGTAAGTTCTCAAATATAGTACGGAGGTAACTCGAAAGGAATCTCCAGCAACGGTGAAAAATGATTGCTCGTTACCCCCATTTACTCAACACATTAATCTGCAAATCCTCGACGTTACGGAACGGAATAGTATAATTGCAACTACATGGTATACCTTGAACTCAAATTGCTTTCATAAATAATAGCCGTAGAAATATAAATTGAAATACAAATTTTACAAATTGTGCAAATGATTTAAAAAAAAAAAGTAAATTAACTTTACAATAGATATACCTACAAATACATATTTCGAGAAAAGATTCTCTTTATTTCCATGATTCTGCAACAAATAAAGATAAAAATTGCCAATGTTAAACATGTCGAATTCCTTGAAATTTTTTTTAACTAATAGCGAATTCGGTTGGACGCACTGATGTACATTAAAGCAGTACTGATTTAATCTGAATGTAAAAATGAAATATCTCGAATAATAAAATGCCTAATACATATTTTACCAATTAGCGCAATAAAATGTATTGAGGATATCTTGCGGTTTAACCCGTTTCTATATTTATATTAAAACACATATCTTTACACATATCTTTACGTCAATTTATCTTTACGTCATATGCAACGGTGCACCAGTGCGTCCAATTGAATTCGCTATAAATCCGCTAAATTCCAGAATTGTTCAAGTTTAATCTAGAATACTGTCTTAGCAAACGAAACTAAAATTATATTTTATGGTTGCGTGACTGACAAGCATGACAGATATTGCGAATTTTTGCGCGACGCAGAGCGGCAAGTTGTCCATTCGACTTTGAAAAAAACATTGCAGTGTCTCTTATTATGCAAAAATTCGCAACGTGCATTCGCCAAAAATAATACGATTTTGAAAGGCTCGCCGAGATCGAAAAAACTCGTTCTCATAACAGTACGTAAAGAGGAATTTAACGCAGAGTCGATCAATATAAAAACCGAGCTGCAATTAATGCAGTTGCGTGTACGCGTAAGACGCAGCGATGTAACACGATTTCACAGTGGACGCATTTTTATGCGCGATGAATCACGCGAGTCATGTTGTTGCATAATTCGAAATTACATTCGGTAGGTAATTACATATAGTGTATCGATAATAGCGGATGAACGATTGATCGACGTTTTCGCATGTTATTAGGCTATAATTATATGCATTAAATAGATATATTTTAAAGGCGCCGCCTTTAAGTGCGTAGAATATTAAATTCATGGCTTATAAGTTACGAAGAAGCCAGTAATTCCCCCACGTTTATTATTTCCGCAAATCTGCGAAATTATGGATGATGAAGAGAGAGAATCTTCCCGACGATGAAATTATTGCGATCTTCTTCAGCGAATTATTAATAATGATAATAAATGAGTTAAATATGGCCGTTTAAATATAACAAAGTTCTTAAAATTGAAAATTTTAATAACAGTTTAATTCTCGATATTTAAAGCACCGATTGATGTCCTCTTGAGAAATTATATTGCTTATAATGATTGTTTACACATCTTCTTTTCTTTATATGTGAAGATTAAATTATTTTTAATGTGCAATTTCGAGGAATGTCGCTGAGCATCCTTTCTTAATTCCGAGTGTAACTCGCAACTCGAAGATAACATCTTCAAGTATCTTGTTCCTTCAGTTTTTTTTACCAATAACGCGTTCGGCTAAAATTCAAGATGTTTCTGATCTTCCTTTTTATCGAGACGCATTGAAAAAAATAAGTTGAATAAAACTTTGGTCTGGTGACCATGATCTGTTCGGATCTTTCTCTCTCCTCGCAAACTAGTAATCCAAACTTATTTTAAGAACGATCCTTTTACTTAACAAGATAGTTATTCTACATAATTACTTTGAAGTTTGAGATGAGATTTATAATTAACTTTGTAATTTTGTTCTCTCTTCTATTTAAAGCAATAAACTTCAAAGATTTCCACTTTATTTCAATATAGCTGGATACATGCTGCTATACGTAACGATTTTATATATGTAATTTTTTATATATGTAACTTTAATTTTTATAGAGTTAGTTGCACAATTACTGGAAACATTATTTTACGTGTATTAGAAAGTTCCGCGAGTAAGTCTGCTGTCGAAACCGGCGTACAAAATGACACTTGAAACGCTTGACATTTACTTTTCCTCATAATACATCTCGCGCTCTCGGCTGCCAATTAGACGAGTTTCAATGTGCATTTTCCTCAACGCAAATTTCTCGGAGTTCGAAATTCCAAAGTCTGCCAACAGATTTTCTTTCCTCGTCAGGAAATCAATCCGGAAATAAACTTGTTGTCGAGTGCGTGCTAATTCGGCGTACCACGTTTTGTTATGCTTCGTCGGACTCGCACTATTCCGTTCGATAGACACGCTCCGGAGTCGCACGTCGTTGGATTCGCGGAAGTTAAGAGCGATCATATAACCGTAGAAGCGAATACGCGAGCCGGCCGAAGCGGACGATTCGATTACTCAAAGCTATCCTGGCGTCAGCGGTAACGTCAGCTTCGTCTCTCGCTATCAATCGTTGTTCATGAAACCTCGTAACAGTTCCATGATAAAAATGTAGGAATAGCACCGCACCACATACGTGTATACTATATGTATACGTGGAATAAAGTGAAAGTCGTATAAATTGTACAAGTCGAATAAATTATACAAAATTAATTAATGCACGAGATAGTCTTCATCGTAAAAAAAGTCATCAAAAATCTAATCGCTATTGAAAGTAGTGCAAAGACATCGCTTAATAATATTCTGTTACTTATCTTGAAATAGATATTGCCAATAGAAAGAGATCTACATACGAAAAAGCTGAAAAAATCGCTGAGCCGAAGTAACGCGACACGCGTGTTTTTTTCAATCTTTTACGCTTTTGCGTGTTTTTTTCGGTCTCATTTCACGTATTATTCAGCAAGATATCTGCATCGTACAATCTTTTTGCGACATTCAATATCGAATAATATTTCTGAACGGTCACAATAAATTACTCACGAAGACCAAAACACAAAATCTCACACAAGATCTCACATTTTCCTTGATAAGAAAGCGCGTGTCTGTTAAATTTTTTGCGAAAGAGCTAAAGTAACGGAGAACATTTATATATTTATATATTTCTTTGTTGCATAGTAAGGGTGAAAGTCGATTTCCTTTGCAATTTCCCTTGGAAATGTCAAAGCAATCGATTGGCGAAACGTGTCGACAAATTTCTTCGTCCAATATCGGCGCAATTTATAAAATAATATCAAGGAAATGATAAGGCATGTCGACTTACCGAATAAGAAAGAAACCACGCGTCACCATACCGGCGTAAAGCTTTCTCCTGATCAATCATCCTCCCGACCTGATTCACGTAATCCATTGTCTTCGTTCATTCTCTCAAGACGCTTCTTCCACGAAAGAAAAATTCATGCTTGTGTTAAAGATAAACAATTGGGTTTATTGCGGATAGGATTAGTCGGCGAGTCCGTCACTCGTTACGTAACTTCGCATTTTCGTCCTAAGAACATTATGTCAAATGCATTGCATGCTTCCCGTTAATATATCCCCGTATTTTGCAGTACATTAACCGAGCACATTTTCTTTATCGGCATCCCGTGATGCACCCACGGATGAGAGATTATTCTTCAGGAACGGATGCGAGATTATTCTCTTGCCGATAGTCCTCCCGTGTGTGAATACGCTGACGCATTGAAGAGACATGTAAATTCTTCTATTTGAAGAACAAATTCTTCTAAATAGAAAAATATTTCTTCTTCAAATAAAAGAAATTATAACAGTATTTAACAGTATTTTATCTGATTTTATCTTTCAAATATGTAGAAGATAAATATATTCAGAAGAAATAGGAATTTGAAAATGAAGATTAATGCATAGAGCAGCTTAGAAAAATTGTAAAAGCGTATGTACAATATTTGACATGCAATTCCGAAGTTTTAATTTTAAAGAAGTTAAGAGAACAGTGCACAAGGTAAAGAGACATATTAAGGTCGGAAGTCGTACAAGTGTAACGAGGAAGCCTTTAGCCCACATTAAACGCGATCGCCATCAATAATTACGTCATATCGCTGCGGACGCATCCCGATGCTAACGTGACATTCGAGAAGTATCATATGTTATATTGTAAAAAAATAACATATTTAAGATAATTGCAATTAAAATATTACAAACATATCTTATTCTAGCAAATTAAATATAAACGTTAAATATGTAATCAAAAGTTTCGCGCCAAACAATTTAAAAGTGATAATCCATTAGCCGACTGCTGCGATCGTGGAGGTGCATAGAAAGAACAGTTTTGTTGAAGTATCTAAAAATTTAACTAGATACAAATCTGAAAACAACTTGGTTTAGACCATTAAAATAATTATGTAGAACACTCAAACTGATTGCTAGAATGTTAAAACTTTGCAGCATTTGTCATCAACGCTTAAGCGTTCTACAAAATTATTTTGACGGTGCAACGAAATCAGTTTCCGATTTGTGTTTAATTAAATTTTTAGATATTTTAGCAAAACAAGATTTTCCAGTGAGAACGTTTTTTCTCATGATCATATGAAGAACGTCCACCAAAAACTGAAAGAAGTTTCAAACTGGATCGGAACGTTGACTGGTCCTAGAAACAATGCATTATTTTCTTTCGGTCATTCGAGAGATCACTTGGGCCATTAACATTCCGCGAATGCGTGATCTGTCGCATTTGCATAAAGTTCCGCAGATCCCTGACGCCAGGACTGGCGTCTCGTGTACTGGAATAAACGGCGATAAGCATAGACACGTTGATGACCATTTTATTGGTTTAGTAACCTGAGACCTTAGCATATACACGGTTATTTTGCTTGGTCAAACATCGTATTTTTATTCGATAAATTCGCCTGCAGATCTTGCCCGCTAATTTTTATTTTCAACGTTGTTTGAACAAATGAATTGCATTTGATACACTTGAGTAGCAAACTTTTATTGAATTGAACGCGATACATAATGCGATTGTATAATTGAATTTAATGAAATAATTGTCTCATATATGTAACATGCAATTCGACATGCAATTTTTTTTCGCACGTGCAACACGCGAAGACAAACACTGTGCAAAAACCAGAAAAGATATTGTGTAATTCTATACGATTCTGTGAAATGCAAACTTCACATATTTTTAGATTGGGATAATACAGTCTCTGCAAAACAACTCATCGTCTCTAACGTCACGTATAATCTTGCAAGACTGAAGAACTTGTTTCTTGTGGTATAATAATACGTAGTTAAGCAAAAAAAAAGAAATGAAATAAGCAGATAAAATATTTACGTCGCACTAATCCGTGTTGTTAAATTATAATAATTTTACACTACAACGTTTAACGATTTTTTATTCCTATCTTGCAATTCGTTGAATCAAACCGAAATGTTATATCATATCGTCATATGAAAGCAATCTTAAAACATATATATTATTATCTATAACAAAAAATATAATTTTTAGATCGTAGATATAGTACACATAAAAAAATACATACTACATTTAAATAAAAATTATTTGTTTCAAGTATTTCAAAAGTTCATATATTCGCAAATCTATCACAAGTTCACCATAAGCGTTAAATTTATTCAAAATATATTCTGAATTCTAATAAGCTTAATATTTCAAGAATATTAGATTAAAACAAAAATTCAATTTGTTTATTATAAAATATTTTGAATACAATTTTATAATATTCTTCATTAAAAAATAAATTCTTATTTTGAATACATGATAACGAATTTTTTTCAAATTTATGACGAGTATATTTAATTGTATTATCAAGAAAATGTTTGTCGAATATAACCGTTACTTAAAAGAAGAAAAGTAAACTGAGTAATCGCTTTTTTTTTTTAGCAAACAGAATGATATTTTTCTGTGTGTACAAGATGTAATAATATTTTGCTTAAGATAGCAATCATCGTAATCGGAATTTGGGTACACTAATAGCTAACATATGTAACTGATAAGAAGAATTCCGAAAATATTTTTCATTTCCTACTAGAATGATTAACACAAAAGACAATAATCGCCACAATTTTATTGCTCCTACATATTCGATTTGTGAGTGAACATTTCAATACAGTGGCAGAAGAGCAATGCATTCCATGCATTGCAAATACGTGTACTATCGGAACACGCTTTTAATGTCTTCCGTTTACCGACGATAGAGTCGCTTCATAATGCACCAAGCGTAGCACCTTATTAACAGTATTAGCGTACTCGCCGACGATAAGACGCATGCCAATGCAGATAACAAACTTAAGGTCGATCGTTTCAAGCCGCGATCGCGACTCTTCAAGCGTGTTTGCGAGCTTACGACGCAATACGCTATTCACCCACGCACTTAAATTCAAGTACATGTCTCCCGCAAAGCAGGTATTATGTCGAGCCGATGTCCGAGACACGCCGTGTGCGTGTGTTGAGAAGATGCATCAGTCTACAGTAAATTCTAGCTCCGGGTCGTGGCACTCGCCAACGCATCGACTAAGTCCGGATGCGAGCACTCGCGAAAGACGATTCGTTATCTCTGACGTGCGGCGCCTCTCGATGCTTCGAAGAGTATCGAGGATCACGCGCGGAAACTTAGATAACGCTTCGCGAACGGAATGCGAAGCGCGATATATTTGTGCAAACAAATGTATGCATGTTCTCGAAAAACGATGTAATAATTAAGAAATGATTGTCAAATCGATACGATCGATTTTTGTAAGAGGAATTCCATACGAAAGAATTTCCAGTTATAATTTATTCAAATCATCAAACTAGTTGTTAGAATATCAAAATTTGTGTTCATTAGTTTTAAGGTTATTTTTAAGATTCTATTCTAACAAACTATTATTTTTATTATTATTATTTTGATGGTCCCACAAAATTATTTTCAGGTCTGTATCCAGCAAAATTTTAAATCTCTCAGCAAAATCGTTGTTTCCGTGGAAATAAATTCAAAGTGATAATCGGCGATTTTATTTTTGTCTTTAATAAAAAGTGATAATTTACGACCGCGATGAAGCAAGTAAATTCACCAAAACAAGTTTACTCTCTGAGCATTAAATTTTAATTAAAGTTCGCGTTAATACTAAGATCTGATAATTACGCGTTAACTAACAGACCAGAAGCTCCAACCGTCACGATCGTGCGGCACGTGAAAGGATTAAAGTATGTAAAAGGTTAATGGATGCGCGATCGCGAACATCTTGCAATGTGTCCCGCGCGAATCCCGGTGCATAAATTCAAGTGCACATTCTAAGCCGGTTGCCAGCGCGCGTTTGTGCCGAGCGTGAGGCGAACGCTCGCGCGTCCATCAGTCGCGCCAGGTAAATTCCCACTCGGATCGAGGCACTCGCCAATGCAAATATCCGAAGAAGCTTTGCGCAACAACAAACGAGATCGGCTCGGATCTAAATACCACGTCGACGCGCCCGTGTGGCTGCATCTCAAAGAAGAATACGGGAATCGCGGAGCGATCTTCGCGAGCGCGATTGTCGCCTCGTGCAATTTATTCGCACGTGAAAGACGCTCGCTCTGAACAGAACTACCTATCCCGGTTCGCCGGAAGTGTCTCTTGCACTCATTCAATGACCGAGGCACATCCGAGACAGACGCGAGCGTCTGGAAGACAGTCCGCGTCTCCTCGAGTGGTGCAGAATGCAACGGCTGTTGAAAATTGTGCGCGGTCAGCCATTCTAGCGTTGTGAAACATGCTCGATCGCGGAAGCATCGCCAAGCATATATTTCATCGTACGAGTCGCTCTATCGCGAATGTTTATCCCATAAAAATTGTTATTTTTTTTTTTTTATCCAAAACCGGCAAGCGTTTCCGGATTACTTGCAGCGGATTATTATAAATCATGAACTGGTAAAACTGGTTCCACTCACGTCCTTAATTCACTAATAATTATCCACCTGTTACATAGATCGTGAAAAATGATAATCAATATATCGAGGATATTACGAGAACTTTGTTTTATATGTTGAATTATTAAGATATTTAATATTATTAATAACTAAAAATGTATTTTTAAAGATGCATTAAAAATATATTTAAAAAATATTAAATTCAATTAAATATCTGATAAGGAAATTGAAAATTGACAAAGATATCAATTCAATAATAAATAAAATAATTTAATGATTCGCAGACAAAAGAAATGACGATTCTGAAATCGATAATTCTGAAATACATTTGCATATTGTGCATCATAGTTATTTTCTAGACGATGAATATAGAAAAAACGATTTTTTTGCTGAAATATTTAAAAATTCAGCTAAATACGAATCTGAAAATAATTTTGTTGGACCACCAAACCATCAATAATCATATAGAACGTTAAGCGTTGATGAAAATGCTGCAAAACATTTTAATATTCTAACAATCAATTTGAACGTCCCATGTAATTATTTTGATGGTTCAAACAAAATTTTTTCAAACAGCTGTATCTAGCTAAATTTTTAGATACTTCAGCAAAATCATTCTTTTCATGTGTTCTTCTCAGGATTATTATTTCTAGCTTGTTCGTGTCAATCGTAGATAGAGTTCAATGTAGGCAAAGTCTTTATGAATAAAAGAAACATTTTCATCGTAAACAATTCGTTACCAACATTAATAGCTTTTCATAGGCTCGAAAGTCTAAAAAAAAAATCCACTCACGTTCAATCTAGGCACCGAGGCCGACCTGCCGTTGACTCTCCTGCGTCTCAGAATTCTCGCTCGTTCGCGATCTCTCCTGGTGCACCTGCTGTCCTGCCGGGGCACCAGACTGATTTGGGGAGCGTCCTCGAGAGATCGCACCCCGAGCAAAACGCAACCTTCGTCCTCGTGAACGCCCGCCACGGTGCTACCGCAGTTCCGCATTCCATCGGCACTCACGTCGCTCGTTATCGTGCACTGCGACAGGTCCTCGGTGGACCTCGAGGATACTTTCGAACCTGATCGATGTCTCTTTCGTTCGATCACGAAAGACGAAGCTCTCGCACGCCTTGCGAAATCGACCTGCGGCGCGACGGCCCGCCTAGCGATCAACTGCTCCGTTTTCGTCGCGAATTCCTGCGATCTGCCGGACCGTGATTCGATCTTGGAACGATATCTGGTTGCATGAACACCGTCGATGACGTCGTGATTCAATGGGGGGGACGCACTTCGCTCTAAGGACGAAGACTCGAGACAAGTGTGCTCTTTGGTATCCTTCGTCGTCTCGTCGCTTTTCCTCGAGGAATCGTCCGCGAGAATCTGCTCGTCAGTTGCAGGCGCAGAAACGCTCCTTCTCAGATCACGTTTTTGTGCCTCGATCTTGGAGGACGTCTGAATGGATCGTGTTAACGTGTCGCGATACTGCGGATTCACCACTGTTGTATGTCCATCCTCCTCCACGGTGTTTCCGCGCGTTTGATCGACAATCTCGCTCGAAGCTTTGCGGGACGTCGTCTCGTCAATTTTTCGATTCAAGATGAAACTTGTGCTTCTTCGAGATCCCTTAAACGCGTGTACATCATAAACGATTCGCGAGGGACCCTTCCAGGACTGATTCTTGCGAAATTCTCGCGGCTTCTCCGGCGATTCGAGACCATCGATTTTTCTTTGGATGCCCAGTGGCACGATATGCTCGTCGACCTCCAGCGTCGTCGTGCCGTCGTCGCCCTCGCGACGCGCTACGTTGTTATCGTTGACTCGTCGCCTCTCAGACCGCGGTAACGTCTCACGCGCTTCGTCGACGTCGACGCACTGACGTACGGAGATCAGACGGCAGCCGCCGTCGTCCCCACTATCCTCCTCGCTGATATACATCCGAAATAACTAGACGTTGCACGTCATCGTCGCGCTGCGACGCGACGTTTTACCACGAAACGGAACGCATCGGCTTCTTTTCTTCGGCCAGAAAAATCACAGGCTCCTTGGGATCTCTCATGTTTTATCTCCCTTTCCTCGGAAACGGACAGGTGAATAGCGATCTCGCGGTTTGCCAAAATATATCGCGCGTTTCGCGAGAAATCTGTCCGCAGAAATACAGATTTAAATGTGAAGTCGTCTCAAATCTGCGATGTCCTTGACAATTATTATTTATGACGGGCTTTCAGAAAATTTTATGCTTTTCCTTGATCCCTCTTTCAAGCCTCGAACGTCAGAGATAGACGGCGTGTGCCAACGGTCAGTTGGCTATTAATTAACGTCTCAGCGTGACGTCTCGTGTCGGTCGAATGTTTAAACGATCTTCCGTATAATTAGTTAGGAGGAAAGTAATTTTCCTTTCAATGTCATTTCTATTACTGTGTAATTCAATCTTCTTGGATGAATAACGTATAGACTAATTCAAAGGACTCGAGACTAAGTCTATTGTAAAAATATAATTAACAAATATTTTTGGCGTTATATGTTTTCAACGTGTATATGTTATATTCTATTAAAAATACATATATGTATATATAAATTTTTAGATATTTCGATTAAGGAAATGAGCTAAGGAATGAGCTAAAAATCGTGAATAAGGAAACGTAATTAAAAAGGATCGAATATATTCTAATTATTCACAATAATTTACTGCGAAATGATCTCGCAGCATCTCCGGATTTTTTTTAAATATATCTACTAAATATTCGAAATTTTCTCCGTCATACTTGCGAACACATCTGGAATAAAATATACATTCGAATGTAAATTTCCATTTGGCATTCCTGTCACGGCGAGCTATGCATCAAAAAAAGATACAGCTGCTTTTTTAGACGTAAATTATAAAATGATTCGCTTTTTACAATTTGCAGACGAGCATTCAACGGGAATAAAATTTTTCGCGATAAAGCAAAAACCTTTAGGATCTGAAATCCAAAAATCCACAATTTGCAAATCTTGTTCTTTAACAAAAATTCGCTTTTGCAAATTTAGATGTATTTTTCCTATTTCGCGACGTTATTCATTCCAAGATTGCTTTGTGCGAGATTTAAGAGAAATATGTCTTGATGATTAAGACAAGCATTCTAAATTTAAACACCATTGTAAGGCAATTTGTCCTTGCGAAAATCAATCTTCGAACATGAGCATCGTGCGAAAGAGATCCAGGGAGACAGCGCGTGCTGCGTCGCGCGCAATTACATTATCACAATTAGTACTCATTAGATCTCTCATGTCACCGACTGGCATAGCATCGGTATGTAGTGAAAAATCGCTACACACGACACATCGCAAATGTATCTTACAAACGAAGATGACTTGTGAGCGCAGATCACAATACCGCCTACTGAGAAACAAGATGAAGATCGACGAAAATCATCGGGGAAAAATACAATCACGCAAAATAAATCTCACAGACGACAGTTTAAATTGACATCATCCTCAATTCAACCGCAGCACTCGTGCAAGAGCCTCGTGAATGAAACATGTGTCACATTTTATCAATCATAATCTCGTCTCTTCTTTTTTTTTTAATGCTTTCAAGTTCAAGGTAGATCAAGGCAACGTCTTCGAAGGAGAAAGTCCATGCATCCCAATTCTCGCGCACCGAAGGGATTCTCTGTTCTTTCTTTTTTTTTCTCAATTTTCACGTCGATCGATCACTGACGATGAGCGGACTTAGCGTAGGTCGGACACGCGCGAGCGGAAAAAGAGACGCACAGGCGTCGAGCGCCGTTGGCCTACTGCGCCGGCACCTAATCCTATACAGCCGGCGCGGTGTATGCGATACGGCACGCCGCATGCACACACATACGCGCGCATTATCCGCGCATGGATACGTATGTACACGCGGCTACACGAAGAACACATGCGCAAGCTCCCATTCCGTTCCATTCCGCCATTCCATTCGAGCGCGCCTCGCTTCTAAACTCTCACCGATGGTCGGATCTCTCGCCACCGCGCGCCACGCTGCGCTGGTTTCATGCCTCTTTTCGACGTGTGCGACGCGCGTACGCGCGTGAACGACGGCCCGCCGCCGACGTTCTCCAATCGGCAAGGACCGATTGTCAGCACTCGGCCTGGAATGCCTTTTCCTTTCAGAAACCTCGGATCGCGGACCGGTTACGACCACGATACCGCACACGCACGGTCGAGAATTATTGGGAATTATCGAAAATTGATACTAGACCGGGAGGAGCCCGGAAAAGACCAGGCAGGGGCATCGAAGGATAACGCGGGGGAGTCGTAAAAGTATTATTTGTCGAGACGGTATTCTTAGAAAACATAAATGTTTAGAAGCCGCGCCAACGGTACTATTTTGGATCATGATCAGCTAAAAATGTTTAACTCGCAGTTTTCCACAAGTGGAAAATAAACTGCTCGATATTCGCTCGACGACGCGATATCCGAAAGAATTCATTTGGATCGTTCTTTTAAAAAAATTTTATTGAACTTATATAAATCAATGAGATTATAGAAAATATTTTATTTTAACGCAATGCTTAATACAATATTTTCAATTTTGTTTCTCCTTCTTATATAAAAAAATCAATTAAATGTTAGACAGAAAATGTTTTCTATACTTCACTTTAATCAAAATATAGATTTAAAAGAACCATAAAATTTTACATTACATTTATAACGGTAATTTTTCTATAATTATCGCATTTTATTTCAGACATACATGTGTAGTTAGACTTCAATATCAAAGAAAGCGGCCCGCATGCTTCATTAATGAACGCAACTTGCCTTTGCAAAAACATTATCGGACCTGCGCATGTCGTTTTCCATTTACGTCCGGTGTAAAGTTTCACTTTGAGGTGCGCATTCGTATAGACTATCATCATTGGACCGTCACCTAGCTTCTGCATTTTTCTTCTTGGTTAACCGCACGTTAAAGCGAGAGGATAGCGCGCTAATGCTTCCTCACAGTTTATCGAGCTTGAAAGGTATTTCCCTTGATTTCTCCACGAATTATTCGCGTAATACCAAATTTTCTTGAACTTATTCAATAATGATATCCACAAAAATAAAAGCGGCGTAATAGTTATGAAGATATTTATACGTACTGCGGCGAATTTGTATTGATTGTATATTGAACATTTTGTAATCAAGGTATTAACGGACATTGAAGATGACCTAATTTGAAGATCGAAACGTTTGTTCTTTTATATTTTTTTGTGATATAAATATTATTAACCACAGATATCTAGCTTTGCTTCTATGCTACTTTTGATCACATTTGTTTTTTTATATTTGTATATTTTAAGAGATATTAACTCGATTTGCAGAAGATGTATTTTGCGTCCGCCTGATAATCAAGTTGTAGCTTCTAATATTGATTATACCTCCACGAAAAACAGAAGGAAATCATACATTTTCGAATAATAAACAATAACTATAATAATAATTGCAATAATAATTCGCAAAGTTGTATTTATTCTGATACTCTCTAATAAAAAAGAACTGTGATCGAATTAAGTTCAATATGCAATTATTCTTCCATCATTTGTAAAAGAACTTTCTCTTTTGGAAACTGTTTTTATAATTTTTAAGTGCAACTTTAAAACAGATGATAAAAATTAAAAGAAATTTAGAAAGCGTTAATCCACAGAGTGTTAATCGCTTTTATATGGCACCATCAACTTGATGTGTCAACTTGAATACGAAAAAATGCGCAAACTTTTCGATACATATTTCTAATCGATACGACAAGAGACTCCCATATATACAGTTCTTTGCATATGCATTTCGAGCGGATAAATTCGAGGGTGCAATGGAGTCTCGTTCGAGTCACGTGCGAATCTGTTTACGCACGTGCAAACGGTCTTTCATTAATTGCTCGGCGCAGGCCGCCCATTCATTTTGACACGTGATCCCATGATCCTCTCCCCTGATGATCGCATACGTTACCATTAATTATACGTGCGCAAACACATTGATCAGTACGCGCGGATAACGAGTTCAGAGAAATAATCGCCAGCTATATGCTGAATTATCGTAATTCCACGCTAATAATAATTATTCTTAATGAACGTGCTTAATATCCGTTTCGTTACAATGTAAAATATTAGGCTAATCGTAAAGTTTGGCGAGAGTAGCGAAGTAGTTCAGGATGGACTTTATGTTTTAATAAAATCATTAAAAAGTTTATTAATCTATTAAAGTTAACTTCCTTAATTGAGATCGAAATGCTCATCGTCTTGCTAACATCAATAAATTTATATTGGGGAGGAGAAAAAAAATAGTAATAATTATTTTTTTTTTTAAATTATTGAAATAAATTATTATTAAATTTTTAAATTAATTAAATTATTGAAATAAATTATTGAAATAAAAAGTGCATGACGTGCACATTTTTACGATAATTATTGGATAAATAAAAATTTAATATTTCTGCAATGTATATAGAATTTTGAAAAAAATCTTGAAAACAATTACTCTTCCATAATGAGGGAGAAATTAAACAACAGTTAATTAGAAAAGATCCTATAAATTATATAAAAAATATGACGCGCAGAAGATAATGAATATATTCATTCGCAGGCTGATAGGCGATTATGCCAGAGAAATTTATACTTTCGTATAATCGTGCGGCAACTCAGCCGCGAGTCGTTATGAGTCTCATCTAATGATTAATTAATTTTAGACAGTCGTTAACAGTGCACCGCGGCATAAATTCTGGTTCAATCAGACAACGCAAAAAAATACGTGCATGAAATCATTTAGTTACAATAATTAACTACTTAACATATCACGATGTATGCACGAAGATCACTGTTAATCCATTTTGAGCACATTTTTTTCGCAATAATGATCCTATATGCAATTCTACGGCTCATTAATATTCTCTCACGCCATTCGAGAAAGAAACCAGTACAGGAGATATCCGAACTCCCGTCTCGCCCTTGAATCGGTCATGTTGATGTGCGACACGATGCAACGGGAACAGGTATTTAATCGGTATTTCAATGTCGGAAGCTGTGAATTACTGCGTGACACCTGATGCGGCATTAAAAAAAGGGACGTATCAACATTAATCCATTATTATCAAATCCATCTCACGTACTCCGAGACATGTAACTGTACATTGTACATACGCGACGTGTTGATTTCAGCGTATTATAACGGACTTCGCATTCCATATATGATCGATTGATATGTCTATCTCGTTGATCTTATGCAGAGATAAAAATAAATCAAAAGGGAATCAATTCGGGTGTTTTATATTGAATTTTAAATTTAGTATAAAATTTCGATATAAAATATCCGAAAGAAAGATTGTTTTTTCACCGAATAAATTTTAAGAAATAATATATTCGGAATTTTGTAAAGATAAAGAGATAAAGATGCTTTGAAAAGCTTACATAAACATATTTGTAGAGAAAAAAATAAGATGATAAAATAGCCATTAACATCTCAAATTCGCTCGTTGTGTTTCACTTTCATAAAAGAGGGACCCAGTGCGAGCAACATAATAGCTGCGCTGTGTTAATGGTCCTTTTTGTTAAAACAACACTATCTCGCGTTCCTTAATCGTTCCTTCCTTAATGAGCCGCTTAAATATAATTCTCCTGGTGGCGCGCAACTCGGATTATACGAGCCACTTTCATCGCAAGTATGCGCCATTGTGTGCATACGCGAGCATTGTTTGTTACACTGATGTCACATTATTCTTCTGAGCTAATGAACTCGTGTCATCGGCAACCTCAACGTCCTTGAGCAAATCCATAAACGCTCGGCACTCTCATTACGACCGCCTCCTAGCCGCGAGTGTCCAACTAGGAATGCAGATACAGCCCACGTTCTCCGTGCTCTGAGATCCGCTTACGATCATATCGGTAATGACTACTTTCTATGCACGGATTATAGTGATTGACAGTTGATCTTGTCTCAACAATAGAAAGGCTAACAATTCAGTGTCAACTGGATTCAATGTGAAATGTAGATGTACAAATCAATCACACATATATATATAATTGAAATCGAATTATTTTTCTTCAACAGTCTTTAAGTGATAAACCTTGTAATAATATTTATTTTCGTTGCGCAATAACGTGCATGAAAGCAAAGATGAATAAATCATGAAGATTATAAAGTAATAGCATGAAATTATACATTTACATTTTGTGGCGAAAAGTCTCACCTTATTGCTATTAATTAAATTTGCTGCATTGCAACATCCAAGAAACAGTATAGAGAAATATAAGGAAAGAACGTCAGTGATATGCAAAAAAAATTATGCAAGCTGACGGACGCAGCGCGAGAACTATGTCGGTCGACGATTTGTCGGTTCAAGGATCCGGCTTATGACAATTCATGAATAATAACGTCGCGTAAGGAGGAACCGAAGGTACAGTTACATTTTCCACTCATTTCTACGCAGTACAGGTAGTACACGTTCGAGCGAGCATATATGTACGTATGTCGGTACGAACGACAGGTCACCCACTTCGTTTTTCATGAAGAACACGTACGTGACGTGGCCTTTGCTCGACCAGTTCAAGATTGCCGAACTAGGGATAGATTGATCTCGGGTATACCGTAATGTCAGTGAAAAAAATATGTTACGTTAAAACTGTTCTGTTACGGTAAAACTGTTTTATAATAAATTTATTTATTCGGCGGTAACGGAACGAGATCTACAATAGTAATAGCTTCTTCAGTTGTCTAATAAATATTCAAAGACTAGAAGATAATTATGATAACAATTGACGAAAGTAATCCACTTGAAAATATGAAACGTTCAGCGTCTGATTTACAATTCGCAATTCCCAGTTACTTAAGTTACAGTTACTTAACAGATGATACGCTCTCGCAGTTTCTGTACTATTACTTAATGATACACTTCTAAGTTACATGCATTATTAAATTTGAACGTACGTTCTTAATTTACAATTTCATAACGGTGAATGGCGGAATTCCTCGACATCACTCATTCGTCTCGCGTATGTTTAGACTTCAAGAATGAGCGTACAGTCTTAGTATACGCTAGCTGTCATCAGCGCTTTGCTGATTCACTCTAACAAATCTGTCTGCAGCGCGAAAGAGCGTTTAGCGAACGGGGTTTGCTGAAACTATGTCGAGTTATGTTATTCGATAAATACATGGTGCAACGACACGGGTTCCTCGTGTACGCACGCACGCGTATGCGTGCGCGAGAGCAGCATGCGGATTCACGCCTGTTGCTGCATTCATCTGGAAAGATGTGACAGAGACGGAGAAAGCGTGTTACGCATAGATGATTGCGCGCGAAGATGTAATAGAAAAAAAAAATAATCGGATGCGGTGCACCTCAGGAATGTGGGTTAATCAACGGCTCGAAGTGGAGCGAAACCCGCTTCGCGTCGTCTCATAATTCACGCCGGAAGGTGAGACGCCTCAAGGTATTCCTATGGTGACCTTCGCGGGATGTCACCTTCCTTTCTCTTCCGTTTGGCACCGAATTGCGCGCCGATGGGTGTGGAACGCGGCTCACACGTGCGGAATGATATTTCAAACACGAGTTCTTTCGGGCCGACGTTCCCTTGGGCTAAATAAGTTGCAGGTTTTACAATTCTTGGCAGCAGTATTTTAGAACGCCAGTTACTCACAACTACATTTCGATATCAATACAGAATTAAAATAAACTTGCTATATTAAAATAATGTCATCCCTAGAAACGTGATAATTTTACAAAATTAATAAAAAAAAAAACAAATAAGGATTAATTTCATTACTTATCTATTTAACAGAAACTATCTCAGAGCAAATTAAACGAATGCATTCTTTAGATTTTTCATAAATAAATGAAATTTATATTTATTTAATTAAGCGATTTTGTAAATTTCCAACTAAAAAGCACATTGTATTGTTTACGATACTAGTTTACAATAAACGCTGGAACATTTTTACGATGGCGATAAACCAATTGTATGGTCGTAAAACTTTATTGACACTTTATCAATCGCTTTGGCATTGTTCCAGCTGGTTGTTAATGTATCGTTAAACTTCAACGAATGCTACAATTATTTGCGTTCATTATCATTGTTTGCATAGTCACGATAAGACCGTTCATTAAACGAGAGTATAAGTTCTAGCCGATGATACCTTCGCAAAAAATGCCTCGGCATTATGAATCAAAATCGAAATAAAGATCTATTGCGATAACAAATATTCCTAGAAGCAGATATCACGTATATGGGGTAGGAACAACGATAGGAGTATATGAAGCGATAATTTCGCATACAATCGCGCCTCAGTTCCAAGGTCTTTCGAGCCTTGTTTATTAGGTTTGTCGTGACCTGTTATATTAACACTAAGAAGGCGGGGCATTTTACGGTTTCTTCTTCGAAACACGAGTGTAAAGCAATGGTCGATGTCGTGTTACGCGCATTGCGTAACACGATGTCGACCATTGTGTTGTACGACTGCGCGCCGTGAGAAAAAGACTCACAGACGACATTGAATCGCCATTTTTATGGGGTCGCGCGAAATTATAGAATCACCGAAGGTCGTGCAAAATGATTTATGGCTGCACCAGATTTGGAGAATTGTTGGAGAAATACACAATTTTCACATGATATTACGGCACAACTCGCACAAAAAAAAGAACCTCGAACGTCAGAATTCCAGCGAAACAACATTGTCATGATGCAAAAATATCGTTCATTTAGATAACTGTTATATATTGAAATATATATTGAAAATAGGTATTGATCAATGCATATTTTATTTATAATTTGCAATGAAAAAGAGTTGACCATCACTAAATTGTTTTGTCGTTTTCTTATCGACAAAAAAATATATTCGACAGCTTATCATTCTATTTAAAAGTCTTTGAATCGTTAAAAATCAATTTTATGAGCATATTTACGTCATGCAGTATATTTTTAAATAAATTGCAGTTGTCGCAAGAACCGAAAATGTTGTGAAGCAATTCAATGATGTTGCTTTCTGCAACAGAGTAGCGTCGCAAATCGATTGAACGACAGGGACTTAATCGCGCAACAGATGTTGCGTTCAGACAAGGAGGACCGTCTTCCTTTTGCCCGAGATAAATCTATCTTGCATTAAGTGGGTGTTACGCGTGGGGTTGAGTACGATTAGGCGATTACGCGCTTTCACGTGACGTGGTAGGCGTAGCAGTTCCATAGGCCATAGGCGCCCTAAAATTGGGGAGACCCATCCGTGTGCCCCCGTAAATGCTACTTAGCACTTAATAAACACACTCAATTGAATTGATACCGAGTGAGCGTTAGCGATTGAATTAAGCTCGAAAGAGCTACTTTTTTTTATTTTATCTAAGATGAAAACAACAAGGTCTTATAATGCAAAATTATTAAAATCTTCAACAATTAGAAATTAAAAATTTTACTTTGAGAAACTAAAAAAATAACGCAATAATAAAATTCTATATTTATTAAAAACACGAGATATATTCATCGCATTAAATTATTACCATGTGAAATATGATGAACAAAGATTCTTCTGATCATTTATTGGATTCTCGACAGTATCTAATTTTCTAATTTCCTACGATGAAATTTATATTTTTTACTTTAAAAAACCGTGAACCTAAGCTAACCTAAGATTTACTTTTCACTTGTTTAATTCATTTAATCATCCGATGTATAATATCTCGACTGACCAGTTGAGGTCAACTGTAAATTAAGTAGCTCGATAATTGCGACCTGGATTTTTGTAAAAATACTTAAAGTATTGCAAAAAGGATGTTCCGACTATGCGGCACATCAGATAGCGGTCAGCACATCGTCGCCTTGATTATCGCGTGACTACCGATTATGATGGAAAGTTGCGCATCGGGTAAGAGAAGTGCGGTGAGCTAACGAGCATAACCGCCTTGTGCCGATTCGCGCTTTTGCAATTGAATTTTGAAACGGTTTCCCGATCGCGATTCGTGACACGCTCAACATCGATGATATCGAAAAGCACGTTGACCGGATGTAACGTTGTAATCTGTGAGTATCTCTCACATACAGATACTAATGCAATTAGTATATCGAAATACACATAAAACGACAGCTGATTTGCATTGACATCACTGTCAAATTATTGTAGCGTTGTTGAATTATACAGAAAATATGATGCATGCTTGTAAGTTAATAAATTAAACTTATGACTTAATCAATAGTTAATATTGACACTTCTGATTGGCTGTCGCAATAAACGTTTGCGAACGCGTCTTGCGACGCTTTGTAAAATGTTTTTTATATCCCTTTCTATTAATGCAAATTAACTCTTATTCGTAACGCTAAAGTCGCTTAAATGCTCGATTAACTCTAGAACATTTCAATTATATTGAAAAAAAATTGAGGTACTACAGCACATTTGAAAAATATCCGGAGCAAATTGTTCACACACAACTATTCAATTAGCAAACAATATTCTATCTTTATGAACAGGATGCAATTTTATAATCATATAATATCTTGTTAATGGCCGTTTCAACTAATGTAAATTAAATTTAATCTTGATTTAATTTACTCTTTATCTTTTTTTTTCTAATTTTTGTAACTAGAAACAAATACGATACGATACGAGTACAAAATTGCATTCTATTCATGAAGACAGAATTATTTAATAATAAATAATTGTTGTAAACAAATCGCTCCAGATACTTTTCAACTGTAGTATCTTAATTTTTTTTCAATATAAGTTCTAGGGTTGATAGAATTAATCGAACATTTAAGCGATTTTCGCGAATAAAATTCCGTACGTATTTAGTTGCATTTCAGTCGCACGACTCTTGCCACTTTCACGATCAATCGATCGTTACCAAATTCCTCAGAGTACATTACACTCAATCGTCGGGTGTTCACGAGGCAAACTCGCAACAATCGCGCGCGATTCGCGAAGTAATGGCGCGACGTTTCTAAACTCGATGGATTTCTTTCCAAGAAGCAAAATTGGCCGTAATTTCACGAATTGCGATTGTCGTCATTACAGATGCCGACATAATGCTTCGTTCTTATTCCTGGCGCGACTTCCTCACCTTTTCCGTCGGCGGTGTGCCATGTAATTAGGTTACGAGAACGTCTACATTATTACGAATACTCCTCCCTGGATGTCTCACGACGTTATCCTGTCCCACCGTGTTAACAACGTTTTGTACTTTGACCGCTGTTCCAACTATTTTTCATCGCTTACCTCATTCCAGGTCTGCGACAATTTTTCCATGCTTATCAGCAACTGCATTATACATCATTATTCAATACTCGTAGAAAATATCAACCGAGGAAAAAACCGAGGCAGTCGTTGTGAAATATGTTTCGATTATCTTCGCAAATATCTCTTATAACGCAATATAAGATCGTTACCGAATATCAATTCTCAAAGACACGATGCGGCGATATTGCGTCTCTTTCCAAAACGGTTAGATGGGCGCAATTTTATCGTCATTAAACTTACGGCGGCTTCAATTGATGCACCCGCCGTTGAGCAGCGTCGTGTAATTACTCGATGCTCCATATACCGCTCGCTCGTCGTGCAGGATCGAAACGCGCGCGAATCGTTCAATAATAAATCGCCAATAACTCCGTTCCAGTTCCGTCAAGATGACCCAAATAATGCGCTTTTCGACCATCGCGGCAATAATCGGTGACAATTATGACAGCGTGTGGGTAGCAATGGGGGTTATTGGGCCGCGTAAGAGGTAAAAGAAAGGAGAAAAAGGGGAAGGGCACGAGAGATGGGTACGTTTTTGGATAATGATCCACGAGCGTATCCTACATGAAACGGATAATCGAAGTGGGTGATTAATTAACATCCACGCACAACCGTTGCATCGTCGGCCGACCGGCTTTTATATCTCGCTGATCGTTCGCCCGACGTTTCGCATCGCTGTGAAACTGATTAATTAAGTAACAACTGTCCGTCGGACATCATCGATGGGCCTTTATTGCGCCCTGAAACTGTCCGTGCTACGCGTAATACTTCGGCATTACCGCCGAGAGAAAGTTTAGTCTTTCGCAAAAAAAAAAAAAAGGAAAAACGCCTGCGGAACGCCGATTTCTTTCGCAATAAATTTTCCACGACGCGAATTGGCCGAGAGCCAATGTATTATTATCGCGCTAAGTGTGCGAGGCTCGTCGTATAACGCTGATAGCATAACATTTACGATCGATTGATTCGCTTAATTGCTATACCGAATTTCACGTAATCGCGTTTAATTAAGCTCGCGGAATTACGTATGCTGCCTGGACACAGCTTTTTTTTATCTCTCGAATATTTTCATACTTACATGCGATTACTCTCGATATCGAACTTTCTCAAAACAAAATTATCACGAGGCAATGAAAAAGTTAATTATTTTCAATACAAGTAATCTATATATCAGAATTTTTATAAACAGAAAAGAATTTGTCAATTTAATTGATCTTCTAGCTGATCCTTCTCTGACGAAAAATTAAAAAATGTTTAAGAAACTGTATGATATCGATGATTTGCGAAAGTTTCGAGAAATCACCGGAAAACCGTCAGTTCAAGGGTCGAGACCGCAACAAGTCCTATCGACATCCGTTATCAGAGGAAGCAAGAATCTGCGGATATGCTACCGTGCCATCAACTGATAAGAAAAAACATCGGTGTGCACTTAGTAATGAATACTCAAGTTTCACTCGCTGTATAGAATGTTAATCGACTCTCCATCATCCATCTTACTAGAATCTAATTGCGGAACTTATTCAGAGAGGCGGTTTCCGCTACTTTAAATTAATAGCCACGATCTAATCAGCTCGTTACACAATGTCGGCGAGATTTCGCCGATTAACTAGATGGCAAGTGTCAAGAGGAAAATAATTATCGCTATTATAATGCACTTTGCAACCTTCTCAAGCTATTTTAATTTTCGCACCACGTTCAGCCGGTTATGAAGATTTGTATCGGTTGGCGAAACATTATAAAGAAACACCAGCAGACGGCGCCACAAGATTAGGTGCCGATCGACTTACCGATCATAGAGAGAGCTTCAACGATCGAATGTTTAAAAACCGATTTATTGATAACTATTTCATATAACTGATAAATTACTTTAAAATGTAAATATCTGTAAAAAAAATGAATATACGTTTAATATTATATGTCTAATAAAGAAATATGAAGGAAAATCTATTATCGACTGAGTAGAAAACGATTTTTAGATTTGTAATTCAGTAGATAAAATAGTAATCTGCACTCATAATTATTAAGCATTATGGGTAATGCATAATTATTTGAAACAAATAAAAAAGACATATTAAAAATTATCAATTTTTGAAACATAGATTTATCAATTTTAAAAACACATATTTTAATAAAAATTATTTTATTATTTCAGAAAATGTCAAGTGCAAATTTAAATAAAAGAAATATATGACAAATCATTATTTTACTACTCTATACAATAAAACAATAAACATAAGGTTACTCGAACAAAAAACATAAGAAAATTAAAATGCAACTGTGATAACTTTTTCACAAACATTTTCAACTAATTATATTTATGTCGCTGTTTTCTAAAAACAAACTATACATGTGTGCATAAGATAATTCGCGTTTATACACATATATATATATATATATATTAAAATTGTATAAATAAATATCTGAACAAAAAATCATATCAATTATATTTTTTAAATAAACGTACAGCATTAATCTATCACGCTACACATTTCTAAATCACGCGAAAAAGAAATAAATAATTAAGACTAAGCACAAACAAATTCTAAGAAATAAATAACAATGCAAAAAAATAATCGAACATATCACATAAAGAGTACCATCTCAAAAATACCCTCGATTTCCACGAAATAATCTAGAGATAAATCTGTTCAAGTATGACGGATTAAGATCATACCCTTGATCTTATGGTTTTAATTTGCACAAATATTTTTTTTGTGGGAACAAATGTAGCTAAAGTGAGTTTATCATTTCGCACTATTTTCTCTATTTCGCATATTGTAAGAACGCGCTTTCTGACCATATTAAGTCTACAGGTGCAAGAGGAATAATCATTTTCGCCTCCTTCTTTTTCATCACGATTCCTTCCGCGTTATTTCTTTATTCCGCTGGCAGATAAATATAAAAAAGGAAGAAGTGCGCACACTTGGCAGGGGTCTTTGCAACAGTCCGTCTGTCACAAAGGAATCTTTTATTATCTCGCGCTTATTGCAGCCACCTTTCGAGTCCTCCGCGATGGAATTTCTTTCGCATCGAACCGTGACGGGCGGCTCAATGGGTCGCGAAAAAAGTGAAATCTTCTCTTAGGAGAGCAACTCGATTCTTCTTGGGGCTCTCCTTTCGATTCCATTAACTGCTATGGGACAATCAACTTTACTTACCATCGACGTGAAGTAAAACTTTTCGAATTCTCGCTCGTGAAGACGCGCCGACGTCAAATTCGTCGCTGTGTGCTGTGCGTGCTTCGACAAAATATCCTCGCCTTTCTTGCAAAGCCACGATAGTACCTGTAATTAAAAAATTAAACAAATATATCAATTTTGGTTCCTACAACGTTATTATGATTAATTAAAGATCAATTATTATACTATACTATGAAATTATTAATTAATAGAAAATTTTTTAAAATTTAATTAAAGAAACAGATTACACATTCTGTATATAATAAGTTATTGATACAGAAACTGATTTCAATAAACTTTTCAGAATGCAAATATATCTAGCTCATTCGAATATTTAGCTCATTGAAGAGAATGGATTATTTTTATCTTATCGTAATTATCTTTTTCATATTAATTTCAGAGATAAAAGCGATGAAGCAGCGGAACACTCTTGTTGATGCTCTATCTTTCAATTGCAATCGCTTTAGTGCTCCCTTCTTTTTAACGAGCTGTCGAATGAGTCGCAAGATCATATACATAAAATGATGCTTTAAAACGTAACCGGTCTTAAAAAGAACGAAGACATAATTTACATTGGACGTAACAATTATCTTGTATTCTTCTCTCTTTCGAATTCGCTTCTTTTTCTTCAAGGACTAATATTTACGAGGCAAAGATATATTTAGAAATTTTTCATTCTCTTTTAATAACTATGTATGTTTGCGCATTGCTCTCGCATTGTTAATGTCAAACGTTAAGTATCGAACAGAAAAATTCTCATAAGCGGATTTGTGTCGAACAGCCGCTAAATCGCAAGTCCATTCTCGAAGAACAGTGCATATAGCTTTGTAAAATGTCGGTATTCAATACAGCTGGACAGTGAGTGAGTCGCCGCGCATCCGAATTCGCCGGATAATTGAAGCTCTCCGACGCGGCTGTCTTTCGTTACGTGGGAGTTATTTACGGCAATATCAAACTCACCGTTTTATCACCGAGAATATGTTGCTTCATTTCAATTCGTACAACAGATGTAACAGGACAATACTGTGCTCGACTTTCGTCTCGATTAGTCACATCTTACGCAATTCCTCTGCAAGAAGATCTCTACCAATGATCGCGATATTCCCTTATGCAATCGCACGGTCTTCATTATGACGTAACCAAACGATCAACAGGAATGATTCTTTGATAATGATCGGTCCATGTCGAACGCGTGCTCTCGCTCGGTATTGCCACATTTGCCGTCATGCTCCAGAACTTGCAAACAAACGATGGACATATCGCACGGGGGGGAATTGTTACCTATGACTTATGAAGACTTAATGCTTGCTCTGGTCAAAGTATTAAGCCGGTGATTTGAACGATATTTCTGCCGTCGAACAATTATGATGAGATTGCGGAACCTAGTACCTCCGAAATGTCAAAATATTACAGATTTGTCTCAATTGGACATTCATGTGAATAAAAAGAGTTGATAAAAAACAGAAAACTCACATGAAGTTTGTATGAAGCAGGTTGTCAAAAGCGATAACAGCAATTTGCGGCAACGTAGATCCTGGAATTGAATTTATTTCTGCTTCGCGAGACATTCTAAATAGCAGGTATTAATCTTATTATTATTGTTATTTTCCGTTAGCAGAATAAAAATATCGATTCGATTAAAAATCGCGATCGAGGAATAAGATAAATTCGATTCCATTTAGCGATTTCTCCTTCTATTTTTCCTAATCGAAGATCAGCCTCATCTGCATAATCTGACTCATATACAATCTCTGACTCGATGTCACCCTTTGTCAGGGTCTTTTCTATCCGTCGCAGTCATTTCACCTGTCACACACATGCCGTCGAGAACCAAGACGTGTTTGTTGCAAGAAATTTACGACGACGACGCGCACGTCGAAGATCTTGCTGATAATTAGATCGCTTCTATGTGCGCGTCGCGCGTGATAAATGGCTAATCGTCCCACCACGACGCACAAGCGAGCGGAAAATATGCGGGGATAATTAACAGCAGCCGGAGGAGAATGCGCCGCGAAGGAAAGTGGATGAGACAAGCCAGGAAAATCATTGAGAGGAAGAAAGACAAAAGAGCAAAAAGAGTTTTGCCATGATCTGTTGCGTCTAGAATTAAACTTAAAATAAATCAAGTTTTAAACAAAAACATTATCAATTTTAAACGTTCAACGTTAAACATTCAAGGATTATTTATAATTTATTCTTATTAAGATAAAGAAATCCTATAAATTTTCGTTTAAATCGCTGATTTTGCAATCTCAAAACGTTTCTCGCAAGAAACTCAAATGATACCTCACATTATTTAGACGTATATATATTATCTAAAAGTATTATCGTACGCGAGATTGCATCCGAGATGAAATGAAGATGAACGTTCGCCGATGTTTGCAGATATGAGACAGGAGCTGTATATACACATGAGCATCAGAAGCGAGGAGGAAGGGAACTCCGCCTCTGCGATGAAGAAGGTGGACCCCTCGGAGGAGCATGATTGGGTCCAAGGAGAAACGGAAACCGCTTCGATCATAAGCAAACCGTGGTTTATTTGGGTCACTGGGCCGCGTTAGGTGAGTCGCCGATCGGATGTCGTGCATACGGCTCTGTACAGCACGCGGATCCTTCGAGTGTGCAAACCGTCCGTGGGATGATAATGTGGGAGCGGGCAGCGAATTTCGCGTATCGGCTATGATCGTGTACGATTTATCTCACGCATAGATCACGCCCGAGAATCACGCACACCGCCGCGATTTCTAGGTAAATATGCGAAGAACGGATACGCGGATGTGCATTGTACGGATTAGAGAATGGTATTTATGTCTCGTGCAGTGTCCACTCCAATGTTCGAGCGTCTGATTTCGCCAAGCGCACGCGACGATAATGCGAAAGAGATATGAAAGGAATATCAAGCAAAAGTCATGTTCTTATTTTCTAACAAAAACAATATTATGCAACAAAAAAGAATATATAAAATTTCATTTTAAATAAGAGCAAGAATATCACGACATCATCAAGGATAATTGTCCATTCGTAATAAATCATTCGCAAAAAAGAATAATTACGGCACGGAAAGTTTGATATTTTTTTTTTTTTACTAGATGCAGACGTGTCAGACGAGTGTCGGACGTTTTTGCAACTTCTCAACTCCGAACTTCTCTTCCCCGTTGAGTTATCGATCGGTCAAACGTGGAGGCAAACGTGGGAAATGAAAGTTAAATCACGCGCTAACTAATGTACACACGCCGTGCAGACCATAAAAAGATTATAATATATCATCAACCGGGAATTATATGCATTAAAAGCCGCCGGTATTTAAAGCGGGCGTACGAATATTTCATGCGCGATGCGGCCGGAGCGTGACGCTTAACCCAATTACGAATTTTTCAGAGCCTGTCTCGAGCGCGAGGAGAGCCGTGTCGACATGTCACTTCGTATCGATTGAAAGTATCCGAGCGGTGCGTGAAGCACAGACGTGGGAAATAAAAACTAAACCGCGCGCTAAAGCGACGCGCGTCTCGCGCTCGTTGCAAAATTAACGCTGTATAAATCATCGGTGTTGTATTCATCGGCGTTAGCGGAGGCTCAGTCTCAATGTCACATTCCATAAGAATCACGAGATAAAAAACGAGATACATGAAAATAATCGTGTATTTTCCTCCCTTTCTTGATTCTCTCTTGATCCTCTTGTCATTTACTTATTTGTTTGCAATTTTTTTAAACTGCTGGTTCACTATATAATTGCAACATCTCCGACAACACTGGCTTGACGTGAATAAAAACAAAATGTGGAATTTTAAGTACAACCAATATATCCATACGAAATGAACTTTCAAAAGATTCTACAGACTCGTGAGATTATAAATATTCACACAGCGGAAAGTATTACAAGAATCAAGACCTTTTGCCATACGGTTAATGCTAAATTCTCATCTTGCGGTGAACATGATTCTGATATCGAGGTATCGGTGTAAAAATGGAAAAAATTCACGTGCGCGCACGTGAAAAAGTCACTTGCATCGATTTGAATATCGTTAATGGATTCGATACGCCTCTCGACTATTACTACCGAAACGATCCCCGTAAGATGCAACGCTAGATCTCGTACCGTCCCGTTAAGGGAAAGATACACGGAAACCTCTTCGATCATAAGCAGACCTTAGGTTATACAGGTCACTGGGCCGTGCTAAGTGAACGACGATCAAATACCGTAAACACGTGTGCGCACGTAGCATGTATACGTATGCGTGAGCGTATGTGTGTATGTATGCGCGTGGTGAGTCAGGTGCGAGCGTGCAAACGAACGTTGCACCGAGCCCCCTACTCCTCCTCCATCTTCTCGCCGCAGCATGCAGCGATCTCACGCGTCGCGACCTCGACGTGGACCGCGTGCGTTTTATCTCACCTCCACACGCCAAAGCGTGCAAACGCGCGCGCGAGCGTGCACGCCTAACGGGCGATAGGTATTTAGGTTCCGTCGTGGCGCGCGGCTCTCTACCGAGACGCTTCCGCATCTGCGGCGCATCTTCTCACGCGCGCGTGGACCGCGCGATCGCTTATCGCTTATGGAAAACGCGGCGTGTTCGATTCGATACCTCGGACCGCGGTGTCGTTATGACTCCGCCGGTTACAACATCGGCCAATTACCGATACCGTGTACGTTTGGAAGAAAGAATGACGCGGACCGCAAGCACGTGGGAGTGGGTGACGCGTTCGACCACCTGGTCCACAATATATGCACAGGGGAGTTGAATAGGTTGAATAAACTTTCGGAATAAATCGTTGCTTGCACGAAAAGGACTATCTCGATAGCGTTTTCCTTGGAAAATCGTTTGAGAAACTTAGACGTATACGAAATAGGAGATACGTCTAACTCTACAACATTCTTTAAATAGGAAGACATCAATTGTGAATTGAATCGTTGTATGATAAATATCTGAAGATCCATAATTAAAATAAACTGATCCAAAGTCCATTAATCTTTAAATCATTGCAAACCAATACATCTTTGTATAATTACTTAAAGATATTATTTTAAAGTATCTTCAGTGTTAATAATTATCCCTCCAAGAGCAATATTGTATGTTCTAAGAAATTTTCATCAAATGCTAATTATTAGAATATGAAGCAAAATCTCGATTGAATTAGATATCCGTAAAGTACTATTCGTCACAAATTTTATTATCTCATGCATCGATAAAAAGGACTTTATTATCACTCCGAATAGCCATAAATACTTCCATATCTTGCTTAATTACCTGGGCGTACACGCGAAAGTAAACCGTGCACGCGAGAGCTAATTCGATCGAAAGTATCCCGAGTTTTTTGCCACGGAGATGCTTTTATTCGACGAACGTATACCGAGCGAGACGCGCACGAATCTCCTCTCACCACGCGATGAAGACCTTCGTCGCGGTAACGACGTACCTTCCTGAAACCTGCGTTTTACGACACCGCCTCGTTTGAGTTTCGGGACGCGAGCCTCGTTTTATCGTCCCAGATTCGCGGCGGCATGGCTTGTCGGCGAACGAAAGGAAAGAGGACGACGAACCAGGAACACGATATCGCTTAGCTCCGAGGGTTACCGAGACCCGAATTTTTATTCGCGATGACACAACTATCCACGCTGGTTCGCATGCTACTTTCTTACGGTCGATCGCATGCGTTACGAATTAACACGTCGCGCTTAATGCATTAATGCATGCGATTGACGCATATTGATTTTTGTGAATTCTCGAAATGATCGTAAAGTGAAATGTTTCGACGGTGATTCCGTTTGATGGCGCGAATGGACACGCAGACGGATCGCGTTCGCCAGATATTCGATAACGAGTTGCTAAGGCGCGAAATAAGCGCATAACTTACGAAAAGTCAGACAATGGATGATTCATCGAGTCATCGAGTTCGACGTATGGTTAATTTGAATTTTCGAGATGCTCGAGACTGATTAAAAAGCGAATGGCGCGGTCGCCGATTTGTCGACAGAGAGACTCGCCGCCGGTATTCAAAGTGCGATTAATTGAAAGTTTTACCCTCGACGAGTAGCTCCGCAATTTATCTTCGTCCGCGTGACGCACGTGTGTTCCCGCTGAATGCGGCACGAATATTCGACGAGATGCCTAACGAGCAAAATTAACACCTAATTTTCAGCCGTACATCTGGAAGTATTAGGTATATACATAATCAATTAACCCGTGAAGGTTCAAAATGCCTAACTGTTCACGATAGATACAAGTTCAGGCTTGAGATAAGTGAAATCAACATACAACATCGATACATTCGTGCAAATTATTTCTTGTATAAGGAAAAGAATAAATAACGACAACAAGTATCAAAACAATAAATAAAAAACCACACACTACTTTATTTATATATTATATAATTAAAGATTAATTATGTGCATAAGATCATATATTTTTTGTAATCGATTAGCAAGATCACACAAATCGTAAAACACAATAAATTCGACCACAATAAAGCAAGTAATGTAGCTAAAACGTTTCCCAGAAAATTCAGAAGAAATCAGAAGAGAACTTTATAATATCGTAGCGTCCCGTGGAGTTGGAAAGGATTGATTGTCAATGGAGAACAATCGAGAGAAGCGAGGCGCCGTTCGAGAGGGACTGTGCAGTGTGAGGTTCGACGCGCGATTTATTCGTTCGACCATTTTTCGCGCTTTGACGTTGATACCATCTCACTATGGGACAAGCGGTTTGTTTCTCCGTTTGTACGCCGCGAGCCCAGCCAGAATTAATGGCTCGACGCGGTCGATCGCCGGTGCGGGCCGCCCACGCCCGAGAATCCGCGATTCGCTATCGTTCAAAGTTTGATTTCCGTTTCGCGCGACGTATGTCCTGTCAATTGAACCGTAACGTACATAAAATGCGCGTGAACGGTTGTCGATATGATCAATTTTGATTGACGTGGTAATTTAGATATCAAGTCGTTGCAACGGATATTGCGAATGACGAATGAGGGGAAGAAGATAAAATATTATATCTTACTCTAACAATATGCAGTTGTGATTTTGATATATTATAATTTGTAATCCCTCTTGTCAGAGAGATAAGAAAAAGACATTATACCAATAACGTACTTTACAAAAAAATCCATACAGTCTCGTTTTCGTACCAATATGAAGATTATGCACAAAAAATGATTTTCCAATAATATATTCAATTCGTAGAAACATCGTAGGTGTTATAAAAGTTATTAAATCTTAAATGTTATTATTCCATTATACATATACTCATAGCCCGTTTAAAATATCGAATCATATTTTTTAAAAGAACAATAATAATAATTTCATGGCGATGGTTGGCCACGTCACGTATGTCCATCGTATATCAATGAATGGCAACTGTTAATCATTTTCTTGCGACCTGCATCATACCCTGAGTCAGTCATCGAGGAACTCGGAAGATCGAATCGCTCGTCGTATTGAATTCCTCGATGCCGCACAAGCGTGCTGTCAAGTTGAACGCGAACTTGACAGCACGCTATCAGTCAACGGGGAGACACTGCGAGACGAGATGTGGGAACATCATGAGATAAGATTTATCGTACCAAGTACCGATCGTGAATAAAATCTGAAGCGGAGATATCGCGCGCGCACCAGCGAATATGATACTTTTGTGTTTGAAGATTGATTCGCCCGAGACTTAATTCTAAGCATCGCGGACGTAATATCGTCGTATAAATCGCGAACTGATGATTGATAGAGCGTGTTCCACATGCCGATCATTGGTCATTGAGGAAGACAAATTGGAATATTTTGTATTCATGAACTATTTGACATTTTTAGAGATAAGGACGCATGCTGAGATTACGTATGATCGTGATTTTAAAGGACTCGTATCGATTTAAAAGATACCGAAATTCATCTGGACGGTTGGAGGTATCGATGGTAGGGCCAGTATATATGTGTGTCATGTGCGCAATCAACGTCTCAATGAATAATCGCACCGCCAAAGGCTGCTCTTACCACGATCTCTCAGTCTCATTCTCGTCGCAGAAAAGATGGGACTGCAAACGAGACGCGGCACGATGATCCGATATTCAGGCGAGAGTGGGAAAAAAATCATCTATCAAAGATGACAATCGGATGAAGGAAGATGAAGAAAGACGAGCGATGGCTTATAAAGTGTCATAGTTTGTCTCGCCGATTTTCTAAATTAATCGCTTGCATATAGGATGACAATTATCATAATAAGGATATAGTGAAATAGACGCGCACGTGAAGATCGAAAGCAAAATACATTGACATTTACTTCGAAGCTATTATTATACAAATGAAAACTGTTACTTGATGTCATTTCACAGAACAGTTGATGTTAATTTCTCCGTGCCAACTGTAACTCTGCAATTTGCATAAACATTGATGAAAGCGGACATTATGATCTGGGTGAGTTATAGTTATGGTATTGACTGTCGGTTTATGCGTGCGAGAAAATAATGTTTTTGTCATAATCATTAACGCGCTTAGGAAGTGAAACGCTCAGTGTGTGGCAACTAGTTAAAGCTTTTATTACGCTACTATAATACTGGTATGAGTATGCATAACATAAGCATTCGGATCACGAACTGCGTTACGTAGTCTGATAAAAATCTAGCAATACAATATTGTTTTCAATTTATGATCTTATTTAAAATGGCGCTCGTTAAATACTCGGAATATTCCATCGTACCACATATTTGTATCGCATAACATTTCTGATCAAATTTACAGGTTGCGGAACAGAGAAGTATAATAAGAAATATAATAATTTTAACCACGCCAAAAATTATCACTGCTACAGTCCTCAGAGATTAACATCCGCATGTTACGCGAAAATCAACAGAATTTAAACAAAACTCCATGCATAACATTCGTATATAACGATACTTTTAAGATATAAATATTTTTCACAATTTTATTGCCTATAAATCTATTTGTAAACATTTTATACAAATCATATCATTATACAATCATTTATATAATTATATCGTGCGTATATCGTTATTTTTCAATACACGGAACGAGGGAATTTTGCTGAGGGATTTAAAATTTTACAGGTCTGAAAATAATTTTGTTGGGCCATCAAAATAATTTTGTTGAAACCTTAAAAATAATGAGCAATGCAAAAAATTTTGATATTCTAGCAACTAGTTTGAGCGTTCTACATAATTTGTGTAGATTATATCGTAGAAAATGCCACTTTACAAAATCATGTATAGCAACGTGATCGAATCTATAATAAAATAGTCGATAATTAATTGATCCGTGTGTAATCATAGCTTCGATACAACAGTGATTCTTAATATTGTGAAGTTACGGGACAGATGAGCAAATTCTCTTTGCTGGACGTCATAATAAATAGATCGGTACGCTCAAAACAAATGTCATTCCAGCATGCAAATGCATCGCGACGCAACATTTATCGGTATCGTCGTGGATCTCGTTGCAAATGCGTCGATTGGCCGGTACCAGCCCCAATCGCGGTTAAACAGCAAAATAAAAACAAGTCGGGGCGGCGTGCCGAGAAGTGCTTGGCGTATACCAAGAAGTGCACGAGGTAATGAGGATACAATTTACTCCTAATAAGAAGATACGCATCATATTTTACGAGCGGACTTCTCGCTTCCGCACCATGTACAACGTCTCTTGCCATAAACCCGTTGCACGTACAGTCCTGGCCATTCAAAGGCGCGAATGTCTTAACGAGCGGGTCCATAAAGACAACACAATCCTTAGATTCTAAATTCTCCGTATAACGAAGTCGTTTTTTTTATCCAAAGTTTTTGCAACCTATCTTTGCGATAACACGGTAATCGAGGCGGATATGCGCATATATCTTGCAAGATATGCAATTTCATAGAAAAAAAAAGATAGAAAAAGATTAGTTGCAGTAGCAAAAATCTGTATGTGATAGTTCTAAATTTCAGTTATTATACACATTTAGCTACCACACACAGATTCTTACTGCTGCAACTAATCTTTTTTTCCGTTTCCCTTAAAGCAATTGAGATTCTAAATTAGAGAGGTTCTGAAGTGGGAGAGAGTAAGTATATCCAAGCGCACTTTATCCAAGCACAAAAGTATCTGATTCTCTAAGTTCTACGACCAATTCTAGAAAAGATCGAGAAATGGAGGAACAACGAGCGAAAATGTGACTCGCCAAACTTAGGAACTTAGATAAAACTGGCTTCCATTAATCGCGCTATTAAACTTCCGGTATCAGCGAGTCCATCAGGACTATCTGCTCTAATGGCATCCCGACTGCACTCCACTACCGAGTTCAGGTCTATCGACGGAAGCGATTCAAACGAGGGAACTGCGTTCAGTACATAGGAGGGGTAGACGCCAACTGATTACGCAGCTACGAAGAAAGGGACTGCGCGGTCCGGTGTGTAACATATATACGGAGGAAAGGGGTCTCTACGGAGAGAGCCGAGATTATAGTTATTACTGTAATAAAGATACATGGTTTGTTTGTACTCCGTTCTGAGGAGAGAAGGCCTCCTTCGTTCTCGCTGGCCAGGTTCGTTACGATTTATTTGCCCGCGAGCCGAGGAAGTATTACCGCCGAGGCCGACGCGATGTTAAAATCTCGATACCAACTTGTTCGAGCCTTTCTTCCGAATAATTTGTCAAGAGATTCGTACGCTTGTAGAGTCTCCAAGTATAGAGTTCTCAGGTAATAGGCATATCTATTCTCGTTGTCTTTTTCATCGAATGCTGCTACGTAGATTCTATATATAATTGTATATACACATAAATGAGAACTCAATTGAGTCGATATGAAAGTGGTATCGCGTTCTATGCGAACACTCGCCGAGAGCGAATATTTTATCGAGGATTAAGCTCTTAAAGAAGAATTCCATTCGCGATACGTTCGAGCTCGTAAAATATCACTCGCACATCGTTACACGGGAGCGAGTTTTGTTGAAAATCTAATTTACAACCGCAGATTGCGATCGTGCAGATTACAGGTTATGGATTACAGATTACAGGTTACAGACGCTCGTTACGACGGTCTGCCGGTTGTTCGTAAGTTCTAATTTGCGCCGCAAAAAAGACGTCGGTGCCATCTCCGATTCCGATAGAAACCAAGTCTTATCTGCTACCGCCGCCTGTTAATCGATTGCATTCGTTCTGTTTATCGGCGGTTATACGACAACGTTTTTCCTTAACAAAGTCTTCCCGTGGGAACCGATCGCCGGTATGAAATCTCATCGCGCAGTACTGAAAACGCAGTACTGAAACCGTTCGGGTCGACGGACTTACAAAAGAAAATAAGATGCCTCTTTCTCTCTTCTTGCATGTCGATATCCCGATCTGATAATTATCGGCTCTTTTGCTGCATCAAATGCAAAGATTCTCACGGGTATATAAAAAAAAGAGATGGACATTTATTTTTCGATTTGACAAAATTTTATTCTAAATTTTTATGTAATTTTCAATAGGTAAATTTTATAAACCTTTAAACGAATTTTGTGCACTTAAATTTTTTAAGTAAATTAAATTTTAAAGCTATTGTAACAGAGGAGGCAAATACTGCTACAGCTGATACTTGTGAAACAAATATAGAATGATTTACAAGTTTGAAGAATCATGATGCTGAATTGTTGTTATGTTTTAATTGTTGTGTTTTAATTGCTGAGACACTTTACAACGTTATTCGCTTATTTTAGACTCATTCTGTGCTTGTTATTCATCTTCGTCAAAATAATCAATCATAATCACAAGAGTGTTTCAGCCAGCAATTAACGAACAAACTGCAATAAAATGTCTCCAAGGTTCTGACATCCTATGTAATCTAAGTAAGCGATATTAAAGCTTGACTCCATCCTAATGCATGCCATCAAGTCTCGTCGTTTCCCCCTTCGTTCGGCCGTTATTTACGAGGGGGGCGGATTAAAGAAGCAATTTCAAGGAACGCGAAGCGAAGCAAGAGACGGTATCACGCGCGGCACAACGTTTCCTCGATAAGATAAGGCCGCCTGTAACCAGGACCACTTATGTGACGGCTCTTTAAGCAGTGCCAGTGCACGAGCGTAAAAACTAATTACACGTGTACACATATTTACGCTTGACGCGACGGTTCCACTCGCTCTCGCTTTTCCTATTTATAAAACAGCGTTTAGCAAGAATAGAAACTATTGTTCGATGGATGTTGTCGCCCTTTCGATCGTGCTGTGAGACACTTCTTCATATCGCATGCACGACATTTAATAATTTTTACCTTTTTTTAAGAGGATATCGTGCAACATTATTCTTACAACGAAAGAAGCGACATAAAAACACCAATTTGTAATTCTGACAAAAACAACTTGACAAGAAGGAACAAACAGCAAATAAATTGTCAAATTTTAATCACAAATATAAATTATCACAAAAACAGAGAGAAAGAGAGAGAGAGAGAGAACTAATTATTTTCTATTTACACTATTTTAATTACATGTAGATATAAAACTACTGTACTATGATTCTCGAAAAGTAGATCTTCTCCTCTTACGAAACATGTTTCGAAATCTAGAAATCATCGAGACAAAATTATGAATATGCAAATGATTGCCGCGTCGTTGCCTAATCACATTAGCGTCAATCGGTCCATCGATCCATCTGCCTCTGCACAAATCATGAGTTTCTCCAAAGATTATCTACCTCACTCGATGCAACGATTGAGCCACTTCTGTTATCCAACGAATTATCTGCGCAGCGTGGTAAGCAGTACTTGCCGGAAAGTTCGCGACAGCCGACGATTTCCGATACAGAATAAGTACGCTCTATCCACGGGAGACATTAACGCCAGAAGAAGAAGCAAAACGTGTCTTTGGCTATTTATTTCGATGTCATGAATTATTCTCGCGACAGCGGTATAATTCGCGGGGCGCATGATATATTATAAAAATCAAACACGGTTGACAGGTAGTTCGATAGACAAAAGGCGCCATTGGCGAGGCGTAAATCACTTCAAGAGCCTCGGAACAAAAGAGTCGTGCTACCCTCTCTCATTTCTGTCTATCTTTTCCCCTTTTTTTCGCTTTATAGCACCGGCAGTCTCTCCGTTTCGTTCGATGGCTCTGAAAAGTTTTTTTTAAAAGACCACACAGCACGGTCTTTGGCGACCGCGACGACGCGGAGAACATCTCAAAAAATCATCACGGCCCGCCGAGGATTCTGGCGGCAGACCGGTCCAACGCCGAAAATCGAACTCGAGTACCTGTCGCGCTGTCCTCCGAGAGTGGCGCGATCGGTATCTCGCCGGTAATCCATGAAGGATCCTCGAAGCTGGTCCGTAACACTTTTTTATCCGAAGCACGTCGCTTATAACAGCCCGAGGGAAAGGGACGGCGTCGATAAAGGATCGGCCGTAAGTCTCGGCCGGTCGAGAAAAGAGATATCTTCGTTTAATGATACTGGATGTTCCCCGGATAAGCGAAGGACGATATGTAACGGGCGAGCGGGCGCTGTAAATTGTGGGTCATCGAACGTGAAACGCTCCAGAAAGCAACACCGCGATACTTTCCCCATGACCAATTCATGAATGGAACACGGATTAATAGCGGACTACGAATAGCGCGCGCTTTATCGGATATGGTGCATCGATGTACATGGATTTTTTTTTATCAGTTAAATTGTACGACTTGTAATTGAAAGAACGATCGCATAAAGTAACATTGTTCGACCGATAGACAGGTAGGGATACATCATTAATTTAGAGGTAGAAATTAATCACTGTCAACGACGATCGGAAATGAAGAAAAAGAACGCTAGAACGCTGTGTGTGAAAATTCTTAAGCTATGGATCATGATAAGCAGTCGCTTCGACTCACTCGTATATACACGTGTCAATGGGGAATGTCCACAAGATTCCGTGGGCCAATCTCATATAGCAGCATATTTTTTAATTTTCGTTCGTCCGCGCGTTTCTACAATTTGTCATCCGCTCTGAAACTCCGGTATCCTGGGGAAGCTTGCTCCGAAAAGTTAACATTATGAAGGATCGCAGCGATGTTGTTACTTTCTCAGACTTCGATCGTTAAAGAACCAGTTCGAATGTGTGTGTGCAGTGCACTCGATCGCGCAGAAATGCAATGCGGTACGTTCACTTGCACGAGACCGCGCGATTATTGACGACAAGCCGACTGCGAGCTTGATGCTTTAATGCCGGTTTCCGTTTCGGTTCGCGCGCTACGTCCGTTACTACACTCGGATGCTGCGGCAGAGAAGGAATCACTGATGCCCGGACTGATCTCAGGTTAAAACGTACCTACACTATACTCGGAACCACACGCCCCACCTACCTACCGCGATGCACGAGCCTTCTGGCACGTCGTCCTCTGCTACACCTTCGATTTTCAAAGATGCATACAGCAGCGAACGAGATCAAAATGAGACGCGACATAGAGTTTGTCCGTCGCGATTAAAGATGAAATTGGTGAAATGGTGGAAAAGGTGAAATTCTACACTTTCTTTAGATTCCCGTCAGATATTTTTGAAATCATTTTTCTTAACATTTTTTTTATATAGCTACAAAACAGCTATTTTGAAAATTTCGTTCATTTAAAGAGTATTATTTCTATTATTTAAATCATTATATTTAAATTTAATTATTACTAATGTGCGCGATTTTAAATTAGAAAATAAGTATATTTTACTGCGCGCATTTAAATTATCAGACTTCCCGCGCACAAAAATATATTCGTGAGTGCAAATTTGAATAAGAACCAAATGCGAATGAGAATTGCAACATGTCATCTTAAAATATGCGCATAGAAAATTACGTCTCATTGAACGGCTAATGTATTAAAATCGCAGCTTATATGTCAGTACTAATGAAAAATGTTGTACAAGGATTACAACGCATATTGACATTAATTTTATTTCACAACAAGATTGCATTCGTAATAGCAACGTTATTCAATGTATCCGATTACGATTAAAAATATAAAACTGAAGCAGATATCCGTCATGTAAATTCGCGAGTGAAAATCTAAAAACGATTCCTCGGTTATCACGAAACTGTAGAAGAGTAGAACCGTGGTAGATCGGTGAAAGATTAGAAGATCCCATGCTCCGGGAACGTCTCGGGACGCAGAGTCGTGCCTGCGGTCGGGCCATGCATACTTAATGACGCGACCGGGTCTCGTAAAGCTATTTCTTGTAATAAGGATCTTCGTCCAGCGAGTGGATCTCGAATAAGTATGACCACCGGCAGCGGGGGACCCGATAACTCGTGCCGCATAATTCACGAGACCGGCTGCGTTCAATACGAAGCACTTTTGAGGAATGCTTTCTCTCCCTCTCTCTCTTTCCTGATAGCTCAAAAATAACAGCTAGGTCCATGAACCGGATTCGAAGGTCAAGCGCCCTTCCGCGTGAGATTCGTAGCGAGTGTCTGAGAACAACCGTCTCATTGTTAACGGCGGCCGGATACCACATTCCAGTTCTAATTAGTCTTTTAGAATAATTAAACACTCGCACGGGAGTTATTAGATCGCAACAAAATTTCCAACGTTTCCCGATTCTTTTAATGAGCGCCGTGAGGTCTTTGGTCTCATCGCGCGCGTGCGTGCGTTCTCCGCTCTGGAGTATGAATTAAACATTGTATCGGTACGTTAATGCCGCTTGCCGACTATGCAACGATAATATGCACCGGCGCGGCGCCGGTATCTGCGCACGCGGATCAGAGATCTCCCCAGGCGATCGTCCCGGAGACGCGAGTGTGCATACGTAGCTTTGTCTGCAATGAAATTGCAGATGCAGCTACGCGCAATGATGCAGCGAAACGACGCCGACGGTACCCGCCATGAAGATCGGCGTCGATTAGGATCGGCAGAGACAACACCGGGCGCAGAAGTAGCGATAATAATGAGCTACTTGCGGCCGATACCGTCGGGAATTTGTCACAGCCCACTTCGTACGTCCCACCTCGTCTCAAGATTAATTATGATAGCATCGCTACCACAAAGAGAGCGCTCTCTTATCCGGACGACTGAATTCTCGTGGCTTTCCGCGCCATGCCTGGTCCAAGAGCGCTACAACACCCGGATAATTACGCGTTATCATGCGTATCAATTAGATTTTTTTATCAACATCAAAGCAAATGAGAATATTTGTAATAGACGATAATTTCCAGTATAAATTCCCTCATTTCTCGCAGTGCCTCCTATCTGAGTTCTAAATGATTTAAAAGGATCCGGCTGATTAAATCGAGTTTATCATTTCCAACGTCTTCTTTTCATACAATTTATTCCGTTTAATTAACGAATCGAATTAATCATTCTGACAACCTATCATAGCAAAACTTGTCTACGCGCGCGACGAGACATCGCGAAGTAAAAAAACAGGATTCTTGATATCATAACTGCGTCTTTACGATAAATTCTACGCTTCTACATGTTTTTCAATATTGAAGAGATAAATCTTAAAATTAATAAATTTAATATATGATTAAATGAATGTCTGATTAGCATAAATTTGTCAATTTCAATATATTTTAAGTATAAATTATATATAATGTATAATGACTTAGATTTCTATAAGAATTTCATAAAATAATTTTATAAAGAAATATATATTAAAAAATTGTAGAAAGAAAGAAAAATACTAAAGAAAAATATAATTCTCTCTAATACATTTTTACTTATTGTACATTAAATCATTACTTAGAATTCCTGAAAGTTTATAACCTTCTCAACATTCATCCCTGGAAAAGGAGTCAACTGACCGCAAAATCGACGAAGAAGAGGAGGTAGAAAGAGCCGGCTTAGACTGTGAACGACGTGCTTGGTCAAGCAGTCATCCTGGCTCTGCGCTCAGGAGGAACATGCGTGCGTGCATAAGACATGCGAGTATATGCACGTACGGGCTTACGCACGGACCTGGCAATTAGCATACCAGAGCGTTCCAGGAACCGGCAAGTCGTTCATCGTCGATGCGAGAATGCGCCGGGTTCGGTGATTCACTCATCGACTTGCCATCCTTCGAAATTACATGTATAGACTTCCATTGATGTTCTTACAAGAAAAAGCGAGCTGCGCAAAAGAAACGTGCGCTGCCGCTTTGGTAAAAACGATGCGAATTCAATCAAAAGAACATGATGGGTTATATAGAGATTTTCTAATATATTATCGTAATAAATCTTAATGTGTGATCATCGAATAAATAACTGAGCGTATTGATTCACAAGCGTATGAATTCATTTCCATCAAAAATAAAAATCTGCTATATATCCTATTCAAATTGGAACTTAGTTTAATAATTTTCAATTTTGAAATTGTATTTTATTTAGCAGAGAAGCTATGCAACTTTCCTAGCAAAATGCTGCATATCTTAACAATTTCTTAAACATTTACATTTTGTTATTATAAGAAGAATTCTAACGCAGAAAATTTCGAAAAATCTTCAGTAATCTTTGGTAATTCTATATTTTCAATATGCCAAATCTCCTTATCTTGCGCAACAAATTAGAAAACAAGTTTTGCGAGTGGGCCAGATCGTCCTACGCGAGCTGCAGGGAAAAGACTGTCTCTGCGAAAAGACGATAATGATTCCCGGCGAGGAATCCGCGCAAATTACGACCACGCTTCTACGATTGCGTTCTCGATCGACCACGTGTACTACAATATTCCATGTCGGGCGAGAGTGTCGCAAATGTGTGCGAAGCGTCGTCGTGACAAAGTGGGCATATATATATATATGTTACGACTGAGGTTACAGCACCGGCAATAAAAGTCGCTCGCGACACTCGAGAGAAAAGAGTAGACAGCGAGAGCGAGAGAAAAAGAGAAATGTTGCAACGATAGAGGAGAACGGGGATATATAATTTATATAGGTCTTAAAGGATTGCACAAGAATGTCTGGTCCACCAAGAAAGACGACGGCACGGTGTCGGCGGCGGCGCCTCGTGATTCGACGCGCCTTATCGTCATGAAAACAACACGTCCAATACAGAACATAAAGGATCGACAAAGGACCGATCGAGAATCGTAAAATGCGATTGTGCCGCGCCGACAATTGTAATATCGACCGATAAACTCGATAAAGCTCCGAGATTGATGAGATGTACGAGTTGTTGATTCAACGAAATCCGTGCAAAAGGAGAAAATAAAAATTATATTCTATAAATACTTTTTTAAGATACTCTTTGTGTGAGTTTTAAAGATAATTAAATCCAACGATAATTAAAGAGAAATCCATAGCCATAATACGCTGTATTTTTTAATTCAAATAATTCAGACATATATGAAAGTACTTGCAAAAATAAATTTTTATTTTTTCATGAAAATATATAATTATATTTTGAAAGACAAAATACATTTAATTTAAGGTTTCTATTTGTGCTACAATTTTATAAAAGTTTACAAGTAATTCGATTAACAGATATAATTTCGAATATTGACGCGAATAGCGCCTTCTTTGTCGTCAATTATGCAATTTATTGTTCGATTTGGTCTGATAATTCGCGCTTTCATATTTCGTGTCCTCATTTCTTGACAGTACAAGATCACACAGTTACAGATCCATTTCGCGATAAAGCCATTACGCGATGATTACTCCGGAAACACTATAATCTCGCTATATGCGCAGGCAAATGCGGACGATAAGAGTGGGTAGTGTTCAGGTAGAAATGTTACATCCAGCACGCGGTCACAATTTCACTCAAAACTTATTATACAGGATAAATTTATAACATCAAGATCGATTTCGTAGAAAGTTAGTGGAGCGCGGATTTCAGATGACTTCTCGATTTGAATGGAAAAACGTCCACGGAACGTCTCGAACGGTCCGCCCCGAAAAAACGAGCAGAAAGGATGTACCCCCGCGAGAAGTTACCTCTATTTTGGATCATCGACTCGACCGCAGGAAGCACACTTTCGAACCTCTTTTTTTTACCGCTATCCGAGCAGCAGAAGTTACGCGATATCGTCGCGGCTACCGCAGATCCGCTGAAAGAGAGACGAAATAAGAAAGTCCCCGTGATCGCAATTATACCTCGGTTTCCTCTTGCAATCCAAGGTTATCAAATAAAGCGCCGAGAACCATTAGTAACACTTTCATTAAGTCTTAAGGTTCATTACCGCGAAATCGCGTAATCTACCTCGCAGGAATTACGATCGCGTTACGCTTAGACGGCAGTCAGTGTTTTTACATCGCTTCGCCCGAGGTTTCATTTGCATGTAATAGATTCAACGTAATGCATCACCGCAAGTAAGCTTCGTAGAAATCAACTCTTTAGCTCAGTCGTAATTTTACGCGATTACTTTTCAACTGAATTGCTTTAATATAAATTATAGCACTACACGGAAAGAACGGCTTTGCTGAAAATTCAGCTAGATACAGATCCGAAAATAATTTTATTGGATTATAAAAATAATTATGTAGGACGCTCGAGCTGGTTACTAAAATGTCAAAATTTTTTGCAATATATTGCTCATCACGCTTGAATTTCCTACATAATTATTTTGATGTTCTAATAGTTATTTTCATATCTATATTTAGCTCAATTTTTAGAGACTTCAAATCTTTCTGTATATAAATATCGCTATTACTTTCGCATTAAATTACATACGTACATACTATACGGTCGCTTTAAATCTTGCGTGTCTATATTAATTCACACAACAATGTAACAGCACGAAAGACCTGAGTCTCCAAATTTGGATCTATAGACGCGGTCGTCTCGCGCTGAAGGCCAAATTCCAGCGGTAGCCTCGCTGAGAAAATAATTACAAAGTAACGAGAGAGCCAGAACGATGAGTAACGACACCCATGCGGGCAAAGATATGGCGGTTTAACGTCGGCGAAATATCGCCGGGATTATTCATTGGCCCCACGGTAGACCTGATTGGAGATGAGCGAACTCGATAAGGACCCTCGGGCCTCGCGAAAGAATTTTCAGGTCTGGGAGCAGGTGTCGCGTACGAGCAACCTGTTTCAACCGAGAGAAAAGAATTTGCAGTTCAGTCTTGTCGTTCCCTACACAGCCACTGCGACGCGATCCAATAAGCCGTTTCGTATAAATTTGCTCTGAGTAATGCACGAAAGCGGACTGGCGATCGTAAGTAAATCTTGCGCGATCGTGAACGTGATACTTTCTTGACGTTGATAAATTAAAGAAAAAAGGGCGCAAATACATATCTGCTTTATACATTTCGCACATAGATCTTTTCTTAATCATTCAAGCCAAACTGTAAAAAAATCTTTAATATTTAAACGTACATTTTTATATTTCATTATATATTATTTATTTATTTATGCAACATAGAAGGAAGATTCAAAAAATAAAATTATCTAATGATATTTTTCTTTATACTAACATTCACTCTCTCAAACGTAAGTGGATTCATTCTTCGAAACGTTGAAGAACATTCCAACGAAGCGTAATCATTTTTTTGCGATTGTATATTATATGTATCATTGACAAAGATGGTGCTAAGATACGAACTGTATGAACATGGCACAGCGTACATCATACAAATATTTATAAGGCACGCGCGTGCACGTGCGATGCAACCGATACATTTCGCGAGCGTTACGACGAGGCATTGGTAGCGAGCGTGATCCATGGATCGTGCACTTCCTACAGGATTAAGCGTTCGCCTTCTTGTCGTGACCTGTGAACCTTCGCGCTTCTTTTAGCAGGCGAAATAGATCGCTTGCGCGAGGAAAACGGAGATCGAAAGCGCATATAAAGAGAAAATATCTGAGAGGAAGTATACAGCGTTCTTTAAAGAATATATTATATTTGAAAATCCTCTGATACGCAAAAATTTTGCTCCTAAAAAAGTGATCATATATTTCTTTTCCAAATTTTTAGTTTTTCGGACCTTATTAAAACTCCTCAATCAATTCTAGTTTCTTCAAAGAACAACATCCTACAATTTGATCTAAATCTTAACATAAAACATCCTATAATAATTACTGCTGAAATTGATCTAAATATACAAGCAATTCTCTCGATACGCGAATAACTTTCCATTGGCAAATCAAATATCGGAGTCGAAAGCCAGTATGCTCTCTTCAAAGATATAACGGATCAATCTTATTAAATTATGTTTATGCATATCTATAAACGGTGACTTCGCGGTAATCGAGATAGCCTCGCAGCCGGCAATCGCGCGGTATTCGAGCCTCGTATAGCAATCGACGGCGCGATATTTATCCAGCCGGTATCAAAGTCAAGGCCCCTGTGGCCGCGAACGCTAGAAAATACAGGGTGCGATTTATTATTCTGAAACGCTCGGCGCGCGCGGGTAAATACATGGGCCTGTCACGGACCAGCCGATGGAGTTACGATACGGGATTCTATAAGAAGAGCCGAGGAGAGGCGCTAATCGAATCGACCGTCTCGGTCCGTTCCAGGCTGAGCTGCGTGCACATAGTTTATCGTCTTTACGCCTAATTACCAAGTTAATTGCCGATACAGGCCGCGATGCACGCGCATTTCGATGCCGCGTGCGTTCAAAGACGTGCCTGCCTTAAGAGAGGTTCTCGGACCTGAGGCACGCGATTATCACAATTAATGAACGATTACGTTATCTACCCCCTCCCCCTTTGTCCCTTCACCTCTGCTCTAGCTTCCTCTTCTAGAACCTCTCAATCTCTCCTAACGGTCGCGTTCTCTTCATCCTCCCTCTGACCATAATCTATACCCATAATTCCTCCGTAATAGTCTCCTCCCGCCCTCCGTTCCGTTCGAACCGGCTCTGTCTTTCCGTCGAGTTTATGATAAACGCGCCTTAAATCAGTCACAGTGTATTAGCGGTGCCGAAGGCGGATTACGGGGTGGAAGATAAACTCTCTCTCAAGGTCGGCGCGATCCAATAACGTGGGAATTCGCGCGCACGAACATGCCGCCGCGCCCCGTCGATGCAATTAAACGTCGGGCGCTCGCGAGCTCTCTTTACTCGATTCAATTAGCAATAATTGGCGAGCTACACCTCGTGCCGCGCGATAACCGCTGCGTTTAGGCGGCTATTTCGCGCCGGAATGGCACGAGTTTTACAAGCGCCGCGGCTTCATTATGATGCCTCCTCGTCAGTCGAACAATTATGTTGTAATAAGAAGAAGCAGAATACGATCGTTCACATGAAACGGTCAATCCTACACGAAAAAATGTTGCTGAGGGATCAAAATTTTGTTGGATACAGATCTGAAAATAATTTTGTTGGAACCTTAAAAATAATGGGCAATATGCTGCAAAAAATTTTGATAATCTATCAACTAGTTTGAGCGTTCTAATAATTATTTTGATAGTTCAATAAAATTTTTCTGATCTGTATCCAGTTTTAGATCTTTCAGCAAAACCCTTTTTTCTGTGTAGTAACAGTGCTTTGCACGCAGAGTATTCTTTATGTAATATGTCTAACATAACAAAAATATTTGTTTTCAATATTCGACTACAAAATTTACTATAAAAAAATATATTGTTGTATATATTTTTTAATATTGGCGGACGTTTTATATAAATACATTTTTTTAATAAATATAACTGTTTTTTTTTTAATTTAAAGGCATCATGTTACTTCGGCGTAATAATAGAAAAGATAATATTTGTTAGTCTGCCCTCATTGGTGCATTAGTTCAACGAGATTACTAGTCCTCGAGCAATTGCATTTAGGGAGGAAAAGCCTGAGTAAATCGATTGTAATGGTGATCCTTTTAAGAGGCTCATCCCGCGAAATCGTCATTATTTGAGCTGTCGAGAGCGTGGCACGTTAATCCCATTAACCTTTCGTTTCGTTCTAATTGCGCGAGTCGGACATTCGATATCTCTCGTTTCAGACGTCCCTTCCGGCACCCCGCAATGCCACAAAGAGGTCCGGAACTTGGTTCCACGACCTCTTGACGCGAACGCGAGGGATAATACCGGTAAACGACTAGTAAGTCTAATGGCGCCGGCGGTTCTGTTACCTGATACCCACCAGTCACGCAATTCTACCGTTTTCCTTCGTGCACCGACCTTCGTGCGTATGTATTAGTGCAGTTTTGGCACGAGCGGCACCTCATTCGGAAGAGAGAAAGAGAGAGAGAAGGTCTCTCCCATTCAAAGAGAATCAGATATCGTCATAACTCTTTATAAAATTACAGTTTGAATCAAAGCGCGCAAATTGTTGAATCAAATCAAAATCATTGAATTATATGTTAATTATATTTAAAAAATAACATGTCAAAAACATAATATATCGATTAAACAAAAATTTGCCCCAAAAATTCATTAAAAATTTACCGAATGAAAAAATCGTTAATAAATAAAAAATAATACTTTAACAATATTATGCTTTTCCCATTAATTTATCAAAAATATTTTCATTGATGCGACTAGTAACAAGTATGAAGCGTAAGACTTATACCGTTTGAAAGTAATATAACTCTTTTAATCGCATGAATTAACTGGAACTTAATATCGAGCTACTGCAATCTTACACTTCTAATGTACATAGTCGATGATTTATCAAATGGTTAAGTGTATAAGAAATTATAATAAATCATCCCCGACATTGGAAGTAACAAGTAACTGATTGAAAAATAGATATCGACCTCTATAAATATATACGATGCTCGAGGAAGAGATCAATTTTAGCCCAACAGTTTTATCATCGCTAAAGAGGATGAATACCAAGTGAAAGGTAATAACCGCGTATCATCGCACGGATTCTAAGTAAAGCTCATTACGTTATTATTTACACGTAATTTAATGCAGGAAGTGATGTAAAAAAAAATAGCGAAAAACAGAAGTGAGGAAAATTCTTGGAACCAGTTTCTCACGTCTCGATTAAGGAACCAAAAGGGCACGTACAAAGTGTGAGATGAAGTAATCGTTATCCCGTACTTCCATGAAAAGGCATTCATGAGAAAGTTCTACATTCTACGCTGAGAAAATCGCGAAAGGCGTAGATCGAAGGAGTGGAAATTATGATGCGATAAATAAAATAATCGCGAAGAACAGTCCATAACTTTTCCTTATTTCAATGTCAAAGTGATCGCTAATAAACAATTTGACCTCTGACACTAACTTGCCTACGCATTGCCTACAATTAACGACGGTAATCCAATCTGTGTTTATTTCATACATAACTCCCTACATAATTTAATTCAAGTATGTAAAATACAACAGTTTTATCGAGTTTAATTTGAAAATCTCAACTGGGATATTAAATGTTATACACCGTCGAACATCAGAATGTAAAATAAAATGTGCAAATAATTGTGTAATTCTCAAGATGGATCGTCTGCTTTCGACAATCAAAACATTCAATTGACGGAAGCGTTATAAAACGCTTTTAGCACTTTGATTCGCGTTGATGCCGCGTAGATTTCGCATATATGGAGAAAAGAGAAAGCGATTTTTCAAAACTCACGATGTTAATCAAGAATGACATAATGCGGAAGAACACGCGCGAAACGATTGACGGAGTAAAGTGAGACCCGCCGCTTTTTCCTACGAAGTACCTCTACTTCGGTATGGATTCATTGCGAAGTCCGCAGCGAGGAGGAGAGACAGAGATCACGGAAAGGCAAGTCCGGAGGGAATAGGATCCTCGGAAACACTCAATGACCCGTGGGCATCCTGTCCTTTGCGGAGTCTTTCGTAGAAACGATAAACTGCGCGTTTTTCGCGGCGCAGAGGAAAGAGAAAGAAAGAGGAAGAACGACGCCGACGACAACGACGACAACGACGACCGGCTCGTCGCCACCGTGGCAGGAAACGTGGCCTTCATACCTATAAGGCGTTATGACACGCCAAAGAGGTCGGCCGCGTGCTCATTTGCATGCGCTTCGGTACAACAATGGTATCAGCCTTACACGAGGCTGTCCTGACTAGATGCATCCTGCGGTGGCGCACACCGCGAACGGCGCAACCCGCCGCGAAGCACAATGCACGCGCTGTCGGCTTCTTAATGATCGCATTTTTCACGAAAGTCATTAAGAACGCACGAAAACCCGCACCCGTCTTTTAAGAAGAAAAAGTACACGAAGTTCGCGCAATTATAAATGCCATCGTATTTGAAAGTATTTTTTGTCGTCCAAGACTTGAATCATGACCATCTTTATATTATATTCCGAGAAAGTTTTAATAAGATATATAATCCTTTTTAAAATTTCAAAAGCTTCTGTAAAGATAAATTGTTTCTTTTCACACATTTATTACTTATTATATATATTTTTAATAAAAATAAAGTGTGAGAACACTTTACATATCAAATACAGTAATACATCAGTTATCTTTCAATCAAACTTTTTTTCGTATTATAATTAGATATTATAAAAAAACAATCAGTTAACTAAAACAATTTTCGTCAATTACGATTGCATTCAAATGCGTTTGACAGTTTCATCTCGATGAACTCACCCAAAAATTCCCTCTTTTCCAAGTATTTCCTTCAACATATATTTGAACTTCACTATCAATAGTGCTATCGCGGGAAAATTGTACCGCGATAGTTCGAGTTTCGAGCTATCCAGCCGTGGAATGACAGCGGAGATAGCGGCTACTCGCGGGACAACGAAATTGCAGGAGTAACACGACGCTTAGCAACGGAGCAACACGACTGTACACGCACAATAGGTAGATAAGCGACAGGCGGTTGTAAGAGGTATGCGGCCGGAGTGTCTTACGCGTTGATATGCGTCGAGAAGCGTTGTAGAGGCGGGCGCCCGCAACGAGGCCTTCGCGAGCGGGAAAAGCGTTCGCCTTCGTTGGCCGTGCCCGGCGCATCTCTTTATCTGATGGAAAGAAGCCGCCTTCGGAGACTTTTGCCCTCGCGCGAGATCGAGTCCGCGTCTTCGTGAGTCATCGCCGTGGCACCGAGGGCAACGCGCGAGGAGCCTTCCGCTCCACGAGCCCGAGTCCGTAAACTCACTTTCTTGCACCGGCAACCGTTGGGGAAGATTACAGTGAAACTTTACGAGTCGAAGTTCGCTTTCATTTGCCCAGGTGGAAGTTCGCATGCAATCGAAGTACGCAATATCAATTTGCAATTTATGTCGGAACGGATCAGTCCGAAAAATTAATCTGATAGCCAGCGCTAAATGAATTTAAGGGAATCTACGAAAATGTTGAAAGAATAAAGTTGCCAATTACAGTATTAAAAATCCTCTTACCTAATTACTCGAAGCCCTCATTTTAATGAGATTTGTTACATCGAGAAAATTCAATTTCGCTTGTTATGAGGCTTAATTCGATTTTTTTATCTTTGAATTTCATATTTTTGTGAGATAAGGAAAGATTACGAAATACCTTTCTGCGCGTATTTTCTTACCGTGACTCCGTAATCAGTAGAGAAACGAGTACTATTTTTCATTAACCATGTCTAACTAGAGAAATCTCGAAAGTTATAACTAGATTGACGATCGAACTCGCATAAATCTTCTGTAACTGACACGCTTTTAAGATTTTTCTCGAGGATCGCTTTCATCGCGGTAAAACTCGTTCGCCTTTATTTTCGTCCGATCTTCAATTCATCTTCCAAGCAGCAATAATCTTCCCTCGCCTAATACTTTGACAGAAGATAGATCGATATTTTCGCATATGATTACAAGCGACGCAATGTCAAATAAAAATGGTTATTATTTTTCTTTCAGAAATTAGAACGATCCAATTAACCGTATCCAATTATCGACTTATAATCGCGTCATTCGCTGTCGATCGTATCAATCGCGGTCGACCACTATCCACTCGAGAAGACACAGCTCACCCAGTTCAAGTGGAGTAGACATCGTCAATTCGATGCGAACGCTTATTATCATGGACACGGGCGTCTGACCATGAAACGGGCCGTTCGCGCTAACGATGCCTGTAATAGTCCGCGAAATCAGTGTACTTCCTATCATTACGGACGAACGCGGCCTTCACCACGGTGCACTGTAATGAGTTCTCAGATGACCAATATTTATCGCCAATCTAGATACTAACAGTTTTCTAATGCGCGGCATACATCATGTATTGACCGGATCTCCGACTATCGATATTCATCGCCAATAGAAAAAAAGTTTCTCGCAGTTTGGAAGAAGACTTCGGCACTAATGACAGCCATGAAACTTTAAATTAATAATATATTATTAATTTAATTATTTATTAATAATATATTTTTCCTTCTTTTATATTTTAATTTATTCAATATATTATATATTTAATATATATACATATATTTATTTATTTAATATATATATATATATATATATATATATATATATATTTTATATATATATATATATATATATATATATATATATATATTTAATACATATTTATATAAAAAGTATCTTGCTTCATTAAATTTTTCTTACAAGTTCTTCGGTACTGGAAAAATGTTTCAATATTCAGCGTTTTTTAATATAGCTAACATTGTCAACTTTGAAGAAGCAATATTTTCTGAAAGCCTTGCAGGTTAAGTTTTTATTAAACATGAATGTCGCTCCTTTAGTGCCTTTCAGCGGGGTAATTGGATATTTTTTCAGAGGAAATTACACGAGCGAATCAAATTACTTCACTGTAGCAACGGCTGTTCTTTTTTGTATAAAGAGATCGAGCAGAAAGGAAAGTTCGAGTTCGAGATGAAAATTCCATATAAGGCGAATGTGAATCCGCAAGTGTCGATACAGATTTCAGCCGGAAGTTCCATAGACTGTCGGAATACGTTTAAGTGGAAGAAAGTCGGCGCTTTTAACGTTTACGAAGAAAAATGAGAGATTAGCGTATTATGCAAAATACAGCGTGGCTGGAACGTTGCGAAACGTACGACGCGATCATTACGCCCGGGCGTGCACTTTATTCGCTGTTATTTACTCAGTCCCCGATCGCATCGTGAAAGTTCGCTTTACACGCTCTCGCGCATCATTTTGAGAATTGTCGGCACTTCCTTATTAAGATTCATTCTGCGGAAATCGCTGGTCCATGCATGACGAGAGCGTACTGACTATCTATCTCTTTAGCGCTGGCACGTAAAAAACTCTTTCAAAAGTGACAAGAATCATATAAAAATTAAAAATAAATCATTAGAATGCATATAAAAATAATCTTGTATCGTTGGAAAAAAGAAATTGGTTACGATAAATTTAGATAAGCACAAAGTATAAAATAGAAAAGTTATACCTTTTTAAAGAGAAGAAGATTAAATGAGAATTTATAAATTAAAAGATATGTACGTATATGGAATTAAAAAATACGTAAATTTCCTATTTTAAATGCTTAATGTGTTTGCAGTCTATCGATTCTATTCAAGTTATTTATTAATGACCTAGATTATGTATTTCTCGAATGCACATGCAACCTTTCAGAAAAGTTAAGTTACATAATCCATATGTGGTAGATCAAATTTTTTTCAAAATTAACATGTCGTGAAGGAAAATCAGTTTAATATTTCTTTGGACACGAAAAAGACGGAAAGAAGATATGAAAAGAAATAAGAAGCAGAAATTTGCCGTGGAGAGACTCAGCGCGTCTCTTAACTCACCATCTCGAATCTCGAGCAAAGAGACTTTAATGCGATGTAATCGGCAGTCCGAAGAGCCCTCTAATATCAGCCGCCGTCTCGGGCAGACCGATAGTTAGTGGAAAGTGCGGGTAAATGTAAAACGTGACGCGGTTTCAATCCGTCGCACGTAATTGGGTGTAAAAGTCGGTTCACGTCCACGGAGACAAACGAGCCAAACGGAAGAAGAGGATACGGAATTGGTGAGATCTATCGTTTGATCTCCAGAACACGTTCCTTCTCTTTCTCTCTTTGATCCGTACCAATCCTGAATCTGTAAAGTCTTCTACGTATCATGGTAACGTAAATGAAAAACGTGAATTGCGTTGAGGAAATGCATACCGGTCTAGGAAGGTAAATGTTACACGAAGGGGAAAGATAAATGAAAGTTGGTTCTTTCAGAAAGCTCGTTTTATTTCTGATACTCGCGTACATTAGACTGACGTCGATAATAAATCTTTGTTCGAGCCTTTCTGATCATTTGCCTTCTATGGTTGTACGATCTATTTAATAGATAATTAAATACCGGTAGGCAGTTTCTATTGTTAAAATAAAGTGGAAACTTATTTTAAAAGGAAGAAACGTAATAAAAAAAGACAAAGGAGAAATTTTATAAACAGAAGGATGCGGAAGATTAGCGCGAAAGAACAGGTAGGATTTGATATTCTAGCAACTAGTTTGAGCGTTCTACATAATTATTTTGATAGTTCAACAAAATTATTTTTCTGATTTATATCCAGCTAAAATTTTAAATCTTTCAGCAAGATCGTTCTTTCCGTGTAAGATTAAAAAATAAACGGAATTACTTCCTTTTTGATGAAATATCTAAAAATTTAGCTAGATCTGAGAATAATTTTGTTTGGACCATCAAAATAATTATGTAAGACGCTCAAACTGTTTGCTAGAATGTCAAAATTTTTTGCAACATTGCTCATTATCCTTGAACGTCCTGCATAATTATTTTGATAGTCCAAGGAAATTATTTTCAGATCTATATCTAGATTTTTAAATATTTCAACAAAACCATTTTTTCCGTGTAAGATTCTTTACGAAAGAAATAATATTTGTGTTGAATTATTTCTTCTTCTGCCAATAAAAGAAATAAGTTAATATTAAGTAACTTCATTTACACAAATTATGCTTTGTAATGCGCATGTTTCCCTCAAGCATGAAATGGCACGTTGTGCTGCACATGTAAAACTTAACATAGAAATATTTTTAATAAAACATCACGGTCGACCGCACGGTCGTTTATACATTATATCGGAAATTTCTCACGTGGACACACCTTAACACGAACGTGTACCTAATACGAGATAAATATTTTAACTTCGTAGAAAATGTTCGAAATTATAACCACGCGCGTGTGCGAAGTGAATAATTCACGATTGCTTTCTATGGAACAGTAAGATAAGACGACTAGACATAAAGAATTTCTAGCGTTCTACATAGCTATTTTGATAGTTGAACAAAATTCTTTTTTTTTCTGATCTATATCCAATTAAAATTTTAGATCTTTCAGCAAAATCATTCTTTCCGTATAAGATTAAAAAAATAAGCGGAATTACTTCCTCCTGGGCATCTTGATGTGGCAGTATTGCTGTCACTATGCTCCGCCTTCTTTACGAGAGACAAATGAAACCGCCACGAATAAACGTAATAAACAAAGTTGCGACTTTCGCTTGCTATATTTACGCGGTCGGTGATCTGAAGTGCTTTTTCAGCACTGAAAAGATGTTCGACAACTGTGCCATGCTGTCCATTAATCAATTGGACTCTTGAAGAATGTATATAATGAAATAAATAAAATTTCAAATCTCATGCGTTCATTTTTTGATTCCCCAAATAGTTTGGAGATCTCTCAAGCTTAAATCAAGTTTTATTAATTTTGATAGATTCCGATTTCTCGGAGGAGGGATTGCTATCGGGACTCGTGTAAAAAATCTCACGCTAGAAGGCTGGTTTGATATTGATGGACGATTTTCAGCCCACTTTCCCACATCCATAATTCCGTGCGCGGCCCTCGCTCTCGTCGAGAGGGAGGAACCGGTGTTATGGCAATTAATTCGTACCTGATCGACACACCGCTCCGAGCCCTCTCGAGCGCTCCTTTTTCCCTGTTCGGGTTCTCATCTCCCACCATCGTTGAAAGACGAGAATACGCTATTTCCGTGAACCAAATACGGCGATCAGTCAAAGACGGGGAACAGAAGAGAGCGCCGCCGCTCAAGTGGCGGCGTGAACGATTGATGAGAAGTGTCGGACTGGTTTTCTTTCGAATCCTCTTTTGAAGTTCAACTTTAACTAACAATAAGACGATGACAATCGTACGGCAAAAAACTTAATTACATACAATATTTTCGATAAATATTTTATTTTAGCCTTAACAAAATAAACGTAGCATTTTTATTGTGTCGAATATAAATTTTCTATGTTTTAGTTGTTTTATAATAACAACAGAGACATTGAATTAATTACTAATATAAAACAAATTTATTTATATAGTTTGATTATAAAATATTAACATTTTCTATCGGCAATCTTTCAATAAGTGTTATTCGTGCAATCACACGCAAATGTAAGAAAAACAAATTTATTTTTATTCATTTGTTCATTTCTGATTCTTTGTTTTCCTTCCGTTTTAAAAAAATTTTTTTCGAATTTATTTAATGATCGCCAGTTTATTAATCCAACTAGTTCAACACTGATGATTAAAAAAATGGAAGACGAATGAAGAGATTCGCACAAGCCTCGCAGGTGATTAAAGTAGAGCAGGTAATAACGGAATGCACGAGATCTTCGCTTCGGGCACTAGCCGTGATTATTATTGTCGTGCGTGTTTTCTATATTTTTTCTGTCGTTTCTCCGCCGACAACAAAGCGCGCAGATTTTATGGCCATCGAAAGGCGCCACTAGCACGAGATAAACTACTGATCGCCACGGATTAATGTTGTAGAACGAAAAAAAGTGCTTTTATATTCTCGAATAGATTCGCACGTGTATCGATCATTTGAAATTAGAACGATTAATATCATTTTATGACTTGGAGGCAAAAAGGAAAAAAAAGAGAGAAAAAATAAGAATTATATGTGCACATGTGTAACAATCATATTAAAACAGGTTGCGCTACATTTAGATTTTTATAACATACTCATCCATTAAGCAACAACACGGCGAGACTTGTTGTTGTTGAAGCATCGCAAGAGCTTACGAAATAAAATATTCTCTTCATTTAGCAATGCTGATGAGGCAATTCTGAATATCTATCTGGATCTCTCCCTCGCACGATCGTGATCGTTCGTACGTGAAAGCGGGGTACGCCCGATCGAAGTGCTTCGATCGAACAATTAAACAATTGTCAGGGCCGACCCACTTCTCTGCCAGGACACGTTGTCCTTCCTCGTGGTACGCCACCGTAGCATGGCACTTTCGATCTATTGGATGTCTGTAGAAATCGTTCAGATTAAAATCGCCCGATCGCGTGCGTTCAGCTTATTTGGTGGAGCGATTAAATACAGAGAGGATGTGCTACCGGCAACATAAATATAATACGTTCAGCAAACACAAGCAAAGAAAAGTACAAATTATGTATAATAATTGTTATATATAATAATAATTATATATAATATATGTGTAATATATGTGTAACTTTTTTCTATGAATTTTCTCGAGATATGCGTGCGTACACGAAATTTCTAATAAGTAACTGGCATTAGATTAATTCTAAACTATCCTGTGATGTAAAATTTTGACATTATTTAAATTATCAAAATTTAAATACATTTAACCCTTAACCGGACAAGAGAAGATCTTAGGGATCCACAAAGCATCATTTCTTATGATAATTTTTGTTATTAGTTTTTTTGTTTTGGCGTTGAATTTTACCAAGCATAAATTTTCCGATATCGAAATTTGCATTTTATTTTAAAATTTGTCTGAAGAACAGTAGAGACATATGAGACCCCGAACTGTCCGATTACGTAGCTAATGCTTTCTGTTAAGAGTTAACGTTTAATTCAAACAAAAACGTTGTATTATTGAATTCTTAATTAATTCTTTGTTCAAACATTTTAGATATATTGGTCAAGATACTAACACATTTCCAACCACGAGCACATCAACGTCGCGCTTACGGGGAAATTGTTCCGATTAATAATTAATCAGTTCGATAATGTTGTCTCGCGTTATCGCCTGTGCGATGCTAGCCAGTCTTCTTTTATTACTACTTGCCGATGATAGATGGATCGATCCAGACGAAGCGTTAAACTACCCATTACCATTACGCATTCCCGATCGCATCATCGCGCGGTTAATAAGATAATAAGTACCACGCTGGGGATGAATAATCGCGATAGGACGCCCTGGAGCCGTCGCGGCGATCCCGCGCGAGTACATCGCGCGGCGACGATTAACCACAGCAATAAGGAAGCGCCCACGTCACGGATTAATTGGTAAGCCTCCTTTATGGTTTTTTATGCGAAAGAATGCACTTAAAACGAATTGTTGATTAGTAAATGATATTTCTCGATCGGCATCTTACAACGGTACCCCGTCGACGGGAATTCGATGTCGGAATAATTCCAGTCGCCCGTTTTCCGATGGACCACGCGAAGGACTCGGAAACGCGTTTCCTTTTACGACGAAAATCCGTCGCGAGCAGACATTATCGGTTGATCAAAATTATAATCGTGACGTTAAGTAGCGATTTCGTCAGAGTGAAAGTCCGACGACTGCTGCGTATTAACATCGCCGTCAACTCGTCTCGGTTATGTCGGGTGTGTACGACTTCGCGCGGCCGCGTACGCGGCGGCACATGGGCAGCACGCATCTTGTATCTAATTATCGAGGAATGCTTTGTGCGTGTAGGAAGCCGCGCGCCGGCCGTTCGGGCTTAACAACTCAGCAGAAGAAAAAGAGTCGAGCCCACGAGATTGAGCGGCACACGCATGCACTTACTCGATACACGTACGACATTTCGGTCAATTTCGCACTCGCGCCGCGTTTCTTCCTTCCTTTTTCTTTTTGCGGCGGCTTTTATATAACGAGCATTAAAGAATACATTATCGAAAGATAATTCGGCCTGCGAAAATGCGAGTTGTAACTTGATAATTCCGAACAATTCTTCTTTTTAACTTCTCTTAATTATTAAGGAGTAACATCAGTCTAGAGGTCGAAAAGAAGGGCTAAATTTAAAATTTTTTGTGAATAAGAGGTATATAAAAAATGCCTTTACAGGTGTATGTTATACATAGTTTGAAGAGTACAAAAAAGTACAAAACAATTTTTGCACTCTTCAAACTATGTATACTCATAAAGACATTTTTTATATACTTTTTATTTTACACACAAAAAATCTTAAATTTAGCCTTTTCAACCTCCCCTAGACTGATGTTACCCCTTAAATTATTACTATTCAAGTATAATAAACATATTTGTTCAATACTGAGAAGAAAAAGAACATTGTTGCTTTTTGAGCGACAATTGTATATGATCATTGAACCGAATCAATTAGACATTCGCAAAAGTCTTTAACTGTTTTTAATTTTTTTTTTTTAATTTAAAAACAGGGAACGCAAAATAGAAGGCTGTATTTATGAGCGATCTCTTTCCCCTTTGGCACTAATCTGATCTCGTAATTTCGATGAATGTATTCTCTATGTTGATCGTTTTGGACGTTTTGATGACGGAGGGATATGAAAAAATGGTGAAAATTATAGACCCCGAGCATCGCGAACCGCCCAGGTCATTCATTCACACTCGGGTTCTCAAAGGGCGGGCTTTACGTGCAAGTGATGGATAATTAATAATTATAAAGCGATCAAGGGAAGGGCGGCATTTATGCGATTCGCCACGGATAATTTCCGATTCGCTTGTGCACGAAAGATGCGGATTCGCAGTAATCTCGATTTCGTTTTCGCTCTAGAGGACTCGTTAAAGCTGCACACATGCGCATAAAATCATTAGACGACGGCTTATTTAGTGCAACGTAAAACTCTACGTATTCATCACGTATTCGTGCTGCACGTAGGAATGGAAAACAAATTCCTAACGTTAACATATATAATTATTAAAAAAAAGACCATTGAAGGACGTTCTTCACAAGATAATTTTTAATAAATTCAAGGTTTATCCAGAAAGATGTAATCCAAATGTAACAAACACATTCGTAATGAAGAGAGAAATAAAAGAAAATAAAATAAAAAGAAAAACTAAAATAAAATAAAAATACATTTTAAAATAAATGCATGAAGAAAATAAATTTCCTACCAACAGATTATTTTATTGAGAAAAATAGAGAATTTGAAAGTAACAAAGATGTCGAATATATCGTTTCTCGATCATTTCCCCGTCGTTTTCCCCGTTTCGAACCGTTTATCGATTTGCACGATCCTGCCATCGCATTATCGATTATACTCGGATGCGTTGGTAACGCCAATCACGACTCGGTCGTCATTATGGAAATAGTGAGTATAATGCGTCGGGGAGGCAGATGATTGTGCGCGTTCGCCGGTCTTCGGCCGGCTGGTCTAATACGAGGAAAACGCGTTAACATGCGTGTTTGCTCAGGCATCTCTCGGAATTAGCGGACAATTACTCTGCTCGCTAAAATTGCTGGAGAAATCATCAAGTGTAATTTAACACATTAAATGCTTTCGTTTAGGTCTATTTCTCAAATTTTTTCTCATCAAAAATAAAATCCAAACTAGACAAGATCCAATAGACAATTTATCTTTGAAGATAAAACACGTTATACGCAAATAAATGACAGTTAAATTAAAATAAAATACTTTTTTAGATAAATAATAAATTATAAATAAATGTCGCATAAAATGCATCTATTCTTGACAGAAGAGCTGAATTCTCTCGATACCACTGATAAAGCTGCATCGTATTTGCGAAGGACCAAGGAATAACAAATCAGCGGTGTTCATCGGCGAGGCTAACGCCCCGCAAAAGATCGATGAGAGATCGAATGTCAACACGAGAGAAATCGTTCGACGGCCAGGTATGCAGCACTGAGATTTTCGAAGCGAAAGCTTCGTTCGTGGAAGTGAGGATAGGGAGCCCTTTGTACGTCTCCCATTGTCGACTGAGGGAGGCTGACTGGCTGAATTCAATGCACGACTCGCTCTCGAAAGAGTGGCCATACGCGGCTCAGAGGGAGGATAGTCCGCTTATACGAGACAGTATAAGCACTGCGTGCAATAACGTCGGCGTAATCGTCGAGAAGCGAGTTGGAAGAACAGCCATGTACGGCGGGCTTTCATGCGCACGCGGAATAACAAACCGCGTAATAATACACCGACAATCTTTTTTTAGTTCAAGGCCACGATGGCCATTGCGTAAACAATATAATTGACGCATTAAATCATAATCCTATTTAATACCTGGCCATCATTCTTTTATTCTTCTCTCACCCGACAGATAAAAATATGGACTTTTTTTTAATTACAAGAGTAGCGTAATTAATATTTTTTTCTCCATTAAATAATTATTACATGCATAAATAAATCTCAATCTTACATCTTCCATATCTCAAATATATGCTGTTACTGCACAGGAGACACGAGCGGTCTACATAATCTTTTCTGACTTCCATCATAGCAACATCGAGGCTAATGTTAATCAGATAGACTGGCGTTTCGGATTATCCAGTTCGTAAGTGAGAAAGATTTACGAGACTTCACGGACGACATATTAATTTGTGCGAGACTTACCTCGTGTGCTTGATCCTCGATGCTCCGTAGAACCGCGAGATTGCGGATAGTCGCGCGTCGCGACTCGAACGATGACTCCAGCCTGGTGGCGGCTTTACCCACTTCCTCCACCAGTCTTCGGGCTCGTTTCACCGACAATCTGGAAAAATAAAAAGGAACCGTGATCATGACGCACCGTTAGGAATCTGCATAGCCATCTCCTCGCATACGAGCGATCGAACCCTTACTCGCAAAACGAACGAAGGTCAAGATGCAAATCAGAAGTGAGTGTTTCATCTGAGACTAACATGCTTCCCTATCTTCGCATTAAAATGTCCTTGGTTGACACACACTTCATAAATACGCAAAAATCGATGCAAGCTTAATGTACCTGGCTCAAGTAATCTGACTAGTTTCTCAAATGCGCTTAATGCGCTCTCAATCAAAGACAGAAATCATGCACAGCGAATAAATAATATGGGTCGCTACAAGTAACATATAGTATTAACTATTAATAATAAATTACATATAGTATATTAACTATTAATACCAATATAAAAAAATAATAATAATAAGTTAAATATCAATATTTCGTTTGTAAAAAATTAATTATGTGCGAGGAATAATCAATAAATCATTTTTCAGTAAAGTGTGGTATGACAAAAAAATGTTTGTTCTATGCTAAATCTTAATCTATACTAAAAGAATACCTTTCTTGCGCGATCAATATAAATATAAAATTCTACCTAACGTGCTCGATGTGCAGAAGTGGAGCCGCGCGTTCCTCGAGTGCGGCGATGGCCTCTTCGGCATCTCTAGACGTTCTTCTCAATGTGGGATCCGTGAGGAGCCGACCGAGAGGCGTCAAAGTACCCGACAGGCTTGTGCATTCCTTCAGCTCCGACATTTCGAGGGCTAATCTGCGACCAGCCGATTGCCACTCCGTCATAAGGCTGTCGTACTCCTACGGGAAATCGAAATATCGATCATGACGGAACTCCGATGTCTATTTACTTCCCAGTGGTGTTCTCGCGAAATGTCCTACATTGGTAATCGGTATCCAGGAAGAATGCCAGCGACGTAAAAGTAGATATGTCTAATACGACGATTGCGCGATTCAATGAATCGATCGTAATCGATCAATCGTTGTGAGCCTTATGGAGAACATTGTTTAAAGAAGTACGTAACGAATGACGCATATCTGTAGCACGTAGAACAAATACGCCGAACTATTATCTCAATGATTTCTTAGCTCCACAACTGCCCGTTCGCTCGAATCGCGTGCGCGCAAATACCAATCGTATTAGATCAACTCGCGACGAATGTGGCGCGCGCTCGGAATAGCTTGATAGATTGATATCGATTTCTGATACAATTAATTTAATACTGCATTTATACATCAAGCTTCAGATATATCTTCGTGACAAGATGTATTAATATTGATATAAAGCCAAGCCGATATAAAGCCAAGATTATATGTGTTACAGAAAACATAAAAATTAGATCAGTACATCATATTTAACATAAATAAAATGAAGAAAACTTTTTATATATTATATATACATATAAAATGTTTAAAATTTCTTTAAAATTTAAAATATACGTAATAATTATACTACGACTAGATATGTGCGATTACAAGTTCGGTCGATATCTAGCGTTATTTTAATTTTGCGAAATCGTCCAGCAGATTGATCAATCTTATAATCAATCCATTATTCTATTATGGGAATAACCAATAATTAAATTTCGATCACGATTGTATTATAAGATGATCCGACAACCGCAGGATAAATTCAGACATCACGATATAGAATTATTGATTATGTAATTATTAATTATGTAATTATCCAGTATTTTCGCCAAATATATTTTTAATTCTTCTTCATGCAACTTTCGACTAACGATCGATTATTACCCGATTTCACCAACCTTCCTCAACTTCTTATTAACGAATATGAAGTTGATGACTTATGATTAAAAATTGAAGTAATATTAGACTTTACTAGCTTTCATATAAGATATAATATATAATAGATGTAATACATATATATTAAACTTAAAGAAACTTATATTTATTTAAAATATAAATTGCTACTTGATGTCTCATAAAAAAATTAAATTCTAAAAGATATATATGTAAAAATTCATGGATATAATTTGTTTTAAGAAAACGATTCAAAAAATCATAATTAGAACGTTAGAACGTGAACACATATTTATCGATAGTGCAAAATATTGACAAATTGGTAATATTAGTCAGTGCCACAAACAATAAATCCGACATTTCATTGCGAAAGGCCGCGAAACGAGTGTTACGTGCAATACGTAAGCTGCAACATATTTTATCATGGAACCTATCATTCTTTCTAAATGAATTCACTCGATAACCAATGCCTCGATAAACTTATCCCAATAGACCTTGATCCCGCTATTTATCTAGATCCTTACTTAATCCATAATTCACGTATCTTTTTATTCAAGATTTTCTAATCAATAAACTTATTTTATATATCATTTTTTAACAGTTCCTTGCAACAAGTATTGATCAAATTCTTCCCTCTCTCTAAAAACTAATCAATAGATATTTTTGGTTTGGGCACACTTCATGTTACTGGATAGCTAGTTCTATCTCTAATATAAGGATCCATCTTGATCAAAAATAGTCTGTCGTAGTTAGTTAATTCTCAGCCGTCTCTTGTAATAAACTTCTCACTACTCTTGAATAAAGCTTTTAAAAGGACAGTTGTCGATTTCCTTACATTACAAAGCATCTCACTCGTAACAACGAGCAGATCGATACAATTATTTCGCTCGAGCAACTTCCAGCGTGTATTTATTTCGTCAAACTTGTCGAATCACCGTCATAACATTGAGCCGATCGAAACAGCTTTCCGTTGCTCTACGTTGAACGGCAAGTTCGATAACAATTTGTCGCGAGATTCGCATTATCGAGATGCTTTGTTCATATCTGCAATCATTAATCTTCGTATATTTTATTTAATATAACGTATAGAATAAAAATATTTTATGTTCTCTTTGAAGTCCGTTACTTCCATTAAATTGTTGCATTGTCGATGCAAGTTTAAGTATTTATTGGTGAAGGCATAATTACCTTGTAAAAAGCGATCCATTGCATCTGGTCGTGATTTTCTTCTCGTCTGGGAATATATTTTGCGAGAGTGGCGTCATTCACGATGACGGTCTGAAAGGGAACGTTTATGGGTAATTATAATGTCCCGATTCAATGATCGTACTTGTGGGACTGTAAATTACGTTTGTCGCGAATACTGAGCTTTAGCTTTTGTAGCCATATTCGTTTCGCCCCGACAAAGGAGAGAAATGTCACAATGAAAACTGTGCGGCTATAATGCACCAAGCAACACAATTACGATACGAAACGCACGTGCGGACGCTTAAGAAGCCAAATATAATGCACCGTAGAAACTGGATCACTACGGCGTACAATGAATATCGGGAAACAAAAACGATTGAGCGCGATTACTTTCTTGCCTGCGGGAAGGTGCCGCTCAATGCCGTCTGAGGATTTAATTGTTCATCAAACTCACCTGGACGCTACTGAGAGGTAAAAGAGAATCGATCAGGTCATCCGTCATTGCGGCATTTCGAAGCACGAGAGTCTGAGCGATGTTGACCCTGCCCTATAAAGACAAGAATCGCGCGTGATTTCTATGACGGTCGCACGATAAAATCTTTATTCGCTCGCGCGAAATTGTTCTTACCTTCAGCAGGACCGCTATTTTGTCCACAAACTCCAGACTCTCCTTAGAATCGCCACGTATGAAAATAGTGAAGCCATCTTTTGTGCGGTCGGAGCTGCAAATTAAAAATATTTATCGAATATTAATTTGTAAGCAGAAAAAATGTAACGAAATATTATATATTCTTGCTTAATCCTTATAGTACCTTATAAGTTTTCTGGGTACCGTCCAAAAATACTTTGAAAAATATACGAAAATATGTGATTTTTAAAGTATTGGTTAAAATTAACATATTTCTCTTAAAAAGGAAAATATTTTCACGTTTTTCTTTGTTTATTGTAATTTATTTTATTGTAAAATGTATGTAATTTCACGTAAAAAAAAGAAAAAATTATTTTATAAAAATAAAGTGTCATTACATATGTTTAAATTATATTAAAAATGAAAAGCCGATATATCAGCTCTAAGATAATAAAAGGATTAATTACACAATTGTAATTATTTCGATCATTAGAGTAAAAAAATCACTATTACTGTCTCTCGTGGCATTTTGCATTGCGTCTTCAACAGAAAGCTTTCAGAATATATTATTAAATAAATATTTTCAAAAAAAAAAAGCGGAAAAGCGAATTTTCACTTCTGTTAAAACAACAACGCGATTCGGAGTTAGCTTCGCGTGATGCTATCGTCACATCTAAAAATAACCGTTGTCCATCGCTTCGTGCATTAGTTGAACAGCCCGCGCTCGATGGTGTTTTCGAGTGCTTATTGAAACTGTATCCCGTCGCACACAAGTACACCGGTCCGTATTTACAAACGTCGAATTTCCTAAGCAAATATTATCGCTTCCGGTGGGAGGAATTCCGTGCGCACACGTGAGTCACCGCGCGTCGCAGTAGTGCACACGTATTGCAAGATCTCCCATGTGTGCTGCTACGATTTCTCCTTCGCGCGGTCGTGCCGCGGAATGAAGCGTGTCATTCGTTGCGGCGACGCTTTTGTAAAACGACGTACACGTGCAGGCAGACCCGTCGGACGTGCCTTGTTATGTATTTTAATCGACGTGTCGTTTCTCACGATCGCCATTCGCTCGACGAGTTAAGTTTAAGGCGAAGCGCTTAAATCGCGATAACAACCGGTGCATTCACGATATCGCTCGCTGCTATGTGCGTGATTGCGTTGTCAAGTCTGAATTGCGTTAGGCCACACTTGTAAACGTGAATAATAATTTTTAAAAGCAGCTATTAATGCCAAGGCGATAAACCATTTTTCAATCATATTCTCATGGAAATAAGCATTTTATTCCTATCACTGATTTGGATACTTTTGTGCTGTAAGAAAGCTTATACATTTTAAGCGACTCGTTATATTATCAAAGGGTAACATTGTCGCCGTAATAAAGCCTGATTGTATGCCCGGTCAATACCTATATTACGATAAGAGATCACGTCTTCGCGAGCAGTAGCTGAAAATGCGCGTAAGCGCAATCTCAGCCGGCTAAACATAACCCAGTTGTATCGGGTATCGTAAATGGCATTAAGTTATGACACGTGGGTGGTTGACATTAAACATGCAGCGTTTCTCACGCGGCTCCCGTGGCACTCACACCCCTCTCTCGTACTTCTCGGGTATACAGTAATCACGCTTCTCTGCACAACACAGTGGTGCAGTATCTACCGGCCACAATGCCGAGCTTTGTATGCATCACTTGTATTCCTTGATTCCTATCTATCCTAAATCGTCATCAGCGCGAGAGGCTACAAGCCGAGAGCAGCATACATCTCCGCTCCACGTGCTTGTTTTATTTCCGATTACGGCAGACGGCGTTTCTTCGATTTCCCTGTCGCGGTACGTCAAATTCCCTCGATCGTACACATGATCGACGAGGAACGAGAGAGCAAAGGGGACGCCTATGCAACGTTTCGTGACAACCTTCTCAAATTGCACATGCAATTGCGCGACCGAGACTTTCGAGTGCGCGGCGCGTCGCTACTCCCCGTAAAATTTGATGGAGCAAATCATACAGCTGGCCGCGAGTCGATACAGCGGGAACGACCTGTTGGAGCGCTAGTGCATTAAGATAAAATCAAATCGTCGGTCCTGACTTCTTGTCGTTACACGTCCATTATGAAGTCACGGCGAAAGTAACCTCCGAACCGAGAAAGATCATATTTCCGGATTTCGGTGCCGTGGAGTATTAGGAACGATAAATCTTCGGTTGATTGCGTTGATTACGAGAAACAAATATATTAAAAGTGACAACTATACAAGTTGAATTAATGTACATAGTTGAATAAACTATATAATTAAAATAACTATAAAATAGTTTATTTTCAACTATGTACATCAACTCTATATACAAAACTTCTATAATTGTCACGTATGTAGCTATCATTTATAGTTGTCATCTATATAGCTACCATCACTATATCTTTTTCTCTAAGTATACAACTTAAAAAAATATTTTCCTTTAAGTGAACAATTTAAAAAAATATGTTTTTATTTTTAAAAAAAGTTGAATTATCGGATAATATTCCTTAATCTGTCAAGTTGATATTCACCATGCATGTCCCGGACGTGGCTCAGTTACTCCCCGTTTTACTGCAAGATGATAGATAAGAGGATAGAATCGAACCACCCTTCGCAATCATCGCGCGTCTATTATCGAACCGGCCATGTAACCGTAATGGCACGCGGATCTAACGGCACGGAACGGCGGTCATTCGTTCCCCGGAACCGGCGATCGTGATAAGTAAATCACTTTGATTTCGCCGAGTTAACGCGACAGCTCATGATCGTGACGCCTACGCTCGGTGCGTCGGATTCATCAGCGCGCGGTGCAATCGCCGGTTGACGTGTGATGGATATAGGTGTTAGCGAGCGTTGCAGCATCGTCCTTCCTGTACGATGCGATTATGCGATTTACCGGCAACGGCAAGAATGAGATCGGCAAGACGGGGTCCGGAGAGGCCATGTCGACACTGATCGCCGTTAGCGCGATTGACAGTTAGTACTTCGCCTAAATTACATGTCCCACACGTCGAGAGAGCTAATGAAAGGATGCTGCGATATAGGCTTTGTCGCTGGCCGAGGAGATCCCGTTGCGAGATGTCGAGCGAGTGCACGTTTCCTTTCGTAATAGCGCTGGACGATGCTTTCAGGCTAGAGGAAGTCGATGTCACTGATGACGCGCATGGAATGGCTCAAGGAAGACTTTAATTATGACTGCATGTCCAAGATCGCTGAGACGAGTAACATTTATCAACTAACCATTAATTTTATACTTCTACTTTCTAGTTAACAATTCGATAGTTTAATATTCAGCCCTAATTATCAAACATTTAAATCACAATATAGTATTAAATTCACGAGGTTGAAACAAGTACGAAGTTTTTTCTTATTTTTCAAAAAGAATTTACTGTATGTTGATGCACTTTGCAGTTCATGATAGCTTCATGATTTCTGACCTTTAATTCAAATAACTTTATAGTTTCCACTTTATAATCCAAAAATTATTGAACATAAAACGTACAACGTTGGCATTTAAGGTAAACTCAAGTGTTAATGGCATACAAATGGCAAAATTATGATAGTTAATAGAAAATTCTCAACTGTGTTACTCCTGGAAACCTTTCACGCATTAGCACGGTTTATCGATCTAGACTCCGCGATGGAACTAACCGGCGCGCAGTGCCGGATTTGGTATCGCGAGAGTTCGTCGTACGTGCACATCGTGCTGCGCCGGAGTCTGAAACCACGCGTCCTGGGTGGGCAAAGGTTGTCGAACAGAGGTCGCGTCACGATCGCGACTGTCGTGTCGCGATTGACGCCGGGAGAATATTCCGATGCGACGTGCGCTTGATAGTGCAACAGCGATAATTTCGCGTCCCGCGGCGACCGCGCGAACGACATTTTTAGCGGGGCGTACGCAATTCTACGTCGATCGTCGTCGGCTCCGCGCATCACTGTCGCGACATAAATTTCTTCTTTTCTCGCGAAACGAGAGAAGATGCCTGCGCGACACCCGGAAATAGCGTCGAACACACGTGAATTATATTATAGAAGTATCTAACTGCTGTAACTTCGAGAATCCGCTTTTCCAACTACCATGGTTCGATTAAGCCTACAGGATGCCGAAGCTTCATCCTGATGCTTAGCTATAAAATTTAGATAAATGTAGTAGTTAACGTTAGTACGTCGTCGGCCGCGATACCTTCGGCAACGATGATCCACCACGAGGAACAGTACGTGGCTAGAGTTATTTAGACAATCAATTCGATAGAATATCATGTAAATACCTAATCTCGATAAATACCTAATCTTTGAGGACAGATGAAAATGATTTGTCATTACGTTTCTACGTAAATTCGAAAATAAATTAAGGAAACAACATGTCACTGATTATAAAAATATATATAGATAAAAAAATATATATATATATAAATATTTTTCTTTCGTTTAAGCGAGAAATTTTTGGCACTTTTATCAATGTACGTTAAGCGTTGATCGCGATAAATCGTACAGAAAAATCGACTCATGAATATGATAGTCTAAATTTTATTGGGATATTAAAATAATGGACCACCCGGATATTCAGTTGAAATCGATCGTTTCAATACGTGACCGTCGGTCGTAGCAATTGGCTCTCGAATAATCGAATTTCGGAACCTTAAAGGGACGACGAACTCGTAGAAAGTTGAGAAGTCGAGCTCGACGTAAGTAGAGCATTCATCCACAGACGGCAGCGGATGGTGCGAACTGACACTAAAAACGAGGAGACCTATATTCTTAATACTGTTCTAATGCCGTTAATAGTACTCTAACGAGCGTGTAAATACCGTTCGGTTTTTAAACGTGACGCTTTTACGACGCTAATCACACCGCGATCAAGAATCCGTTTCGCAAAACTCATGTGACTCTTTCGAGAACGCGCGCGAGAAAATAAAACGAGCCGTAATTATATATTTCGCCATAAAAAGAAAATAAATCTTTACGCCTAAAAAGAGACGCAGCCATGATCATATGTTGTACATATAAATAAATTTAAGCGGATGTTCATAAAAGATGAACCATAAGTTCTGTAAAAACATGCAATCAAAGTGATAAAAATTATGTTTTTATTCAAAATTTATTTCGTTTCTGCTAATTATTTTAGATTTATATTATTATATGTAAAATATCATAAAACCGGATCAATTAACCGGATTAACATTATACATTCATTCTTAAAAATTTCATCTTATCATCTTTGCTAATTACAAATAACAAAATAACGGGTATGTAGTCGAGATAATTCGATAAGAATCCCGTTTCTTCTTCGATAAAACTCGAAATAAGATGCGTTTAAATTATCCTAACAAAAATCTCGGAAGACATAAATGTCTATCGATAATATTGAGAGAGAGAGAGAGAGAGAGAGAGAGAGAGAGAGAGAGAGAGAGAAAGAGAAAGAACTCCAAAGAGAAATGGGGATTAACTATCATAGTGGTCGAAGAAGAAAACAATAAAGTAGAAAAAAATAAGAGAAAACCAATTAGGGAAGGACGAAAAGTTGGTGGCGGCAGAAAAAAGGTTCTCGGATAGCAGATACGATCTTAAAAGTGGGTCGATAAACTGCAACTGCGGATCTTCGTCCCGCAGGGAAAAGTGAGCGCGATAGCAATAAGGGACGTTTCGCCGAAGTCGTTATCGTTAACCATCGCCAGAAACGAGGGTGGCTCGTATCGGTGGGAGAGCAGGAAGAGCTGACGATCACGCCGGTTTCTCGAAAGGGAAGGAGGGAGGTAAGGAGGGATAAAAGGATTGATGCGCGTCCATAACTCACGCGGAAATGCGGTCAGGTGCACAACTGGATCAACGAGAGATCTCCCGCGATCCTATCGTCCTGCGATCTGCCGCTCGTGACTCTCCGTCCCACGTGATACACGATACATACACGACGGGTTGCCAGCCACCGGGATGTTCCTCGGCTCACCGTTTACTTGCGCAATCGTCTATTAATTATTAGTCGCGGTGTATCTGGTTGCGGCGTACACCGATACCGCGCTACCAGACTCATCGATATCCCCGCAAATTAATCGTACGAGTCGTTCGTAAGATCACGTGAGTCACATACCGCAAGCTGGTTTCGAGAAGGAAGGAAAAAAATTGTCTAGACATTTTCTTTTATCGTGGCACATGTAATTGGTATTACAAGTTTACGAATGAATAAAACGCTTCGTCATGAATGCATTTTACACTGCATTTTCGTGCGAGTATCCGTCAGCCAATTCCTCACCCTCCTCCTTAATATAATGATCAAAGCTCCGATTCATCGCCGGACAAACCGGCGATGTGAGTTAACGGTGAAAGACGAGTTGAGGTCAATTTCGTCCGGCGATGCATTCGCGAATTACTTTTGGTGATTCGACCTTTCACCGCGACTAATCAAGTTATTACGCGTAACGCAAACCGCAGGAGTCGCTTGACGCTTAATATATTTCTACTGTGTGAGATATAAGCTTTCAAGAGGGCCACTGCAAAAGCCACTGAAACATGACTCGTTACTTTACACTATGACAATCTCAAATTAAGAAAGTTACGTATAACGGACCCGTTATACGCATAAATTCTTAAGATTTTTATCGTTTGCGCATCGACTTGCTCGTACATTGAACTGATAATCATCAACTGATTGTTTTCTTTTGACATACAGATCTGAAGATAATATAGTTAGAACATCAAAATAATTAGAAATAATTAGCTTAAACGTTGATGACAAAGTTGCAAAAAGTTTTAACATTTTAGCAACGTCTTACATAATTATTTTGATAGTTTGAACAAAATTATTTTCAGCTCTGCATCTAGTCAAGTTTTTAGATATTTCAGCAAAATCGTATTTTTCGTGTTTTTTAAACAAATATTGCAGGTACTCCGTAAACAAAATATCTATTGGAAACTGAGAAGATCAAAATGAAATAATACGTTTTCTGCGATGTACAAGCAAGATATTACTCATAATACCAGCTATGCAAATATATGCAAATATGAATGCAAATCCAGGAAGTACAATCAAAACGGAAACGTGGGGTCGATTAACTGACAAGCCGCCCACCGTATTTCTATCTTCGAATTTCAATTAGCCAATAAACTACGCTCGATACCTGCGGACATGCACGATGAGTGCACTTAATACGCGATAACGGGGTACACACCGCGCTTTCGCCATTTCACCTTCAATTCGCGCGAAACTAAGGCGTGATCAGATCGCGGCCGATATTTTACCTGATCCACGTGCAAGACAAGTTTTGCCGGGTCTAAGAAGTGACATGCAAGTGAAAATCGTCGACTTTGAATGTTGACAATCGATCAGTTAGGAGCGAGCATCTCTACGATCTCTATACAGCGCTTCTCTATAGCGAAAAAAGGCCGACATCAAAATAAATATAATATTACAATATCTGACAATCATGAATCGCACACGGAAGATCTAAAATTTTAGTAGAATACAGATCAGAAAAGTAATTTTATTGAACTATAAAAGTAATTAGAACGCTCGAACTAATTGCTGTAATATCAAAATTTTTTGCAGCATTGCTCATTATTTTCAACATTCCAACAAAATTATTTTAATGATCCAACAAAATTGCTTTGAGATTTGTATCCAGCAAAATTTTAGATCTCCCAACAAAAACGTTCTTTCCGTGTAGATCTATGCCTAATTTTGAAGTGCTTGCGTATATCTTGCATATCTCCGATTACTTTGTCCATCGGTCACGCGCGATTCGTCTATCGATTAAACGATTTTCTATGTAATTACGCGACAAGATGAAAGAGTGCCGCGCCATTCGTATCTCATCAAGATATTACATGGCACGATGATAACGCGTAAAGTTCCGTACACCTTCACGCGCATGTGGAAATTCCGAGGTCAGTTTCACGCGAGGTTCCCAGACGTTTCGTCGTTTTGTTCGGTAGCATAATAAATCTGCATCCGCCGTGCTTATCCGCAAGTAATCTGCCACCGATAGCCCGGCTAGGCGCTATGTCAACGTCGTTCCACGCTTTCCCACTGCGACCGCGGAAAAATGCTAATGAATCTCGCGCGCCGTACACCGCGCGACGTATAACCGGCGCGCTGATTTATGGCGATCGTGTTCCGCTCAGAGGATCATTATGACACCATCGGCTTTCGTCGCGGATTCCACGGCGCCCCTCTCGAGATTAGCTCGCGTGTGCAAACGCGCGCGCTCCCGAAGTCGTGCCTGTCTGGCTTTTCTTCCGGCAACGAAAGGTATCGACATGTAACAATGCGTATTGTGGCCGCGCGAAATGATAACTCGGCCGCGATAAATTAGAAGTACCGCTCCGGCGCGGATACCGATCCTGGGAACGCGAGCGACAGGTCGTTTACGCAAGTTTTTACGCGAGTTTCAGTATCGCGAACATGTTTGTTTTATCAACGCGAGAAATCGTCGGTCAGCCAGGACGCGTCTCGTTACAGCGGTCTTTTCTCGTAAATTCATATTAATTCTCGTGAAGTTCGAAAGCGGCAGCGCGATCTCGCAATGCTTTTCCAGAGAGAGAGAGAGACTCCTTTAATTATCCTCGTATATCGAGATATATCGCGATCTGAGGAGCCCACGGGGACGGCCGATCAGCTGCGTGAGTTAAACTTCGTGCCGGGATACCCGATGAAAGGCGGTACACCGACATGACGCAGCGAGAGACAGCGTCGATGAAATCGCGGAAATTTTCCGCCAGACTTTTTCCCAGGCCGGCGGGGAAGAGTCGCCGACGCGGAAACGACGCTGGCTCGCTCGCGTCGAAGATGCCGAAAGATAGATCGGCGTGTTTCACGCCAAGAGACGCCCCAAGCGTAATAGCGCGCGCTTTTCTAGCTCTTTGCTTTCCGTCTCGTTCCTTCCGCCGTTATCCCGATGCTGTTCTCCCGTCCGTTCGCGCCGATGAAGCGCATGAGACTTCGGTTTACCGGTTGCACGGAAAATCATAAAGCCGCGTGATGACCGATACCGGCGCGGCTATCGTGCGTGATGTGTTTTATGAGCTGGAGAGTATGCGAATGCGGTCGCGAACGCGCCGCAGAATCACGAAATGACGTTGCGATTATCGACGAGAGTCGCAATTGCGTCGAAAGTCGCTGCGCGATGAAAAAAATCTATGTCTGAGAAGTAAAATGACATAAATCTAGAAATTTTCTTTTAGAAAAAAAAACATACACAGTTGGAAGATTTGTGTTAAATTTTACACATTTCACATGTTTCAATACGATTAGGTTCATCCAAATTTTTGTATTATTGATTTAACTCAAGATGAATATGTTAGAAAGAAACACAAATATTATGTAAAAAATTAATACAAAAAAGTAACATTGATATAATTTGGGAGCAAATTCTAAAAGCATCTTTCTTCATTATTAACATTTACAAATTAATATTTACACGTACATTTTCTACATTTATATTAAAATTTACTTTAATTTTAAAATACATTATTTTTATATATGTTATTTGTTCACTTATTCATATAAATTATGTTGACATTAACAAATGTTGAATATCAATTTAACACAAAATATTCAAATAACACACAATCACATTATGTTAAATTAATACTTTCAACACAAAAATTTTAACAAGAATCAGTTTTACACAAATACAAAATGTTGTTTACTGTGTAAGATCTTCAATTCTCTTCCAATCCTTTGTAATTTTTATATTAAAATAAAGCTCAATTAAATGTCTCGAGCAAACAATACTTACTAAATATATTCTAAGGAAATAGATCTTGCGCATATATTTCACACGCATTAATTAAGTAAATTTAATTTTTAATGTTTCAATTAATTAGTAACTAATAATTGATAACTTTTTAAACGATCTTGTCGAATAGTAAACATGCAGCGCGCAAAACCATTTTCCATAATCGAATCGGTGTCGATTTGCTTCGATTCGGTTCTCACGGAGTTTAATCTCTGTTGCACCGATATTAGAAAGCGTTATATCGGTAGGCACGTCGTAAGCGCGTTAATTGAATAGCTTACAAACGAGAGGAAGCTTCATTAGAGAGCTTGTGTAGGATGAGATGCGGCTAAGCTGGGGAAGAACGGTAAGCCGCGACTCTGCTCCGCATCGGCGATTATAGTAGGCGTGCCCGCGACGATGGAAAATTATAATTATTACCGACATCGGCGTCGATCACGTTTATTTAGCGGAAAGCTCGCGCGCTCCTTCCCTCTCGCCCGACCGGGATTAATAAATTGCCAATTCGAAGTCGGATGATTTCAGTTATTATCGGCTACAACAGCCTCGTTGAGGAGTACAGATGCCGGGCATAATAAATGGGTGCCAGCGTGCCGCGGCCGTAAAGTGTGAATTTTCTTGCGAGTTAAAATAACGCCCTTCGCAAAAATTATCGCGACCGCGTCGTCCGCTAATCGAATTCATAAATTATGGCAACGTTTCACCGGGCCCCCGCACGCGCGACTGATCTGGCGATAATCCCGGTTGATTTATCGGTACCCGCGATCGCGGGGGCCATATGGTGATCCGACGTGGGCCAAAGATGATGCATTATGCAAATGCGACGGGAACGTACCTGAGTAGACGAACGAGGTAGAGCAAAAAAGACGATGTCTCTCTAACAGAAAGGGTTTCCCTCGTGGATGCATTGTCCTCGAATTCGATAACTGGTCTCCCGGCGACGTCCGAGTATCCTGCAAACAATCGAAACAATTTTCGTTAGTATATTGAAATTTAATAGCAGTGGAAATTGAATAGCAATTCATTTATGTAAAAATATTTTGAAACTGTTTGTACGCGTAACATCAAAATTACATGCTTGTATTACCATGTCGAATTTGTCCACCTAAAAAAAAGGATATAAAAAATTGCAAATCTCTAGAAGATAATTTGTCTATGCTTATCGCGTATTTCTTCGCGTGTTTAGGTTGTAAGCAGATACACGCGATGGTGCAACATGAATTGTCTCAGCGGTGCAGAAATCGTTGGCGAGCACGGCTGATTACAGAGCATGATTCGATTCACGATGAGCGATTGCCGAGATTGCAATCTCCCCACCCGGCATAAATTATTAAATGACATCCTTTTAGTTGTCTACCTCGGGAGAGTAGGTCATCTTTGAATAAGGTCTCTTAGCTACGGGGTAAAATGTACCAGCAGTGACATTACAAACAATTCCGTGATCGTAATAGATAATGCTGAGTAACAGTTCGTTTTCATCCGTGTTACTGTGGATCGTGACGTGGATCGGGGTCGTAACCTAACTATATACTTATTGATCATTAAATATAGCCAACGCCTTTAAGCGTTACTTAAAGATGATCTACGATTGAGAACATAATAAAAATGTAAAAAAAATGTTTTATAGATGAAAATCATGGAAGTTAACTATTAATTGATTTATTGCCTACAAGAAAGTAAAATATTTCGATTGACAAAAAATCAACAAATTTACTCTACATAAAAGTAAGATAAAATGTATAAAATATTTCTCGCGTTTCTACAAATTTTTTCATACATTCATATAAATTTAAATTAATCTCAAAAATTAAATTCATGTTTTGTAAGTAATTTCTAAATTATAACAATGTTAAAATCCATTTAAATTAAACGAGAAAATTTTTTATATTAACGGATATATTTTACAATTAAATATAAATTGCATTTTAAACACAAGAGAAATCAATATACGAATATATTTCGTATAATTTCCTATTAAATATAATTTCCTACTGAAGTGTGTAGAGTTTTACGAGACATACAATCACGACAGACACGACAGACGCTATCCCATAAGTACTTGCGTAGTATTTTAAAGTTCTTTCAAAAGTACTCACCTAAAATGTGAATGATAACGTGGTTATCTAATTCATTATGCGATAACGTGATAAAAATGATCAATACTGGCAAGTTGCTACATTATTCTCGGTTTAAATATCCAAAAATTCAACTTTTACATCTTCTCTTTTCCTACATAAGAAAACTCTAATTAATTCCTCAATTTCTTGTCTAAAGTTTAAGTTGCAATTACCAGCTAACTCGAATGACAGTGAAACTGAAGATTATTTTTAGCTTTCATACAGTGACTTTCATTATCATTATTTATCGTTTAATCTCTATAGCATTCTATCCTATAATTATAAACAGTTCTTGAGAGTATGATAAATTAATCGTAATGACATGATTTGTGTATGCCAATACACAACATACTAACATCCAAAACCTGATATTCTAACGTGTATGAATAATATTGTATATTTGAAAGGTTGTTTATAAAGGTTGTTGCTTGTTGTTTATAACGAACGTTAGACAACATTATATAAAATTCCAGCTGCGTTATAATACACCGTGGCTCTCCACCGTGATAAAGCAACGTTTGCATTGTTAATATTAAAAGAAATAAACTGTCGATAAAAGATGATACGTAGTTACATTAATCTCATAAACAAAGAAACAGGTTTTCACAATGTGTGTAATAGCAGATTCCTGACGTGTGATAATTAAAGTACCGTAATGATTACAGATCACTGTCCAGCTACAATGCTAACGGATAAAGTGTCGATCGTTCCACAAATACGTCAAAATAGATTTCTCGAATCGGCGTATCGCCTTCGCGATCGCAAGTAGACCGCGTGGGCGGGTTTCTCCCTTTTCATGCACGACAAACGACCGCTCACGCACCCGTTGTTGCGTTAATCGAACTGCACGCATCGCGGCCGCTTATCGCCGCTAGTGCGTGGTGGCTACATCGAGTACCGCAACCACCAACGGTGGGCGCGCAGCTTTTTTAACGATCGACGTTCGCTCGAATTACCATAACCGATCGATTACCGGCGCACCATGCGCGAGCGAGGGGTTTCTCTCGGAATAAAGACGTTAATCCGGACTGCCTGCTCGCTCGAGAATTACCGCCTCGCAATGCAACATATTCAACACTACTGTCGTAGATGATGACATTGGTAGAGTAGAATTCGGTAGCATATAGAACTAAATAGCAGAAACATATTCAAATTGATAAAATAATTTCTCTTTCAATAAATATTGTTTATTTAATATCAAAAATTAGGAAACTGTAAGTTTAAAATCTGAACAAATAATAACAAATATAAAGTCTCTATTAATTTTTTAGATTCTAATTAACCTTGTTTTAACAAAAATTTGAAATTTAATTTCCAATGTAATCAATAACGCAAATCTGCAGTTACGAAGATTTTATCAAAGAACGATAATTGATATGATTGTATGCCACACGTAACGAACTGCTCTGAAAGACGATTGTGTGATTGTCATTTTTCTACCGACATAAAGCGATCCTCTCAAAGCTACGTTTTGTGTACTCGGTATATCGGCCACGGATTGCAGATGATCAGCAGATTCGCTCGAGCGCATACGCATATATCGCATATATGCGCGCGTTCGCCGATCACCTCTACAAATCGCCAATCGTTCATCATCATCGTCTCACTCCTATCCGATAAAGACTCAACGCGGACCCAGCTCGGCTTTTAACGTAAATCAAGCGTGCTTATGATCGGTGCGACGTCTCCTCTCCCTCCTCTCGCGAGAAGAAAGCCCCGTAGTTCACTCTGGAGGCGTTCGATTCTTTCGTCTCGTCGTCTTCTCCGCGCGAGCGATTCGCTCTCGCTCGCGCGGAGTAGCCGCGAGGCGCGCGTCGCGTTTACGGGGCGTGCGCGTGGTGTGGGACTCGTGAGAAAGATGAACGATAGCCAGATGGATACGTCAATATGCGTGCCATTAGCCGTTACTTTTTGGATTTATTGCCCGATGCCCCGTAAATCCCCTTGATTTCTAATTACATGGCCGCGTTTGCCCCCCTTCTTCCCTGTCCTCGCGCTCCTGCCGTACCCCACTCCATGCCGTTCCGCGCCTTCAGCCTCTCTCTTTCATCTCCTTAACTTCCTACTTGTTCTCGTGGCTCTCCACCGATCAATTTCTATTAAAATTAAAGCTATTTATTCGATGCACCGGTCGCGAGACGCCTGGCTGTAATAATTCACTTCGTGAGTTAATATTCTCGATTTTGCCGCGACGGATATTGCGAACCCGGAACCATCGATAATACAGTCGTGATTTAATCGCAGATTGATGCCCGATGTATCCGATAGGCAGCTAATTGTTTAATTAATCGACTGAATGAACTATCGAGCATTTCTCTGAAAATAATAATTTCCAGTTGTAATGCTTGAAATGACGCGTTTCGATATATTTTCTTTACAAGTTAGTCCATAGATATTCCTCTAAAAAATTTACTTAGTTTTATAGAGAAATATATGCTTATTCTTACCAAATTACAGAAATCATTTTAAAGCTTAAGAATACACGAGAAAAAAATGATTCTATCAGAAAATAATTCCATCAAATGTCGAGAAAGATGACGTACATCTTTTCTAATAATATATTTCCTAGCATAATTTGATGTTGGTTCCTATGATCAGTAAAATGTTAAAGAGAAAACCGTAAAGGTTAACCAGAAAATCAGAAAGGAATTTAAATAATCTTTCCTTTCTCTCTTGTATTCTTTTTCTTTCTCCTTGTACGTTTATGGAACCGTCATCCCATAACAGCTGAGTTGTGTGAAATAATGTTTCTTGGAAACAAAAAAAGAGCAAAATTGCGAATTGTGTACGCGATTACATAATCGGACGAGGAAAGTGCATTTTCAGCGTTATAGAATTTTCTACGAGCATATTGATAAGAAAGAAAACTCGTCGTCGTGCCAGGCATGCAGCAGGTTGACCCTCTAAGATCCCACAGGCACGACTCGCCTGTGGATTAACACTCGTTATCTCGCCCAAGATGCTATAATCGCTTAATTAGTCGCCTCAGTGCACCACGTACTTGTTAGGGTAATCGGCGATTATACATTCGCCGTGGCAAGTAGCACCGTAAGTTTCTCGCAATGTAAGCCCGACGAGGAAGTTCCGCAATCGTAACTTCGCCGCGACAAATTAATGGCTTGACTAACGTTCTTTCAACTTCGACTGTGTACACGTCTTACAGTTACCCGCGCGTATTCACGAGTATTTACTTTCGCCAATTGTACTCTGACTTTGTATTATTTCTTTATCTCAATTTTTATTAAAATTGTTAAATACAGGAAATTATAAAAAATTAATCTCACAATTTTAGATGTAGTTGTTTGGAAAAATAAATAAATAATGCTTGAGATATAAACATCTGAACTTAAAGTAAATATCAAGTAAATTTATACTAAAGTTCAAGTAAATATGCGAAATCAAATAAAAACTTGCATTGTCACGTAAATGAGAAAAACTTATCTAATTCAAAATATCCCTTGATATATTCCGTAAGTGCTACTATTCAAAATATCCGGATTATGTCGTTACGGTTTGATGGTTTAGAGCTTCTCAAATTGATTCTAGACAGATGCATAAGGATCAACGAGATAATATGTTCTTTCTCATACGAAAGAAAGTCCATGATAATGGAAAAAATCTCAACCTCTATTAACATTGAATTTTTCAGCTTTCGACGGATCATCGACTTCTGCAAACCAATCGTTGATCATACGCGGTACATGCTCCAGGTGTTCTAGCCGAGTGCGGGAACATATAATACATTTCGATCCTTGACCCGACCCTCGTGTCGTGCGCTCGCCCGTATACACCCGATGCGCACAATCGCGACGCTAAGATGACGTTAACCACGCCCCGGCATTATCTTTCCATCGTGACCGTTATTGAGAATCCATGGGAGAGACCGGCCAATTAGTAAGCGGCAGAATGGATCTCCGTTAGAAACGCGCTACCGAATGGACCATTAGCCGCGAAACGAACTCACAGACGGCGGCTCACGAAATCTCACGGGGGATATTTCAATCACATGGTAGAAAATCGTTACAACTCTTGACGTATTCATATACCGCATTTGTTGTACATCTTCTTTACGTGTTTCTTTACGTATCCGTCCAACCGCTTATAAAGTAAGCATCGGGTAACGGGTCAGAGTCGTGCGGTCGTGCGAATCCTTGAATGTAAAAATATTACTTTATATATAGCGCGTATCGAATTCCTTCGGAAAACAGTAATTCACGCCGTTGTTGAACCCCGCTTGTCAACACTTGTAGAGGTTCCGTTGAGCAAGCTTGCGAGCGAGGACTCGCGAAACCGGTAATGCCGAGGCGTTACGAAGTAAATACAAACTTTACAACCATGACCTTGACTCTCGATCGCACGAATGCGGTTGCTTCGGTCGTAAAGATCGCGGGATCACGCCCTCGTCTCTCGATCTCATCCTAAAGTACTCTGCCGGCATGGCCGAGTCAGGGTCGGGGTGATACAGAATGTGCGCGCGGCGTGTATGGTCGATTCGTGCGTGGCTAATGCACTTGATCCAATCGTCGGCGTGATAACCATAATCACGTGCGATCCAAGTATACCGCGGGTACGTACGTACGTACATATGTTCACGATCGAGCTCGCGCAACGGCCGATTGCACGTCCGTCGACGAAGATGCAGTTGCACTGCGTGATGCAGCGTGATGCACGTGCGCTGACGCATCGGGCCTAATGCGATTCGAGAGAGCCGAATCATCGTGGCATCCGCCTATTTTACAGAGTAACACGGATTTATGCCTAGTTACTCTCACGCTATTATACAACGCCGCGAAAAGGAAGTAAATTCCATATGCGAAAAAATAATTTCTATTGCGTTACAACACTGCATAATTCACTACTGACTAACGAAGTGAACGCGCTCTTCCAATTGTTACGAAATGTAATATGAAGCGAATTTTATAAATTAAATTTAACGATGGCTAGAATAGAATTGATCAACAAGTAATAATAATTTTAATTTGTCTATACAAAGATCAGACAAAGGCTACATCTAATATTAGAAATATTAGATCGTAAATATTAGAAATACTTCTGAAAATTATATAAATTATAGATTTATTATTTGATCGCGGATTATACAGAAAATCTACAAGATTAACTCTTTAACTTCAGTTATCGATCATGCATTTCCTATTGCACGGATATTTTTGTTCCTCTATTTGTTTCTTGTTTACTATATTCCTCACTCACATCGTTCCACTAACATTACTCTCTAATATACTGACGGTGCAAGGCTCCATGGTGAATCTCACGCCCCCGCGCCAACAGATGCCCATTACTATTTACGAGCAGAAACGGACCAACCGGTCGCAGCTTCGTTTGCATATTATTACGCTTTATTAACCCATACATATTGCGCTATAAACGACACGTGCTAAAAAATATCTAGTAAAAATTTTATGATTTCCTCCTCTTCCGCAATAATTGTACGGAAATATCATAAATAAATTTTTACATTCAAGAAATCACGAAAAACTATTTCAAAAATTGTTCAAATTATAATTACTTTTTAAATCAAATTATTTTCAAACGCCATTTATTTATTTGCTAACGTAAAAATTATAAATTCTAAGATTCCGCTCCTAATTTTTTTTTCACAATCTTGACACAAAATCTCAATGGCAAAAACAATTTATAAGAAAATCTATCTGTTCATTAATTATGAGACGTTAAAACAAAACGATTTCCAAAAGTTATAGACAATTGTCAGCACATTCTTTTTATTGTGCATGAAGGTCACGCGCTGATCCAAAAAATTCGCGTTCCGATCTTCCGTACCGCTCAAATCTCTGCAAATCTCTTCTCCGCGTTAGATGCTCGTTTCCCTAGGAAATAAGATCGGTGCAGACCAGGTTTCGAGAAGCGACTCGTTCCATGACCACGAGATCGGTGTGATAAGAGCGGTCGATAACGGGTCTTCGGCGGGTGGGCGTATTTACGTTTGCAGAAGCGATCGAGAGTACCTCCCGGTTATATGCCGATCGTTCGATGCGAGATTATTCGGATCCTTGTTTACGAGTGCAACATTGGCGTACAGACGCGAGCAAATAATTCGATAAAGAGATGAGCGTGCTCAATCAAGCACGGATGTTACAGTATCCGATGTAGCCATTAGTTAATTAAGAATGGTCAAAAACATGTGCACCTGTACAGCCAATTTCTTATCAATTTAAAGATTTCATTAAACACTTATAATTTCTCCACGTTTTAGAAACGCAAGTATTTTTAAAATTTAACAGCCGTTTTTACGAATTAATAGTCGCAAACTTGTTACAGGGAGCGGCTAAATATCATCTTTCTTAGCTCGTAGATCTTGTTTGCGAATAATAAAGAAGTCAATGGTAAAGTCGAGAGCTTGGTAACGAACGGTTCTCTCTCGTGTACTCGAATATCGATATTTACGACCCTCTTTGATTATTTCCGATCGAGTCTTGGAAGCACTAGGGCATTAGTTACCGTGTGGCTGCTGGTCAGACATTACTTACGTCCACGTGGACATTTCTCATAACAACCGGTCGAATATGCAGCGGCGGTTACTACTTGCATTCCTCGCTGTCGAACGGCTTACCCGTGAATGCATTTACTACTTTCTCGCACGAGCGCGGCGTGAAACGCTGACGTTTTAGAATCGCATAAAGCATTATGCGCTTACAAAACAGATCAATTCGCGTATCCTACTGTCGTTTGCTAAACATGGACACAGAATTGTAACATGAATCGTAATGTAACATGAAGCGTAATATATACATAGCTATTATAATGAGTAAATGTCTGACTATGTTTTACAGTTCAAGCTTACTCTAGCCGCATAGTTTGAATAATTCAGATAATTTCTCTCACAATCAATTTAGACTTTATATATTAGCATTTTATCTACATATTTTAATGTAGAATTTAAAATTATGATTCTTTCTCGGTTTATACATTCAAGTTTGAAAAATTACATATCGAATCGACATTTAACACGAAGAATTAATCTCATATATTTGCATAAATCTAATTATTGAATTGCTGTCTCAAATATCACTTGTATACAGCGGCTTTGGGCTGATGATGAGCGTGATTAGCGCAATAGAAAATTTACGGTAAGTTAATAAATTGTACAAAACGTCGGTGATGATCATCAGAAGCGCATTGATCATTAGGAAGGGGTTATCTAAATGAGAGAAATATTGATTGAACATACTTGTTGGGTCTAATCTGCGATTGCGATTACCGCTTGCATTCCTCTCCGACAAATCCGCGGAGTGCATTTATTATAACGCGGCTCTCCGTATAAATAGTGTTTCAAAGCTGCGAGATTTTAAAATTAAAATCAGATATACGTCACTGATTGATGAGATATCATCAATATTGTATTGCCTAGGAGATTAGAAGCTAGGAACGTGAATCTTCGCAAAGAAATTAGTTGTAAATATCTACGAAACATTTTTCAATGGCTAATGAACGCATTCGTCTCTCTGTATTTTGTGATAAGTCTATTGCTAGAAGATAAGATTGCTAGAAGATAGATTTTCATCAATATACTCGATAAACATAATCAGATATTCTCTATTAAAAATTCTATTATTTTGTTAAGATAATAAATTATAAGCGATGAAAATAATATTTTTAATGTATTATGTACATTTCGTAACGTAATTCACAATAATTGATTGTATACTTGAAATAATAACGTTCTAATGTGGAGAATAAACTATTATAAGTGATGAAAATGATATCTTAAATGATACTTTAAACGTATTATGTACGTTAATTTTCGTAACGTAATTCACAATTGATCGTATACTTGAAATAATAGCGTTTCTAAAACAGAATAAACTACATTAGACAAAAAGAGATGCAATTAATATAATAACGCAATTTGTGCAACAAGATAAACACATATTGCTTTCAGCAATTAAGCGAGGTAATGAGTGTAAATTCACGTTAGCATAGAGTAGATCGCAGAAATTGGCGAAACACCTAGTACAGCGTGTTTAATTAAACCAATCAACGAACGCAACAGCCGACTTCTTTAAGTATCTCCGTTTCGCGAACAAGTCAACCGCCTATGGCCTGCGGCTTTCTTCGCACGGCGCCAATAACACAGCCGTCTCGTTTCGGAGCTCCGTGTGCATCGCAATTAGTGCCGCGGAAAATCTGCACGGCGGTTAATAACACGCGCCGATAATCGGGCGAGGCGCATCGATCACTCGGGGAGGCATTATCGATTGGCCTCGGCGAAACCTTATCCCGCGCCGCGCGAGGCAGCACGTCGACGTCGAGCAGTCTCCTCTTCTCTTGGGATCTGGGTCGTACCCTGAATTCAGTCTGCGTACGCGATATCTACGATTACCGTGTAATTGCCTGCGTGCCCAGGCCGCGGCCTAAAGAACACCTAAAACGAGGGCCGGACCGTGATTATCGAGTATCGAAAATTATAATGCTCCGCCGTCTCGCGTGCATCACCGATATTAAATGGCGAGAGGTATGATTTCGCGATGATTTTTTAGGGAAAGCAAAGCTTTGCCGAGCGCGCGTATGTTTTACGACAAACAGATTCACGTGGCCTGCCGTGGATTACGCGATAAAGTACAATATTAATCCCTCGAATGATATTCCGGTTGCACATGCAGTTTGCGGTTTCAAATACGTTAACCCATATTTCGACCGCACCTTTATCCCGAAATGCGTGTGCCTGTTTCCGACCTCTGTTTGCTTAATACGAATCGTTGATGCCAAATTGAGATGAGGAATAATGATAAATAATGATAAATGGTGAAACTACGGATCATTATCCAATGGTATTATTGAAAGCAAAGCGTAGAAGGATAAATAGCCTCAGAAAGGGTCAGATTCTGACATAGATTGCAATAATTTATTTATATAAGAGAAACGCGCGAGTCGTAACCACTTTGCACTAAAAAAAATCGAATAAATGATCGCCAAAAATTCTTAATAACTCTTTGAAGAATAGTAGAAACGAGGAAGCACGATTGCTTTCCTTGAATCCTTATCTTCTCCATTGGATAGCGAAACCAGAACCTCCGCAAACAAGCTACGGTAAAATTTTCCTCGAACGCGGATGCTACGTGATTCCAATTTATGCACGCTTGGATTTTCAGAGAGCCTTTGATTTGTTATAGGACGACGAGAATATCCAGACTCATAAATAAGCCCTATTTGCATACGCGTACACGTTCGCGTTTCGCGGCTTTCAAACTTCATTAGCCGCAAGATTAGCGAATAGCCGCGGAAAGAAGTTGGAACTAGAATCCACTTAATCTGGCACGTCAACCATAATGCGAGATACACATTTCATGTTTTTATCATGGACGCCAGTTTGCGCGAGAAACAAATATCGCTATTCGTCACAGACTCGTTGCCAGTCGCACGGCTAATGTTTCAACGTATCCGAGCGGAACATCGGAATTACTTGGCGCACGAGCAACATCGCGCCTCGAACGATCACTAAAGACACAGGCGAATTCATTCACCAGGAAAGGCGCAATTTACGTTCCACGGCCGAATTTCTATTTATCCATTTTTCAAAGTTTATATCATTAAGTCGTTACAGCCCGTATAAATTCGTATCTTTAAGCAGCGCTCCTAAATGTTTCATTACAACTTGGAAACGTTTCGTTATAATTTGCATGCTCGAGTGGCACTTTCTAAAATCTATTCCTTTTGATCGCGCGCTTGTGAAAAATAAGAGATCGTATCACGCGCTTTGTGGATAGGAGATCCCTAAGATTTTCTAATTTTCTCATCATCGCGATACAAGCGATAAAGGCGGTAATTACATGAATCGGGTAATCGGGATCGTAATAATACAAGAGACGCCGATAATCTCATAGCCGTAATGAACCGTTTCTAAATTGCTGAAATCGAGATATCGGAATGTTTGCCCAGCCTCCGCGCTCTCGCGTTCAGATATACGCGTGCCATCTTCGGAGAAGCGAGATGATGCTTCGGTGAATCACATCGTTTATCGCATGTTGAGTATAAGAGAAAGTATCTTTTTTGCACGTATATCTCAACTTAGCTACACTTTGATATATTTTTTAAAATAACGATTTCGTAATCTCCTAATTAGGCAAACAGAATTGAGTTGAACCTGGCAACTATTAAGGTCCTACATGCTGAAGATATAATCCTCTTCTCCTCTTTATTTTAAAGCGACGATGCACAAAAATACAATATTTTCTTTTGGAAAGATATAATTTTGGAAAAATCTAATAGTAAACACACATCAGTCATAAATCTTGCTGAAAAATTTTCATAACAATAAAATTTATTTCGTTAAACTAATATGGAAATATATATAAAAAAAAACATAACAGATTAAAACGGATTAAATGACATTCTATATGTTCATCTAATGGAATTCATTTTCTTGTAAGAGTTACATATGCTGCTTAGCTCCGCGACATATTTTTCTAGACACTTTTATTGTATGCAGACTGTATATTCTATATCTGATTTATGTATTACAAGCTGATATCGCACACCAAATGTAAAATTAAAAATTATCGTATCGATGGTACGGTAGTCTCCATCTTCTCTTGCTATGTATTTAATTATCACGTCGCTCGAAGCTCACACGCTCGAAAGAACGCACAATGTACCGTAAACCATGCATAGTTAATTAGGCTAATAAACTCGGGGCGCGATTCGAGCCCGGCACAAGAAATCCCCTTCGCATAAATACGTCCATTATCATAACTCGTCCATACGCGGGCGGCGAGGCGCGGAAGAGACGTAAATTTTCGCCATTTTCTATACGTGATAAATTATCGCGGTCCCGATGCGCGCAACACACACACACACACATTGCGATTTTTTCGAGGACGACATGCAAGACGGCACTCTCTGGCCTATTCCGCCCACATGAAGGCCACGAGCCTCCTGTTGCCGGTCAGGAGGCACGCATCAAGGCGTGCGTTTCCATACGATAAATGGCCATTGATTCATCGCGGGCAGCATACAGTGTCACGATAATAAAATACTTCCATGTAATTAGGCCCGCGAGAATACCGGTGCCGATATGCTCGACTAGTTAGACGCGATCGATCGATGACGGCTATGAAGTCCCGGATATGATGGTACTCAATTTAAATACCCGCATGCGCTATTAGCGCGTGGGTCGACTTTCGTAACGCGATAGATGAGATTATCGGTGTTCCGAATTGTTCTTAAAGCGACGACTATAGAACAATAATCGAATATACATAGCGTTCAAAGTAATAGCAATCCAAAAAAATAATTTAATTTAATTTAATTTAATTTAAATTGTATTAATTATTTTACATATATATAATATATATATAGTATAATATAAAATAAATATATTATTAAATTACAGAGATATAATTAATTTCTTATTTTTTCATTATTAATTAAGATATCTTATTTATGAATATTTTTTTTTACTAAGTTTTGCGCTGTGCATTTATCTTAAACAAAGACTATATTTGGGGGGCAATAACGCGAATATATTTTCTTATAAGGAAAAAAAAACATGCGTCTATAAATTATAATTCTATTCAAATATATGGTCTCTCTTAATTAATATTGATGAACTTAAATATTACCACCTGATCACCTTAGGATTAATCGTTTCGACCGTGTGTAATCATATTTTCCCGCCGCATCTACTTAATCACCTTTAGTATATCTTTAGTGTCTACTATTCCAGTACATCTACCTATCGCAAATGTTCGTCTAGTAGCATCAGCCGTAGGCAGTGATACGGATCTTCCGTGCCAGGATCCTCGTTTTACTTCCTCTTTTGCATACCTGATATATTCTTCTGCTAAATGTGTCTGATTCTAAACACAGCGTATGTCAAATCGCAAATCGCAATTTTATCTATCTCGGTGAAATAAAATCCCGAAGAAAAACCGCCGTGGAAAAATTCGCGAGGAATAAATTAATTTACAAAGTAAGAATTATATAAACTCTTACGTCATATTAAAAATATTGAATGTGACATATTTATATAGTGCATAAATCATTACACGAAACGTTTCAATTATGTATAAACGCAACTGAGTTTAGAAAATTCCTAAATTTAATTAACTGGCAATGAAAAGTAACTCAAACGACTTAGCAGGTACATTTGAAAAGTTGCCACATCATAACGTCAAGCGTATAACTTTCAACTAGATTTTTACGAAAGTAATCGAAAGTTGCAAATAGCACATTCAGTCTATTAAAACTAAAATAAGAGATAACCGATGCAACGCAAATAAAACCGGTCTGAAACAATCGCGAATATTTATCTTTTCAGCCACTTAAACAATCCTGTATTACGCTCGATCCTCCGTCTGTGTGCATATTGCCAGACGAAGATTAGTCTCGGTCAAGTCACCACGACGGCAGTGTGCTGCCGTGAACGACTTTATCGTCGAGCGAGAGGTCGTAAACAGTCGACCGCTTTCACGAGACTTACGGCAGGTTAGCATACGGCGTGCTCGAGTTCGAGTTAGGCGAATCAGTTTGATCTGCGCATTGGTTTGAACCCCGTGAAGAAGAGGCGCGGGCAATCGTCTTGCCACACACATACGGTTCGCAGACACAGTTCGACCTGCATAAAATCGTAAATCACACCACGTGTAAATAAGTACGGGGTGTCGCAATTTACGCCGTTGCTCGACCTCGTCGTCGTTCGTTCTTCGTCTAATTTAACGAGGATATCCAGCCGCTATCCCGTTGATATATCGCACTTCTCGTACAGAGTGCTTCATAAATTTCGTGTAAAAGTTTCGATTTAAAAAATATTTAATGGGATGCTTTCTTTAATATTAAATATTTGTGCGCACGCAATCAAGTCTCGCGTATAATGAATATATATATATATATATATATATATATATRAATATATATATRTAATTAAATACTAATTACTTGCGTCACCAAAACTTCATTTGCTCTAATCTTCGCTCTTGAATTTTAAACGTCAAATCGCCAAGCTAAATCTCCCGAATTACGTCTTAAATTTTCAAGAGAAAAACACTGGCCTTAAATATATTGAAAAATAAATATAATTTATTTTTCGATAAAGTTTAATGCAAACTTCATGAAGCATCCTGTATAATTTCTCACCGTCTCTCTCGAAGATTCTATTACACGTTCTGCTCACCTGCTGCGACTGTGTATGCGCCACGCGGAGAGCTACCTTATAAATCTACGATTCCTGGCATAAATCGAGCCGGGACGATTTCTCCTGAAGTTTTCCGATAATTTATGCGGATATATCTAATTGAGTCGACGGATTGAGTCAACGGATGTAACGAGGTTGCTAATTGGTCGAAACAACTCATACGTCGTTTAGATCTAATCAAGCGAGATCTAATCGCGCGAGATCGTAAAATTTCGATCGCGCGCGACTCACTTTCGCGGATCTCCCGTTTGGAGGAGATGCGGAAAAAGCGACACCAAGAAAATATATGACGGCCGCAAAAGCCGTCACCGTGCACGCGGGCTCGTTAATGCCCTCCAATCCGACTCTCTCGAAACAGCACCCGCTTGAACTTCGGCCGCGATCGTTTGTCGTATTTGCACCTCTTTGCCCGGCGGGCGTAAACGCGGCACGACGCTACGATCTCCTGCGCTTCCTCTTCCTGCTCCATCCCACCTCTTTTGAGCGATCGCGGCTCGGCTCGGAACAAGCTCCGACCGGCTAATCGGCGACAAAGCGGCAGCTTCGCCAACTACGGGATTACAGTTAGGCACCCGGTGATCTCTCCAGCAGGGAATCCGTGGGAAGAGGAAAGAAAACGATCGGGGAGAAAGGAGAGAATATAACAAGGGAGTCTTGAGCTGCCGCTGCTTGAAGAACGCGGAGAATCAATGACGAGGAAGCAGAAGCGTGTTCGTATGACGTACCAAGAGACCCACTTCGTACACCACGAGACTTGTAACATTGAGCGATGGCTAGGAAGCGAATTAGCTGTTTGTGCATTTAACTTTCAATACGTATTTTTACACGATTTCGTACTCGTGTCAAAATGAATCAAACATTTCTTGCAACACACAAAAGCAATAATGATTAAATTTTGATATTCTTTAATTATTATTCTTAGAATGTTACAAATTTTTTAATTTTATAAACAGACATCTGTGAATGTGTGAAAATTTCGTTAGTAGTATTGCTCACCAAAGCGAAGAAGCACAGCCATCATTGCGATGAAAATAGCAGCGTTTACATTATAAATACGTAAAAACCACAGCTGCACTTTTAACACAAGCTTAAAGATAATTTTGTTACTGTTCTTCATACGTAGTCGAGCAATTGAACATCATGCCTGTGCATACACTGTTATTTCAAGAGTAGAATAAGCACGTTATGCACATAAAGTCCTTGCATCCTGTGCGATTTTGCACAATAGGTGATTATCTAAAAGACAGCTTAGATTTCTTGAACGGACAGAGTGCGCTTCCGCCTGGCAGATTGTCAACAGACTTTCTCGCAAATTCCTACGTTCTTCTCATCGCGTACCGCATCGGTATCACGAAAGGAATGGTACATGCAACGTGGGCAATGTAGACATTAAGGTGTAGAAGATCCGAGCGACGTGAGACGGTCGGAAAATCTCGCGGAGATTGCTCGAGACGAGTCGGAAACTCAGCCCCGCGGGGCAACTCCAACGGGATCCCACGAAACCGAAACAACGTTGCGCTTTGTTGCAATCAAGGTGGCGGAATGAAGGAAGTGAACACGACCAGATGAGGAGAGCACCGTCGAGCGTTGAAGGCGGAATCGATGGATGCAGAAAGAGAAACGAGAGGAGCCTAACGAGACACGCGAGGAACTACCATCAGGAAAGAAAGGCAGTATAAATAGGTGCGGGAATGTGAAGTACGAAGATACGTGGGTCGAGCCGAAGCGCGGTATCATCAATACTTCCGCGAGGATATGCTTGAAGGTGAATCCACACCGTTTAATCTGATAAATCATCCGCAAAAAAAATAGTGTAATTCTTTAAAAAAAAAGTAAAAAGGAAGAAATTTTGTTCTTCCGCTTATTATTAATAGTAAAATCATCAATCAAAATATAAAAGAAGCACGTCGAATGATATATAATTAACACTTTATTATACATTTAGCACTATACTATATACTACTACTACTATATTTAATTTTTATCTTTTAAAAGATTTACATTAAATGCTATGCTGATATAATTCGTTTCTTTAATCATATTCTTTTACAAGTAAACAGAAACTTATTCGTTGACTGCATTCGCTTTTCACGAATCATCGGAGACGATTATTCAAAGTAAACTGTACAAGTTCATCTTTACCTAACCACGAAAGAGCAATTCACCTCTAAGGGTCTCGCGCGATCGTACTCAGTTCCGTAAGAAGCGCCGCGTGCGTTTTACTGCAATTAAAACTAACAACTGGCGACGCGTTTCTTACCGTTTATTTCTCCCGTTCGAAGCACGCCGGAGCCCATTAGTTCCTCACCCATCGTCTCTGCCTGCCCGCAGACCAGTCAGCTAATCGGCAACAAAGCGGCAGCTTCGCCAACTACGGGATACAGTTAGACATACGTGGATCCGGCCAGCTGAGCGAGCCACGAAGACGGGCGGAAGAAAGGAACGGAGGGAGAATACGAGGCACGCGAAGGGAGCATGAACACCGAAGTGATACCGGGAGGTAAGAAAATGTAGCGGGAAGAGGAGTGTATGGAAGTATACGAAAGTGTGTACAGTGCGAGGCGTAGAGAAACAGAGAAGAGCATTTGTTGAAACGGGGAGAGAGGCGGAAGGGACTGTTGGACCCTTTTATGAGAAAAACAGCTATATAAATGGATGGACGCACGAGAAACACGAAGGCGTGCGAAACTGAGCGTGTAGCTCATGTTCGAGTAAGTGGCTAGTTAACATTAATGTTGCTGCAAGGGGTCCCTCCTTAATCGAGACACAAAAGAATCACGCATATCCCACACTCGGTTGCAATTAAAGCAGCCGAGTGCGCTTTTCCCTTTCACCTGGTTACCGTTGCAGGACGCCGCTTCGTAGGAGGGACTGTTACATGAACGATGTCGATATTAGGCACGCCGAAAAAAATAGCGACTTTACGATCCAAAGTTCGATGAAATGATTTCCCCGTTTCGTATCGCAAAGATATTACATGTTGCTTTTAATCGATCCTAGTAGATCAATATCGCTTCAAATTTATTATTATACGAGATAATGATGCGATAACCACTACTACAATGAATCATATTTACTGTACCAGGAAAATCGAATACTCAGGTATTATTCGCTCGACAGTAATGATTATATCTCCAATTGATCTCTGCATTTAAGACTTTCTTTTACGTCTTTTATGTCTTTTATTCTATGAGTGTTCATGCACCACAAAAATATTTTGTATGAACAACATTAGTTTTGTCCGACATGAGTTCTCTGAAATATATATACATGCCCGTTTGAAAGCTTAAACCATCATTACATATTTTCTATGGTAATTTAAGGTAAAACGTATTTCGTGACGCGAACACTAGCGGGTTAATCTTCGGTCAGGCTGCTTTCAGCTATCGTCCAGCGACTACCTCTTCCTGCCGTGCGCTAATCGACGACAGAGAGCAACAACTGCGCCAACTACGGGAATACAGTTAGATATCCGGCCAGCTGAGCCTCACGGAAAGGGAGAGAAAGGGACGATGCGGGGAAGAGCAAGGAGAGCGGCCGAGAGAATGGCGTACTCGACAAGGCGGAATTACGGTAGAAGGGAGAGAAACGGCCTGCCGGGGAAGTATCTGCCGACACTCGACGAAGTACGTAAATAGATGCACGGAACGGGCAGAAGATGCGGGGGCGTGTGAACCGAGCTTAAGAGCCCTACGTGGTGGATGGGTGTGTCCCAGCTTCCGCATACTCCTCCGCGGTCACCGCATGTTGTTATCTTCCGCGACGCGAGAGGCAACGCGAAGTCGCGTGTGTGGCACAAGCGCACGTTTCTGCCGTTGCCTCTATGTGGAGCACCTCAACGCAAGACAAAGGCTTACGATAAAAGCGCAAACGACCATTGCGCTATAAGTATTTCAATACGGAGATATCTCGAGCATTATCTTACTTCTTTAGTGATATCTCTTTAAATAATCTGAAAACGTATATATATAGATTCCAGATAGATATCTAGCAATAATAAAGTATACAATCGTAAAGTTCATTGAAAATCAAGTTCGTTTCAAATCCTTTCTCGATAAGTTTCGACGATCTATACCACAAGTCTAATATCTTTTGTCAAATAATTACGAATAATTACAAAATTATCTTCGTTGTATCATTTTTACTCGGAAAGAAAAATTTGCATTTTTTTAACACTTACCGGGAAGTGTCAGGCCACATGTGAGAACGTGTTCCGGCAAGTCATGGATAGTCCTTGGTGATGCTACTTCGTCGATTCGCTTTTTGATTCCTGAAACCAAAAACGAAAGATCTTGTTATTACCACATCCATGATAATAAGGATATATCCCTTAGTCATTTCCATTTTAATTTGACAGCTGAATTGCATACCAGCAGAAATCGGATCCAATATCGTGTAGAGTTAGCCACACGAAACTGACAGCTGAACGAATCTTAGTGTGATTTATCGAGATTCATTCGTCCCCCAAATAAGATCGAATAACTGCTCTATGATGAATTGAAAATCTGACAGTGCTTATAATTGAATTCGTAAGATCATTTTATAATTGAATAAAATCTTTTTATCAAGTTGAAGAAATCTTGTCAATAAGAAAATATAAGTTAAAAAAGAAACAATTTTGTTTCTTTTCTTACAAAAATGTCTTAACAATCAATTTTTATTCTCGTTCGATATATAATACGATGCATTAAGATCTTAATTAATATTCACATATAATATAATATATATATATGTATAATATATATATATATATATATATATATATATATATATATATATATATATATATATTACTATATTCAGTAAAATTATATAATTAATTATTTAACATTTTAATATTTAATGCTTAATTGTGTGACTAATGTATTTGACATACGATACATTAATATGTTAATATTCATAATTAAGTACTAAATATTAAAATGTTAAATAATGAATTATATAACTTTGGTGTACTAGCATTCGAGTAGTAGCATTCGATGCTCAATTTTTTCTGTTAAACAAACGTGCACGTCATGCTAAAAGTAAAAAATTCTCTACGATGAATAACGCCGGGCATCGAACCATTAAATACGTCTCTACGATTAATATCCGCTTTACGAGATACAAAGATCGATCGAAGTACGCATCGTTCGCTACCGAAATGAAACGTTTATCGATTAATCGCGACGGAAGCGTGCGCACCGGTGGCGAGCACGTACATCACGCACGTGCGTATACGTACGTGCACGCATGCAGAAACGAACATCGGACCGTGCTAGCCCGCGAGCTTGACCTTCGGTTGAGAGGCTCCCTCTAATTCCACCTTTTAACCCTCGTCACCTTCTGTCAGAGACCGGCGAAGGTGAACGGCGAAATGCACGCATATTCGCCTCTTCTCGAGTGTATACGCATCGCGATGCATCACGCGCTCGACCGAGCACTTTCTACCTTCATGAGTAACACGTCGAATAATATGTATCTCACGTCGGCATTTTAAATAGCGTTACTACCACGAGTAGCCGACGCGAATACCGGACGTCTCATTCATGACGGCGCAGAAATAATCGAAAGTAAGCGAGCGGTGTCTCGTCAAAGCGCATTCACTTATGCAGACTGAGCGCCGGAGATCTCACGGGAAATGTAATCAAGCGTAAATCAACGTCGATTTGCCTTTTCTCTATGCTCCTTTCTCTCTCTCTCTCTCTCTCTCTCTCTCTTTCTTTTCTTTTTCTTTCTTCTTTCTATATCTCGGAGATCGACGACAATATAATTAATGCTGATTACTACTGCATTATTAACACGAGCGACTCTCCGTGAAACGCGCGGAAAAAATTTATCGTTTACACCTGTAGACGTTTAGTGATAGTCATTAAACCGGTTATAGAGAGTTTTCCCATGCAGTATCGCAAACCGTCATATCGAACGTCATTGGGAAGCCTCATGATTTTCGCGCTCATGATAATCGCCACACGACGCCCTGTGTGTACCCAATTAGCGGACGCTATTTGCACACGGACGCTTATTAAGCGATTATAAGAGGTTTTCACCGGAGACGCTAATTGCGGGTTCGCGCGGCCTCGCGACGGTTCAACTTTATCGCGTCCTCGCTCTTGTTAGGTAAATTGATCCGCAGCGAAATCGGGACGCGATTACCGGTCCACGATCTTGCCTGCGGGCTGCGCCGACTTTACGCCGATGCAGTAAAAGCGCTTGCCTATTAAACGCGCGCGAAGATACGATCAATTAGAGCTCGCCGTGCGCACGCGAGAAGCGACGACGTGCCGCGTTTGTCCGTTCCCGACGTGTGTCTGCTGCGGATGCCACGCGAAACGCACGTGGGCTGATCCGCACGCAAGTACACGAGTAAAGTGAGTTGTATCGTGAATGTAATTTAGATTTACAAGAGAACTGTCCGCGAAAGTTATGCGATCAGATTAGAAATTTGTTCACACAATTTTTTAACTTATAATTAATTGGAGCACATGAGATCGTATTACTCAGTTGCATCTCTGAAATATAAATCGCGAATTCTTTTAATGTTCAGCCGCTTATAATTCAGATCTTGATACATTCAAACTGTTATTATCCTCCTAGTATCTGCGATTTAGAGAAAGTACGTTAATTTTTGAGTAAGACGTAGACGACTATTTTTACAGTGCTGAATATATGTACTTTCTTGGCTGTTTCAAAACGTGATAACTCAACAATAAAAAATTTTATTTCAATTTCCAAAAGAATATTTTAAAAAGGAAACTTTAGCCTTCAGAGTTAGCAAAGTTAAAAATAATTTTTTTAATTCTGTGCATGAACTCAAAGTTGCAACTTTTTACAAACTTTGCGCGATCGCGATTTGGAAATAATAACACATAAATTTCTTGAGCAAATTTCTTCACCGAGAAAAAAAGCTTGATGAAATTTAAAAGCAGAATCTTTAGGCTCTAAAATGAGTCTGAAAATCGCTCTACGATTATTTTTCACAAAGTTACATAAATTTGCATTTCATCATTGATTTGAAGCGATCTTTTAATTTCATTTAATTGAGAAATATAATCTTAAACAAGAAGAGAGGAAAAAATCCAGATGAAAAACGTATTAACATATCCGCTAAAGTGCTGCTAATCGCGAACAATTTCAATCAATCGCCATGACGTTATACTAACTACTCATGCATATCGCCAATTACCAGAGAATCCACAATGGCCGTCTCTCCTCGTATGGCTATCTGTCTCGGAATTGTTCTACCGGACGCCGTATTCAATCAACAACCGATAACTAATATCGTTTTTTCATAGTCGAACGGCAACGAGTCTACTATACCCGTTCGCAAGCACACAATCGGAAGTTCACTCTTACGTTTACAGAACGGCGATGACGGGCTTGACACGCGACCCAATTTCGCTGCCAGGTGCATTCGCGCGACTGCGTCCGCACATGCACGGACAGCGGACCGGTCCTCCCTTCGTACCCGCATAGCTCGGAGCGGAGAATGACTTCGCGAATGCGGTTTTGCGGTATGTCGGCAGCCGTGGCGAGATTCACATGCAAATTTCCACGCTCGAACTCATTACGCGAAGGAATGGAGCGGGGGAGAGTGTTAATTACGCAGTAATGACGTCCATGGGCGCGTACATTTTACGAGACAACGGACCTGACGCCGCCGCAAACGCAATTTTGCGGAAGGCGTTGTCGGCGCAACGGCGAAAACAAAGACAGGCAATTAAAAAAATATCGATTATCGGTGATTTATCGACGACAGTTCTCCGAAGAACTCATCCATCACTCTGATGGAAACTGCGAAAGAAACGCGTGCGAGGCCTCTCTTCTCTTTCATCGCTCTATCGTCTTCTGTGAAAAACTGTGAAAGAATAGTTATCTGAATAAATACGTAAATCTTCATCGCTCTAATCTTGAAGTCAATGGTCAATAATATATGCAATGGCACTCTTTTGACGTAACAATATACTTTTGAAACAACGTACAAGTCCTACAAGCGTTATTGGTCATTCGTCAATTTCTTATTTTCCTCTTTAATTCTCAGTAATGCTTCTACTAATGCGAGCAATCGCGCAATTTATCTATGGAATAAAACACGTATACGTAGAAAAATCCTTTTTCGTTAGAAATAAAAAATTTTTATTTTAATTTTTAATATATTTACGTCTTTTATATTTGAATCTCATATCATTGCGTCGTTTAAATTTATCGATATTATTTGCAATTAATTTTGTAATTAATTCAGCAAATCAAATCACTAGCAGGACATTATGTACATGATTGTTCGATAAAAAGATAAGTACATCATTGTACACGGTATCTAAGTAACGATTAATATATCCCATACAACTGATTATGGTATAAAATATATCTCTCCCCTATCCATGAATTAACGGAAGTCAGTATCGTTTTATTTCTCGCGATAGGAGCTTCCGCTAGGGCAAGCGTAGTTTTATTACTTTATCATTATTTTATCAATAAAGTCATAAATCACGTTCGATCATATTTACCTACTTGTTTTATTACTAAGAAACAATATAATGAGGATATGAGCAATTGAAAATAGCGTTCCCCTCGATTTTTCTTAATTCATAAGCGCGTCGTTCTTCCGCCCGTGTAATTACATTTATTTACCGTGATAAAATAATGACGGGACTTTATCGTGGCGGTCCTAACAATTACGAGTGAAATTAGTCGATAATAATTATAATTAAATCGAATGCGCGTCTCAAAGTAATAAGCGGAAAGTGACTATCGACTAATAGATCGGTGAATTTATGCAAATTGCATGTAGCTACCGTCGCGAATCCGCCATCGTGTTTGTTATTGCGCTTCCCTCCGAGTCGTTTCTCGAACGGAGACGATTTCTAATTTCTTGTAGCCGTCGAAACGGACAAGTTTCGAAATCATTGGCGAATAATCCGCGCCATCGGGTCGCCGCTGATCGATACGGCGTCGGTCGTAATTGGCAATTATCACGCGAGGAAAAACAGCTGAGACCGGCCTTCGTTCGGAGATAATGTGCCTTCTTTGTTGGATGCAACGACGAAGAAACGATCGGGAGACACGCGACCGTATCTATTAGAGTCATAATTTAGAGTAAACAAATTTATATGAACCCGAGAATCTGGTATCCCGAGCGCGGGATTTCGCGGAAGGGAATACGGCGGCATCACGCGAGAGACTGTATCGCGCGCACAGCAGTAAATGTCCAGGTGATTTGCGATAGAAAATCATAATTATACTTCTGTAATAGAGGCGGTTAAAAGAGATTACACGCCGATACGCGTAAATCGTCGTTTTATAGATTAGAAATCTCTCATATTATATAACATCCGTTTACTTCAAAATTTGCGAATAATTTCTGCTCAGTATGTCTTACATTCATTTACATATGTCTACCCGCGATTTAACGTAGCCTTAAATAACATTTTGTTAAAAAGATTTTTGATGCTGGCGAGATTGAAGGAACAAGAACGTCTAATGAACGTCTTTCAATCAATTAGAGATTAATAGTAGAGCAGGGTAGATAAATGTGAATGGCTACAATTGCGCATGTGTAATTGTAAGAGGAAAATAATTGTCGAGATGAGCGTTAAGTGTATCGATAAGAAATAATTTTCTCATTACAGCTAATAACATTGGAGAGTTCATAATTCACTTGAGCGAATGAACCTCGTGCAAGTGCAAAGCAGCTTCCTTCTCTCGGATCTGCGTGGGATCATTGACACATCGAATTGAATGAAAAGGAAGAAAGGGGAGAGAGAAAGAAAAAGAGAGAGATAATAGGAGCGGGAAATATATGGAGAGACGATCGAGGTCACCGATACGCAATCGGATGCCGTTCGTCGCGTCTAAATGCAGCCGCCGCGATGTGCTCCTAAAAACGAAATAGAAGCCATCTTCTACGCAGTGACTGTCGTCGGAATCGCGTGATCGTTTACTACTGATCGTCCATTCTAGCGATTCGAGACCTCGTCTTATCTTCTATCGCAGGAAAGTCGACACAGTTACATTTATTGTACTAAAATTTTCCTCCCCGATCGATTGCCAACAACGATTGTTGTTGTTATTGCCAACATAATCTTCTTCTCGAGAATAATAAACAATTTTTTTTTTCACAGAAAACTAGATAACGTAAAGATTATAATTTGAAGATAATAAAAAAATTCCATAAAAAATTTTAATAAACTGCTCTTTAGATTTATTTTAAATTTTTCTAAGTTGGAACATCTTGTAAAAAATATAAAATATAAAACACTGCAAGTAATTAGAAAAATAAAATTTTATAAAAATTAAATTTTATTCTTTTTCAGTAACATTTTTTCAAATATTTTTTTCTAACTGATATGTGTAACTAATATACATTTATCAAATATTTAAATAAACCGAGTAACAAATTACGTTATTATATTATTATATTACATTGTTTAAAAAATTTAAAAAAAAACATAGTTAATAATACAGGCACTCCTACGAATTAATAATAAAAGTGCAGCCTAACGTCGAACTAATAATTATTACCTTCAGGATAATACAATTTCCTATGACTTAAGCCGATTAATCACGTTAACATTGGGTCAGTTTAATCCCAGTTTTTAGTGTTCGACTTCCGCGCGATCAATGCGCGCTAGCACGCGACTTAACGTCGTGATTTATAGCGCGAAAGCGCAATCAGGCGCACGATGATTTTACTTAGTGACCTTTTCCTCTAAAAACAGCTGACAGTTATCGCGATACGCGGTAATTAGGAGCAGAGGATGAAAAACGGCGTAACAAAATCCGTCCGTTTTTACGCGGCTTGCGAGGAAAGTGTAACAACTGATTTTTCGATTTTTGTTCCTCAACTTGCGTAGAGTGAGTTCCTAATCGTTTTACTTCATACGGTACTCCGCTCTTCGCGCGCGTCACCAATCTACTTCAGGATCAATGAGGAATCGAAAAATCGGTCCTAAAGCACGGGAAGAACGGAAGAACGCTCGTCTCACACTCTCGTTTCGCCCGCGGTGATTGCTCTTGTATTTGGGTTAATGCACGTTAACGCATCACACACACACACAAGTCCGAAACCACTCCCAGCACCATAAATCTTCGTCCTTACGGATTTATTGTCGCTGCACTAAACACAGCGTATCATCTCGCGAATAGTTCCAACGCGAAATTATTGTCAGAGCAAGAATTAATTCACGTGTTACTCGTGAATACCTCAAACTTCAATTGCTAATCAAGCAAAATATTTGCAAACGGCTCGATTTTTTATATAAGTGGTTTTTTTTAATTTCTTATAATTGGCAATTTTATTTTATTTTATTTTTTTTATAATGCGAATATATCTACAGCACAGAATCTTAGAAAAAAAAATTTCCTTTACGCTACATTTACGTATCTGTAAATCCGATTCGAATTCGCAAACAATATAAATCCTCCAATTCTTTAATCTGCGACTTTTTCATTTTATAAAAAAAAAAAACTTTGTATTGATAATTGTTTTTCGCACAATGTAAATTCACATAATATATTCCTTTACAAATACTCATTACATTAAAAAAAACCGTATTAAATGCATGTGCAATATCGTAGAATGTTTCACAGGGCTCTCCAGAGATTTTACGGTGTCTTACTATTATGCAGATGCTTAAAAACCAAAGCAACCGAATGATGACGTTCGGGTTACTGCTTTACTATTAGCAATGCCATTGTTGATGGAATATCCCGTTTCTATTTATCAGATGCACATTCGAACCGGATAATTTTATCGTCACCGTTAACTCTCTTTCACGCTCGCAACACATATTCAAGCGCAAATACTTGCATGATGCTTACAGAGTCCATAATATCATTTTGAAATAGAATTTAAAATTAGAATTGTAATTTCTATATCCCTTTAGTACGCGCTACTCCATTAGTTCTGGCAGACATTTCAGAATATGATATTGATCGTTATCTCAATTTATTTTAAGATTGATACTTAGCTAAAAATTGCCACACACAGAAAAAAAATTAAGGTTGCTACAATAGAATAATACTGTTATTTTTCGCCCATCAATATAAAATGGTTATGACAATCATAGTACTCTGGAAGTGATCTATATGATTAAACTGAAGTCTCACAATCAGTACCGTACATATAACTATACCCTATAGATCTTTCAATCATATTATTTGTTCTACAGATCACATTAGAGAGATAGCAATAATCCTTTGGTTGAGGCAATCATATATAAAAGTATTCTTACCAAAGTTATTTATCGTAAGAACTACGATTGTGAGAACTGTAAAGATAGGCATATCTTAACAGTTATAATCATTATAATCATTGTGATATCAATATAACTTAAATTCACATTTCTTTTATAATCATAGAGAATGTTGCAATAGCAATTTTTTCCATGTAATTATTTTATTTATTAAAAAATATAATCCACGACTAAATTAATTAATAAATCATTCTCTGAGAATCTCCTTATTTTTCTTTCCTTCATCGATCTGCTCATTTCGTCATTATTTTTGACGAATTTTGTTTAATGCCAATATAAAAGCATATGAATATATGAATACATGTTTAGGATTACATGGTATAGGGTCCGGAGTCTGTCACGTCATGCGTCTAAGAATTCTAAGAGTTTAATGCTCTTCGCAGGTTCATCTTCGACGCGACTGCAGTGCAAACCTATTCGCCAACGAAACCGCCTCTATTAGCATAAGGCGATAGGTGTCGCGGGCCGACGACTCGATTGACTCGTAAGCAAAGGTTGATTGGATCCTCTCGCTTTACGATGCGCCGTTTGCAATTTAAACGTTTCCATTCGCGACGTCTCGAGGTCTGGCGCAGTGTGTTTCCGCGTGTCTGCGACCTCTCGACATTTTCCCGCCGTTTCTTTGTTGTGAAGATACGAAGGGTAGGAATGCACGATAATTTTAACATTAAGAAGACCTAACATGATGTTTTAAACATCAGAGAAAAATAAATGGATATTTCGAGAATTAGAATTATGCTGATAGAAAATAATTATATTGTGGTTTTATGGTCTTCTGATAAATAAAAAAAGCTCACAAAAAGTAAAGTAAAATATAAAATGAAATTAAAGCCTATAAAACTTAGTTTATTTCTATTTTTATTTATATCCTTCATTTGCTGTATGCTTTTAATTTCCAATACAAATAATTTTATAATCGTTGTCTAAAAAATAAAAAACAAATTGCAGAAAATTAGAATTAATTTTTCCGTATGTTCCATACACGCAATGATTTCTCCCGAATGTCGCTCGCACTTTCTGTTCACCAATAATACGCACTAATCAAGCTTCATTCTTGATATTTAAGCGGTATTAGAACTGGCGTGAAGTAGACCGAGCTAATTGTAAAAATTGCCACGTTATTTCTAAGTGTAAGCTCTTAATTAAAATAATGTAGCTCTCTTTCTCTATTTAGATCGTGAATGAGATATAGTCTATGTATGAATCACGCGTATACTTCGCTAAACGGTTACTCGGATGAGCGATTACGAGCGATGTCCTTGTCGGATCTGGTAAGTCGGACACCGTAGCCTCCTTGGGTGGTCTTAATGCAAGTCTTCGTGCAAGCTCCGTGATTCTATTGCCATAGAAATCCATCGAGCGCTCATGTATTAGAAACTGTTTAAGATCCTTATATGTGGAGTTTAGCATCTTCACGTATCGCGACGTGATTGAATAAAACGTTAATACGTTCTCATTTCATTTCTCCGTGTGAATCCTAACGCGAAACGAGCGGATCGTCACGAATGAATAAATAGCACAGCTTGAAATAATATTGCAAAGAAATAATGCTTTTTTTCAAATTAATATAAGATTAACGAAAATAAAATTAAATTTAATATTATAAATAATAAATGAAAATTTTATCAAAATAAATTTTATGAATATTTTAAAATATTTTGCCCCATTTCATTTTGATATTTTCTAAGAAATATCTTTCCGAGTGCCGTGGCCATCGTTAAGTGGCCAAAAAATATGCAGCAAACGTAGCGTAGCAATCAAACGAATTTCCAATATCCGGCAATTTCCTTGAACCTTGGACCGATTTATTCTACAACAATTTTTACCGAACGTTATCCGGCATATTCTCCATTTGAAGACATCGATAATGAAATCTGGCGCAACCGGCTATTAGCGGAAACAATTAACATCGCAAATGGAAACTGGAAACGATTTACGCGGTGGTCAGCTTTCAAGCTCGAGAATCTCTCGCGTTAATTCTCTAGGAAGAATTTGCTGAGTATTATTAGGCATTCTCCTTCGCGAATACGGATCGTGCTAATTACTGGGATCTGCATGTAATTTTTTCGATCATGTACCTAAGCCCGTCAAACTACAGATTAGAATTGAAATTGGATTAGAATTTAACCAATCAGAAGAAAGAAATTCAATATTCAAATCAATATTCATTTAGTGAACTTTGCTTTGATCGATCAAATCCAATTGGTTCAATTAAATCTCAATTCTAATTTATAGTCCGATACGGGCTTAACGCGTCGCGTGAGATGTCAAATTTTATAGCCTGCGTACTTCATCCTCGATTCTTTTTCATCTCTTTAGACTAATATCTATTATGATTCTCGCACGACTATCGCACGACTATCGCACGACTTTCATTGATCGTAAAACGTTAAGATCGATTTATGATCTTCAGAATTTAATGCTCTTTAAACTCTAAAGTTGCAGATTTCAATTAATATATATATCCTCCAAAATTTCTATCGTAATCTGTGATTCATTAACTCGTATTGAATCGTGTTGTACATATATTTGCACAAATGCATTTGAATGTAGTTACGTGCATATAATACGAGAAAAAATTACCGAAATTACATAAAACATTTTTTCCATAAAATATATAATAGTTATACTATTGACTAACGTCTCGTCCTGCTCGCTGTAAACTTCTCTTACACACGCGCTTTACAGCTGATGCCACTTTAATCAGATACTACGAGATTTTTTTCTACGCAAAAAAGACCCTGTGCAGGAGGCCGCGCATTAATAAAAGGAAGTGTGTCTAATGGATTTCCGCTACGTTGTTCTTTATTTTCTATAGCGTCCGCGGCCATGCGTTTGTTTGTAAATAATGTTATAGCGTAATGGGCCGTGTAATGCGGCGGCATTTATTCGGCTCGTTGAAGACCGCTTTATTCACGGTCGGATCAAAAGATTCACCGGCGGTTGTGCTACCAGATTTTACGATGTCATGATGGCAATTTGATCGCTATCTATATTATGATTAATAGCGACAACTTCCCTTTCCCATCTAACGATCCAAGGTGCGCGACAATTGACAATTTTGTGAAAGGATAAGGACGGGATAATCATCAATAAATTGAAAATCCAACGCAAAAAAGAACTCTAGAAAAATATTCTTACACATTTCACATGTGTCATGTTCATTTTACATGTCACAAATAAATCTATAAATTTATGTATCGCCTATAAACATTATAACGGTACTGTCGTTAATCATAATGCACACACATTCTTTTTTAATATAGAAATAATATTAAAATGAATTATCTCTTTCTTTTTACGTCAGGTTTCTAAAACGATAACAGAAACATATTTAATAATTTAAAAGAGAATTTACTGCACTCGACTTTTTGATTGGCAATAGCTATTTGAAGAAGCTTTGATAAATGATAACTTGATCAAAAACATCAAATTAACGTTTCAGAAGACGACGGCGAATGAAAGGGGAAATGCGGGGGAGAAGCTCATCTAATTCAATCGTCGTTGACAGGTTCCGTAATAAGGCTCCGAATTAATCCAATTGTCCTGCCCGTAATTGAATTGCGTAAGAGCGAGAAATCAATAACCACCCTCGGTGGATGAATACGGTCTCGCAGGAGCAAACAGTTAGGCAATCTTTCTGTTAGCTCGTGCAAACAAGCAACCCCGCGAACTCGGACGCGATGAATGTAATCGCGGAATACGATTGGCCGAACGGACGATGATTCCTCGCTTTCTCGTCCCATACTCGACACGCTGCGCGTCGAACGGAGGAACGCGCCGCGAGAGGTGAACAGCCTCCACTGTAGGAGCCGCTTGATTCTCGCTTAAGTAGATATGATTGAGGGCCGCCGTGGGGACGATCAATGAGCTACTAAGTATAGCCGGCCCATGAGTCCGGCAAACGTTCAATCAACCCGCGCGCAACACGGGATACACGGCTCGCCCGATGTACACCACACAAAACGCTTCAATTGAATCGCGAAACCCCCGGATACGCGCGGTGGCGATGCAGAAGCTCGCGGCGATACGTCACGCTTCGCTAACTGTTCGCTCTAAGCCCGTAAGCAATCGTGTCACAAAAAATCACACCGCTAATCGCGACTGAATAAAAACAAGCAAGAGACGTAGGTGTATAAAAATCTGACAAATATGAAAAAAAAAAATACGTCGCATCATGGCTCAATTTGCGCAAATTCGCAATATTATTATAAATATATACATATACTATAACAAGTATCTCTAAAGAGAAATGTGATAATGGATACATAACTTGATGCAATGTCGCTGATTCAAATCTCCGAGAACAATTTTAATGAAATATTTAAAAATTTAGATAGATATAGATCTGAAAATAATTTTATTAAATTATCAAAATTATGTAGTTCAAAATTATTGCTCAAAATTTTTTGTAACATTGCTCATCATTCTTGAATTTCTTATAGTTATTTTAGTTGTATCTAACTAAATTTTTTGACATTTCAAAATCGTTCATTCTATGCGTTTAATAAAAAAACATTGTGAATTAGTGGATCGCATGTAAGACTAAAAGATCGTATACTCTTTATAGGATTTCCGTAAGAGGAAAATAATCTTTTACTTGAGCGCTCGTAGCGCGGTCAGATGAGTTAATAAGATGATTACGAAGGAAAAGCTTTTAAACCTCGGCGGCTCCGACATTCTTCGCAGGAAAAAGAAGCGTGGGAATGATCGGCCGTTCGACAAGTACGTCTCGATACCAAGACCGGTAAAATTTATTGGCTTTCACATGCCTCCGATGACACCGAGCAATAAAATTTCGCGGTGTAGCGCGAGAAACAATAAAGTGGGCGAATTAAATTGCGTCTTAGGTAGTTTCTCTTTCACCTGCGCGGTATAATAATCCATCGCGAAAAATGGTGCTACATTGATATCAGCTGATCGTTAGCGCGTATTTATATTTCGTGCTATTTCTCGCTTTCGCGCGAGAACCTTTGACTTTCAGCCGCGCCGAGAGCGTCGTCGCGTCGTTCAGCAGCTGTAATTACCGCTAGAGTAAGTGCATGTTCTAACGAAGACTAGCTTTTCTCATTTTAACTTTTCCAACAAAATACTCTAAGCTTATATCGTAGGTACGCAAACGTCAGATGATAAAGAATGTTACTGTAACACTTTTGTCAAACATAAATAGAAAATGATAGAAAATGAACAAAATAGAAATGTTATCTTCAATTTATTACTACTTTTGTGCATTATTTTACTAACAATTTCCGCATGATTAATTACGTAAAATTTTCAAAATCTCAGACTAAATCCTGCATTTTTATATATTCCGAATTTAAGAGAAAGAATTGAAGCACAAATTGAACAACAATAATTGATTCGTTGACAACTGAAGTTTAGAAAATTAGTATCTGCATATTTTTCCAAAAATGTTAATTGAATATGTGTGTATGACAAGATACTTTAACTATATATTAAATTCGGAAACACGAAAGCAAATTTAGTACCGCAATGAGAGAAAAAGAAAGAGGAAGAGAGAGAGAGAGTCGAGCAGTCTAATGTTAAAAATGGAAGCTATGAAAAAAGTCTCTGTTTCTTTGTTCTTTTTATTGGTATAAAGTATGCATTGCAGTTATTACTATTAAAGTTTAAGTTAACTTAAGTTAACAATTTTCTCAGGCCGGTCACGCGGCCAGTATACCCCATCGCATTCTTCGTATCTTGTCGACCGTCTGAGAATTAACCACCGTAATACGCGACAATACGAGATCGGTTCTTGCGGAAACCAGGATCTCGCGACGCGTTCAAAGAATTTCCGCGAGTTGTGAATTTTTCTGTCTGAAACGAGAAAACGTGACGCAAAGCTAGTCGTAAATACTTAATTGAACATCGGGATCCGTGAGTGAAAACAGCTTCCAGAGAATCGATACGTATCGAATTATGGAGTGGAAACACGTCGATTCAAAGTCATTGCACTTATAAGAAGAAATGTGAGAAAATATGAGTTTCCCAGTAATCTCGTATAATTTTAATCCAATATTGTAGGAAGCGAAAACTTAATAAATTTTTATTGTTATAAACAAAATTCAATAAAATTATTCAGTAGTTATTATATCAATATAGGAGCTCTGCAGAACAATCATTATTATTTTTAATATAGTATAATTTAGTATTAGTAGTTTAATATAGTATTTGCGAGGTGTTACTCATATTAATCAAAACAGCTATTGTAAAATATGTTTAGGATCATGAACAATTTTCTTTTCGTGATACATTTCTATCTATTAGGATTGCAATCAAGTACATATTTTAATCGTTCAAATAATACTCAATGTTCCACGATACATATATATAGAATTAATTTCATCATTATAGTCTATTTTTTTATCATATGATTGCATTTTATTCTCACGTTGATAAGATCTATTTTCTCCGAGAATCTAAAGGATAGCAAATATTTTCTTCTATTTTTCTCTCTGTCTCTTTCTCTTCTCTCACCAGCTTGCCAGTCTTCGTTCACCGAGACCAAAGGAAGCGAAATCGAATGCCAAGCTGCCGTAAGTCATTCCCGACAATATCCTCCTCTACTCGCAGCACCCTCACGCGTGGGTAGTGGCGTTTATGTCGCGCGATGGGCGGATTATGTTCCACGGCGTGCCGACAAACCCGCGTGTAAAAAAACGAATGGATCGCCGAGCCGCGCCGTCAATGAGATATCCACGTGCTAATGAAACACGACAACCGACGCAAAGGCATGTCCGATCGCATGGCGTGGTGCGCCGCGAACACAGCCTATGCAGGTTACGGAACGATGACAGCAGAACGGACGTTACGGGGAAGAGTGACGACCGATTCTTCTCACTTGATCGCCAAATACTCCAAAAGTAGATAGAGATAGAAAAGTACAGATAGGATTATCGATGTAAACGATTATCCATGACGATAACTCATCGGTTATTTTATTTACGTGCTTCGGAAAATCTTTATTATATCTGACAAAGTATTTTCTTTTCTTCCTCATTATATCTGACAATCGACAATCGAGTGAGTTGAGAAACTAATTGAAAGTTGAGAACTATAGTTAAATGAAGAAACTAAAAAAAAACAAATATTAAATTTAATGATTCTCAATATAAAAAAAAATTAATTGTTATTGTTGTTTATTAATAACTAAAATTATTTGTTACTATCGTTTATTATTATTTTTACATCCGTACATTGGCGTATCAGAAAAGTATAAATTCTTTACTGCACAAAATTCTTTATATTATTCATTTATTATAATTCAATGTAATTATTTAGACTATGATAATTTATTTCGTATTAAAACACATATAAGCAGCAGATTTCTCTAAGATTCAATATAATATTTTCTCTATTCACAAAATTCAAATTTAAACAATTAGATCGCGAAAAATCTATTGCCACAATAAACATTCATTCAATAAAAATAAATTTGAACATTTCACGATTCTATATTCAATTTTTCCCTTTGCTGTTAACGCTGCAGAAAGTTACCGGTTCACTGCCGTATCTCATTAGCACGAATACTCATTGACGAGTTCGTTACTCCGTTCATTCACTGTCGGGGCAGGTCGCTCGCCTCTCGCAGCGCAAACACAAACACTGTCGACACGTCGTCGGTCGCAAGGAAAGTCAAGAAATATGTTCGAACACGTATATAGGGATTACTGCAATGGGCGCGCGCAAATCGATCATAGTAATTCGCAACGGTCGGCGGTGTCTTGCGGTATCACCAATTCTGGACTTAGGGAGATGCGAACTATGAGATTATTGTTACGATAATTATACTCGTACGATAATTATCCGATAATTATTATATTTTATTCGAACTATGGCGGCGAGTGCACGATCGAGGTCAATCGTACATGAGTATATTTTCATTTTCCGTCCCGAAAGAAATCTTCATCGTTTCAAGTATCGACTCAATATTATTTTTGATTTTTCGGTTTTTTAATATAATATATTTAATACAAGAGAAATCATTTTCATTATAATTTAACGCGCGTTTATATATGTTTTATAAAACTATTTTTCTTTTTATAATCAACTTCCTTTTTATTCCAACCTTCTTTAAATTATCGTAATGCTATAAAAATCTATTTACATTTAATTTAATCTAATAAGTCTTTTTTTATTCAATCCGTTAATCTCAAAGCATTATCTGTTCAAAGAAAAATCTGATTTTTTTATGTATTGCTTTCTCCGGTCATCAAAATAAAGATTAATTTTCATGCTTATATAATTTTCACGATTATATATCTTTTTTTATATAATTTTTCCATGTTTTAAATTATTATGTTGAATTCTTTTATTCATAATATTGACACTTGTTAAACAAATTATGCTAAATTATTACTTGAATCATAATTCTTTAAACAAATCTATATAGACTCGGGCGATAGTTCCGTATGAATCTAAAACTACGTATTTTCGCACGACAAATGAAGAAAGAAATAAGTTCACGATTAGAGACGCCGAGAGCGAAAGAGCTTAAAATAGAGAGTTCGTGGGATGATACAAATTATGTGGTGCGTAAAAAATTGCGCAACGAAATGGCAAATGCTGTAAGCTCATTTTTACGTCGACACGAATATAGCGTCATTTCGGATAAGGAGTCTTGACTTTGCAAACCTGTCGGCGGCGGTTACCAAAGAAGCGATTCGAGACAAGCGTGGGAGGACGCGAAAGGAGATCGGCGGCCGAGACAGTCGCGAGACTTTAAAGTACGCTCCGCTCCGGCCCGGTCGGGCCGTATCGCGAGTGATTCGTTTGGCCAGTTCCATGACGAAAGATCGAGTGACAAGCGAATGCGCCGACAATTTGCATACTCGTCCGTTACAATTACGCTTGCGTCGCCGGCGTGAGAGTCATCGCTCGTTAACGATGCCCTCGGGGAGACGGATTAAACTGGGATTGTGACACGTGACACGAAAGTTGCAGCACCGTGTAACGAAAATATTTACGATCTGACTCGAGCGAGAAACTGCATTGTCCGCTCTTAATTGTCCGACGTATAGCTTTAAAAAAAATAATAAATATGTGAAAACTAAAAAGAATTATTAGAAATGTAAAAATCAAAAGAATGAAATTAAACGTAGTCTTATGGCAAGTGTAATTTGAATAAATTCAAACGATTAATTGCGTAAATCAATACATTTTTAGAAATAAAATAAATATGGATTCTTGAACATGTATCTCGATTAAATCACTAATGCGTATGTAATAACTTGACAAACAGTAGCTTATGTTCTTTTCAAACGAAGTCAGTATTCTTCCTTGGAACTTAATTATGTCCTTGCGTTAAGGTATGAAAGAATTATTGCGGAATAAGTTGCGAAATTAACACTGCATGGAGTAAAGCCTCTGCTAAATACACATCACGGATTTTCAGTACTTTGTTTAGCAGGAAATATACTTCCGTCGTAAACTTCGTCGCAGCTTGGGGCTGTAAAGCGCGCATTCGCGCAAGCACGTGCACATCGGAATAACGTCACGAGTATAGCGATTCTATTCACACGCACTGTGTGCGTGGAGTCTTCCAATGGAACTCTTTCACGCGGAATATGGACAAAGTACAAGCATTGATTCGATGCACGAGTAACGTTCGAATTTTTCAACAACCGTGACATGAAGTAGCCACTTTACAAAGTACGTCGCCTACGCTGCACTTCAGCCAGAATTTCAAGTTCGATGCGCCGCGCGAGTTTAGTCGCCGGTAAATTATGTGCCTGCATAAAAGCATTCGTCGAGTAAGAGCAACTGGTGTGCCAGCTCGGTAGAGATTCGCGAGATCATTCGCGAGATAGATCGCATACTTCCGATAGACATTCTGAAAACGAAATTCAATGTCACGATTCTATTCGTGCTTGTAAACAAGACTGTTTTTCGACTAAATCTAACACTATTTTAAGCACTGTAATTCTTTGACCAAATATACAATAAAAAACATTTTATATTTGTGTTAAAAATGATCCTTGTGAAAATTTTTGTGTTGAATTTTTAACATATCTGTTAACATATTTGAGTTTAACATAATGTGATTAACATGTGTTATATGGATACTTTGTGTTAAATTGATATTTAATTTCTTAGTAAAAATAATATAATTTATGTAAATGAAGAAATAAAAATATTGTAATTTACATAATGTAAATAATGTAAAAATAATTTAAAAACATAAATTCTAAAATAAATAAATCAAAGATGAATGCAAATGTTAATTTAACCAAAGATATGTTTCCATAAATTATTTCCTAATTATGTCAAAATGTTACATTAATTTTTACATAATGTTTGTGTTACTTTCTAACATATTCATTTTGTCAAATTAACATAATAATTTGAGTGGATATGTGAAATGTGTTAAATTTAACACAAATTTTCTAACAGTGTTACTATTAGCAAAAAGTAATTTTAAATCATTATTAAAAGACAAACGGAATATTATTTAAATCGCTCTCTAAAAATATTGAAAATAAATTTTTACTCAAATAAAAAAATTCTTGCTGTTATATATATAAGTAAAAATGTATGTAAAAAGTTGTTGTAATTATTTACCGAACCCCATCCGTACTTCTTCCTCGTCATCACTGTCGATATGCTTGATTCCCGCCACTTCAAAGCTCTTGGCAGATTGTTCCTTTCGCGAGACGGGCGCGGAGGAAGAACAGTCGCAATTATCTTCGCCGCAGCCGCAGTCGTCGCCGGCACATCTACATCCCAACAGCGGATCGTCCGTGTCTATATTCCTACACGCCGGACAGGGGAACGTCATATCATCGAGCGAGACCCTCTCGATCTTTCTCTCGACTGTTACGAGCAGACTGCCTATGTATGCCGGCAGATCCTCATCGCTAACGTCGTCCGGACCGCCTGCGTTCCGCAATCTATCTTCGAGATCCTTTAGTGAATCATCGGCGACGTTGTCCCGCCGCAAAACGCTTTCCTCGAATTGCAGAGGACTCTTCAGATCTTCCGGTGCGATCGACCTGCTGCGCATTTCGCACCTGCTACTCTCCTTCCATTTTTCCATTGTTGTGGGGGAGACCACCTTGGCGCACCGTTTCACTTTGGCGCGGCTCTCGTCGCTGCCAATGAGACTAGAGGAATTCTTGGAGCGCGCTCTGCGACTCGAACCTCGGTCAAGTTCGCCATCGAAGTCTTCCTTCCAGGCGTCAACACTGGACGCGGATCTGGATTTCATCACTGTAGCGGTATGACCGGACTCGCCGATCGTGTGGTTCTCGCGACAGAATTGATGTTCCAGCCTGTCAATCGACTTGGCTTCCTCCCGACGATGTTCGGCGCTGCTGGTTCTGTTGATCTCGCGTGTCCTCGGACGCGCGTCTTCGCGTGATCTTCGCCGCGGACGACCGTTGGTTTTCATCATGCTCGAGGGTTGCGCTCCGCTAAGATTTGTGCTCGTCGTATTCGACGAGCTCGGCTGACCCTTGTTTGTCAAGTCCCGCCAGTCCATAAACTCGTCTTCACGGTCCCAACCCAAGATCCCCGGGGCCCTCATCGACGTAGTTCGCCAGACTACTGCTATCTGCGAACAGCATCAGTTTTGGTTGTAACTCTCTCTCTTTTACCGTCCGTCTTTGATTTACATCTGTTAGGCTAAGAATATTGCGCCAAGAAATTTGCAATTTTAATATTAATGACATTGTTTTTATTTAATTTAAGTCAATTTTTCTAAAAAATATATAAAGTAAGTGATATCAACTAAATTCCAAAAAAATTGCTAATAAGTAAAAAAATCCCATTTAATTTCTAAAATTTCAGAATCTAACTTAATTTCAACTAAATTTAACTTAAATAATATTCTCTCAATCTCTCTATCTATAAACTGTAATTATGAAAATGTTAGCCAAAAATATAAAAAATTATAACATTATGAAAGGAAAAGTTGATTTCAATATAAAGTTTATCGTAGGAAAGTTTATCGCTTTATTGTATGCGTATTTCTTATTAAGTATTTATGAAAGCATATAATATAAATTTAGCCAGTCTGTAATTCATTGTCATGATAAATCGGTTAGCTCGGCACATTTCTAAGAATACAGGAAAGCGTTATAAGCGTGACAATACCGCGTCGGCATTCTCAGGTATACGATTCTTTATTACTCGAAGAGGCTTAAACGCGCATCTAATAATACGCGTCCCATTACGCGCCTGCATCCGATGACTGTTAATATTTATGCCGAGGACCCGTCGCGTACGATCACGCGGGAAGAACGCTGGGAATTCCGGTCGAGTCTTTTCGACCGGTCGTTAAGACGGAGGTGTCATTCTCTCGCGGCGGTACACGGAGGACATCACGTTCACGGTGCGGCTTCCTTGTGACGAGGACAGAAGAGAGAGAAACGGGGAAAGAAGAAAAAAATGAAAAGGGACATGACTCACCTCAACGGTATTTTGCTCGACGGCTTCACCGGCAGTCGTAGCGCCGCTGACCGACGAGGTGATGGTTGCAGTCGCAGTTGCAGCAGCCGCGCTGCGTACGCAGAGGTAACATTCCCCGAGACGCAGCGCGGACGCCTCGAGCTCACCCAGCTGCAGGATCAGGCCGCTGCCGCCTAACGTCAGAGGCCAGCCCTCGGGCACCACCGCCTCGTTTCCCTGCAATCAGACAAATGGATCATGTCGTATCTCGCGCCTGATCATCACGTGGATGCTTTCACGCTAAACATCATAATTTTCATCATGTATTGATGGAAGTTAAGCTCTTCCGCACACGTCGTTTTCCGAATGTTATGCCGAAGAGAAATTGGCGTTCTCTCAAATAACAAAAACAGGAGGAAAGACAGAAAACCGAGGATAAATTATTAATCGAAAGCGAATTAAGCTAAACAAATTTTTCTAAACAGATCGCATGAAAGCGGGAGAAATTAAAACGTAGATACATTAATCGCGTTGATTGCAGGATAATGTAGATATACTCAGAATTAAGATGACGTGCAGTCAGTCAGTAACTGTCCTTTCGCTGCTGAAAAGCGTACGCTGATGAGCAGGAATGCTGATGGAATTTAATCGGAGTCAAAACGTTTCGCGCGCAAAGCGAAAGGGGGTGCGGAGTATTTCTGCGCGGAATGTGTTAATGTTGGAGAGATTGCATCTCGAAGTATTTTTGCATGCCAGAGTATTACAACATCGGCATTAGAAAGTCTGACGTTAATTGCATTAATGGCGGTTAAGTCATGCGATAGTTTAACGATGATTCCGAATAAAAAGAACTAATTGTGTAACAATTATGTTTAGAAATAAAATACCGATTAGTAAACGATGCTTTCGGACTTTAACAACGTAAGGAATTGAAAATATAAATAACATTATCGATATACAATGTTAACTATCGGCAATATCGAGAGCACTATCGCGATATAATTATGTTCGTTTCTATGTAGACTATCTCGGCGTTTAATTTAATATCAGGTCTTACGACTCGTATCTCCTCATCTTTGAAGGAGAAGAAATCGCTGAAGATGCGAGACTGCATCTCTCTCGAGTGCATCTTGCAATAACGCCTACATACATACGTCGGCCCGCGAGTACGTGGTTCGTCGTGTAAGCAATTAGACGGTAGGATAGCGCAAATAAAGGGCGGCAACTGAATGCACATGACGTGCTTCGTGTTCGTAATTAAAAGCAAATGGAACGCACCCGTTCGGTCATCCACGATTTTCATTATCGAGACAGGGAGGCGCGAGCGCGACTGCATTCCGTGGGGAAATGAAACTTTATCAAATGGAGTCGGTCGATCGGGAAATCATTTCACGACGATTCATTGATTTGATGTAAAATTAATTAACTCACGGCAAAGGGATATACCAACATTGGTCGCGTAAAAAATTTTGATATTTTTATTGAATATTCTCTGCTTCATATTTTCCAAGTTTGATCTTTTTTATCTTAATTTAATTTTTAATTTTAGTTTTTAATTTTCAAATTTGATTCTTTTATACACTATGTATAAACAATTTATGTCTATAAAAATTCATCTTGAATTACCAATATAATATTTTTATATATAGCTACTTTTTTTACATTTAATCATTTATGAATCTCTAAAACATTTCTAGTTCCATATATGGCGCGGTAAATATGCAACAAGGGGAAAGCACGATATCACGAAATTTCATCGAGTGTCCAATATCACATTGTCAACGGTCTAAGACCAATCAGCGAAGGCGACTACGAGAGAGAACGCTGAGAGCCGTGTCGTCTGACCACGACGAGACGGACGTTTATGATGCGCGATAAGGAAACCGGGGGCCTCCTAGCCTGTCAACCAAGTGTCTCATTAGCGATATAAACACCGCACGAGAGATGTATCTGGCGCCGAAACTAAGCGGCTTTCACTGCGTGATTTACCGACGTACTGCCTCCCCTTGCGATTTACGCGGCACGGTTTGCTTACGCCGCACGCGGAAACCCCGTGTGAATGTTTTCAGTGATTGGCGGCAGAACGGAAGGTCCCGGCGGTCCGGCGAGAGCGTAAATCAGACCTTATCGCCACGGAATTCGCATTAGGCCGCTAAGTGCGAACGCTGGTGCGTTAAATTTCATCGCCCTCGATATCCGCTCGTTTCTCAGACGCGTGGCGAGGAGAGTTTATCGGTCGCCTTCGCGCCACATCGCCGCGTAATAATTTTAACGTTATCGGCGATTTTTCGCGCGTTTCGTTACGCGCGACTAGTATGATCGCGTCGGTACGAGTCGGGACTAGTTTGAAAGGTGCGTTAAGAAGCATTTCAACAAATTGGAATCGCTTACTTTCTTGCTGCCAGTAAGCTGTAGATGCAAAGGAGAGATATAAATCATACACTTTCTACTCTTATAAAAAAAAGACAAGAAATTTGAAGAAATAAAGATCATTTATTATTTTTAAGATCATTTATTATTTTAATCAAGAAATATATGGAAAAGGTATTTCAATTAATTTACTTATACGATAAAATAATTTAAAAAGTATTTATACATATCTTAACTTTTAAATCACGCATATGCGATTTAGAAACGATCTTCTTTTCGATTTGATAAGAACAACTTGGATAGTTGTTGGAAATCTAAGTTTCCGAATTAATCGTCAGTATTACGAGCAGCATCATTCGTAAATGAATGAAGCCGGGGCATATTAATATCGGCACATAAACACACGATGCTCAAGCAATATTCGCTCGATCTAAGAAAAGAATTCGTAATAGACGATTAAACGAAAGAGAAAGATAAGAGGGAGGGCACATGGGAGACGCGCTGGCTGCCGTGCCGGATGCTGTCAAAGTGACAGACGCGTGCACGCGACTAACGAGGATTCGATTAATCGCCGGCCGCACCACACGACGGTCGATGCATCGACGCGCTTGCATCTACGTAAGCCACACGAGAGAAGATACGCGCACGCGAGCGGAGTAACACGCGCGGAAACGATCGGAGCGGGTACGCGAAACACATTTCGCAGCGGCTCGATCTGATGAAAGTCCGGCAAGGACTGATTGCGATCTGGCTGCCGCGAGGAAGCGAGGCAGCAAGGGAGGAAAAAAGAGAGAGAAGGAGAACGCGAAGGAGAGAAACGATCTGCGGACTTGTTCCTCGGTCGCTTTTAAAAAACGCGCACGCGCCCCGCCGACCGCCCGTGGTAAACACGTTGTGTATGTGTATGCTGCGATCAAATTAATCGGCATGACATCGTTACTTCTCCGAGTCGGACGTCTTTCACTGCCGCGCGCGCGTTTCGCGATCCGTACGAGGGAATAAGTTTTAACCGCGACCGTCCTCGACGCGAAAAAAATATAACGGTCGAGCGCGGAGGCTAAGACGAAAGAGAGAGCAAACGCGGATTTACGGCGGCATGTATTGGATTACCAACGATTGCGATTTGCGTAAATTCGCTGAGTTTATGTTTATCGGGTAGATTTTTCAAAGTGTTGATCGCGTAGCTAATTGGATGAAGAAGACTATATGTACGGATAGTCGTAGACGATAAAAAGTCAGAGCGGAAAGAATAATTTGTTAAATTTGTATTCGAAAAGCGCGAATGGATTATTAGATTTATTATAATGTTTACTAATCAAAAGAAGAGAGGATAGGAGCTCCATTTATTATCTTAGAAATATTCTGTATCATTTTGATCGATCTATTTAAACTAATTCATTTCATATTTATTTATCTCCTACATCCTATTCCTAACTCAACGCTTAACACAATGCTTCAGGAATTTTTCAAGATAAGATCGAAACTACCTGCATTTTGATGCACCTTCAATAAAATCTTTATGGTCTCTGTAATTGTCGATCATAGCGATCACCAAGCTCCTTCAACAGAGTCACATAATCAATTGCTAATTCTCCGCTTATTAATTAATATAGCGTTGAATCATCGTTAAAAAATGGAACACGTTATGTTACAATGTAGAACTTTCGGTATCGCGAAAAGGAAACCAAGGTGAATACCGCAGTGATGCGATCTGGCAGCTTGGGAGACGCGCCACGGATGCGGCAACGGGATGTATGCATGCGGACGGTGCATAGAACGCGACGGGTCTGGCCGGTAACGCGCCATGAACACAGGCGTGCACAAGCCGATTCCCTCTTCGCGGCACGGCTCGTTTAAAATGCAGATTAGACTCTATACCGGCATCCTTTCAGCACGAGTTGCCGACCGGCGTCGACGTGGCAACGGCACCGCTCGGCTAAAGCAGCGTCTACAATTAAACACGTAGGCAGGCAGACAGACAGACAGACAGACAAAGAGAAATTTGTTGTATTCTAATACGTTCTTGATAAAATAAATATATAAAAATCTATACGAAGATTGAGAAATGTGAAATAAATACAATGTTATTAGTTAAAAATAACAAAAAACACAGGGCGTGTTGAATGAATAAATTACAAAAAATACAATACAACAAATAAAAAATAAATTAACGTGATGAGCATTAAAAATTAAATCCAGGATTTGAATTACCGTTTACAATCATCAGTTGTGGATCAAAAAAAAAAACTTCGTACGTGAGCACGAATTCATCTTTGTTCAAGCTATTCGGCAATGTGGAAGAAATAGCTAAATAGCAACAACGTTCACATTGTGGTCGCACGAGCACGAAATTTCTTTGTGAGCATATAACAGACCGATTCGAATAGAGTCACAGTACGCTCTCAAACATGAATTTAAGACCGCGGCTTTAGTGATGCGGTTTCGCAATGAATATCCTTCCTGGATATTCACGACACAGAAATCCTATTCGGCGACGGTCGTTGCACTTTTCGTTTCGACATCGTAGTTGTTTGTCATATAAAATATTTGCGATTGCCGGGATAAAAGATTACTGATTGTAAAAAACTTGAATTTTTAGCTTTAAAAAATTGATGCTCATAATGTCGATTGCTCTTTAATTTGTAATATTATTTTCTAACAAATAGATAGAATACATTATTATAAATTTGCAGTTTCAAAATATACTTTCTTTTGCTTCGCAGTTTATTTTTGTAAAAATATTCATAACTTGGAATTTTCTGAACATTTCTGAACTTCTTTCCCAATAATTAAAATAATTTAATATCAATGTTACATGTGACAATTAATAATAAAATATTTTATCGTTATTAATTGCCATACAATATTTCATTGTCACAATTCATGTTGATACTCTAGTATTAAACTATTTTTATAAAAATTCCCACGTCATTCTCCGAGTACAAAGTGCAATAAAATATCACAGATTAGTATAAATCATATTGTTATTCTATTTGTAAAGCAAATGCTAGTCAAAGCGAGATTGTAAGATACATATTACACCGCGTCAATCTACGACAAGAAATCCGCTCTCCCTATTTCTCACTTTCTTGACAGTAAATCTCTGTCAAGCACGTGCGGCGTTTCTCAGCTACCAGTTAACAATGCAAGATCTCGAGGAAAACGCGAAAATGAGCCCCGACAGAAAGAAGAAGTCTCTCCATCTCATTCGTTTTTGTCTGTCAAGACATCTTGTCTGGCGAGCTCAACTTCGATCTCTCGCACGGCAATAGACAGTGTTAAAGAGATCCCCGATGCATATTCTCAATCTCTTTCGCTGTATCTCGCAAAGGAACTCTCTCTTCTCTCCGTAATTTTTTTTTTTCAATCATTGTCCGTATAAATTCTATTATAGAATAGACATTATTACACCAAGTTTCTTAACATAATATGGCTGTTTCTCGTCACATTATATCTATCAACATGGTCCCCAGGATTATGTTATTATGAGTATACACATATTATTTTTAATGAGGTACTTAATATTGCACAATATAATTCTACAATAAAGATTTTGAACACCTCAAAAAAAATTATTAACTTAGCATATTCTCTCTCACATACACATAATTCATTCACGTGTTTGTGTCACGAAATATTATCCGAGATTATAATAAATAAAGTCTCCAAGTCGACTGTCTGATTATCCGTTTGGATAATATCTTTCTTTTGCGGCGCGACTTCCGCAAGGGAATTACGGGATCAATGCGCACGTTACTGCGTAGGAGCCAAAGGTCCCCCGCGTCCTCTGACTGCGATTGGCCTATGACCGGCGACAATAGAAAGCTGGATACGCTCGTAAACTCGATGGCTTTTGAAAACGTCACTCGGGGAAAGAATCGTGGAAGTAGCGGACCGGTTGAGGAAGCATCCACTAGCGAAAAGGTTCCTTGAACCTGGCTTGTTTGACGGTCACTTTCCTCAAATCGTCTTTTCACATGTGTCACGTCGCAATCATCTGCGCCATGAGTAATCGCCTTTGCTATCCGCAAGGAGCAAACTCCCGTAACTGTAATATGAACATTATCCACCTAAGTACACCGAGATCGATATCGGTATCGGTTAGATAACAACAATTGGACTAACAATTGATATTCATTTTCTGCACGACAAATGCATGACAAATCTAAGAGAATGATAAAAAAATTTACAGGAGATATAAAATATATTAAAGTAACAAACCGCGCAGATTTACGTTTATAATAGATACAGACTTATCTTCCTATATATTTCGGTAAAAAAATAAGATAAGATAGTGTTTAATATTTTTTAATAAAAACAAATAAAACTTGAATTTGACTTGAATACGTTTTATAGGTAGAAAAGAAACGCACGCGTTCACGGAATATAAATCTTTCTAACGAAAAAGATGAATTAATAATTACATGCGAAATAATCGTAAGACAGAACGTGCGTCTAGTATTTCTCGATGACAGGCAACTCTATCGAATTAGGGCGCGAGCAAAGATCGAGAGGCGGTACTCTTCACGTTTATCTCCGCGCAGCTGCATTGTGACGTCGCCTCTTACTGGTCGGACGTATCGCCTGTCGGGATACATGCTGCAAATTCTTTTCGGCTTCTATCGCAACCTGCCATTATCTGATGTGACATTTCATGAAAATGTGACGGCGGCCGTTTGTTATTACGCGGCTATCCGTGAACGTCGCGTCGTGCCGGCAGGTAATTATCGGTCTCACGATGTAATTATCGCAATTGTTATCCTCGGGGCGAGACCAAGAAGGTCAGAACTAGGGGAGACCTGCCCCAATAAGATCCGCAACGTAGATCCACCTCCTTGATTCTATTCCTCTTGTTGCTCATAAAAAATTAATTATCATCTAGTTAATGAGTGTAAAATATCGGGGATGACACTAAAAACAGAAAGATTACAGAAAGATAAAATAAAATTATTTAATTTAACAACTTACAGCGTTTGTTAAATATCTTTCCATTATCTAAGTCTCGTATTTCAAAGTATATTTTGTCATAATATTCTCAGTATTTTGTTTATAATCAATACATTTTTAACGTACACGAAAAAAATGATGTTGCTGAGGGATCTAAAGTTTTGCTGGATACAGATTTAAAAATAATTTTGTTGAAACCTTAAAAATAATGAGCAATGCTGCAAAAAAATTTGATATTCTAGCAACTAGTTTCTACATAATTATTTTGATAGTTCAACAAAATTATTTTTCTGGTATGTATCCAGTTAAAATTTTAAATCTTTTAACAAAATCGTTCTTTCCGTGTAAAAAATATTTTTCTTATCATTAAATGATGAAAGAATTAAATATAAGATGAAAAGTAGAATCATAACGATACATATGTAGAGAGAACTTATCCGCTTCGACTATTTCCAGAGAAATCGCATACGCATCTCGCCAATCGGCTTACAACGCTAAATATAGCGAATGTTAATAAAGTACATCATCTAATTAGCTAACCGTCAATCATTTCCTTATCGACATGCTTTGTTGGTAGACGAGACGGCCTTCCGCTAGACGCATCCTGTCTTTGATTACCATAGCCCCCGCATCCTCCGGGCGGCCCCAAGTTCACGTCATCGTGGCGTTCACCTCTACCGAGTGTTCTTTCGCGACGTATGCCCGGTGTGCCACGAAGAGATTGCGGCGAAGTTACGAATTGAACAAGAGATTCTCGTGCTTGCGGTATACGCTTCTCGGACTTGCACGCGCACGAACATCGTATACTACAGCAGGCGGTGTACAAGACGCGGATAATTCCTCCGCTATAATTCATCGCGAGAATGGGAAATAAACGGCTCTTCTCCCCGGCGTGGAGTAGCGTCTCTATTCATTTGCCGGTTCAATGAGTTAGCATCGGGAGACCTCCCCAGAATCGCCGGAGGTGCGTCAGGTTGTCGTATCTTTCAGGTGCACACGCGCATCCCTGTACCGCGCATAGTAATTATGATAATGTCGCGTGAGTCACGATTACAGGGACGCGGCGGTGAAATTAATAACGGAGATTCACGATATATCCGAGGACATGTCAATTGGAGACAATCGCAACGTGCAGGAAGCGACGTAGAACAGGATAACGCCAGATATCCCAGGAACGGGCAAGCGCACGCGAGTCGGCGATCAACGCGAACGACCGAAGTTCATACTTTGCGTGGAACGGCCCAGCGTGCGGTCACTGTGCATACGCCGTCGCCTCGGGCCCCGTGATTACTTATTAAACAAATTCACGTAGGTATAAACCAACGAGCGTGAATATATCGGCGATGAGCCGCTAACAACAGTGTTGCATGCGCGATAGCGTAAATTACATAAATTAAATAATATAATAGCTTTCTGCATTTTGCAGCAGTAAATTTAGTTTTATTATTTTAGAGGCTATCAATGAGATCGTGAAAGAGAGTCTATTAATATTCTCCGGGAAGCAATAAAAAATTCCAATTACACATACTTTTAAGGTAACGCAAGATCTCTCGTAATGTGTTTATATAAAGCTTATATGTAAATTCGATCCGGTATTTTATTCTAAATTCCTGGTATCTTATTTCGATATATATTTTATCAGCTCCTAGTTTTCGAATAACTACGTTCGCTCAGTTCATCACAATTCGCGCTGCAACAGTGTCCACTCTCGCATCGTGTAAGCATCTCAGAAGCGTGGTACCCCTCGCAAATGGGCACCTAATCGTAACCTCGAGGTACGATTCAAGGTAATCCCGATGCATGCGTCGGAAAGGCAGTGCCAGTATCTTCCGCGGATCGCGACGCAAACGAACGTTTATCGCGTGCGCCTTCGTGCATAATTCCGCGTACGAGAATCCCAATTATCCGGTACTTGCGCCTCGCCATACCTCACAGTACTCGACAATGCATCGGCCTAAAAGACTTTCCGGCGTTCTACTTTTTCTCCCTTGCCGAGGCCGCAAGACAAATACTCACGATGTGAATTACTTTCGTCCGCGCGATGCACGCACATCTCCGCGGGTTTGAACAAATGTTTTTTCTAAAAAAAAAAACCACTTTTCAACTAAAAATGAAATAAAATTAATAATAATGTTTAATGTTTTTGCAAATTTTAATTCAAAAGTTCGTATATAATTGGAGTAATAAAGATTCATAATTTATTCGCAAACAGTTTAATAACAATTACGATGGAATCAATCATAAAATAAAACGCTGTAAATATTTAAAATTGCTCGAATTATTTCGTGATAATAAGTCGAGCACCAATTTGTGATAATAAATCGGACATATGCTTGAATACATATACGAGTTACGCGGGGATTATACTTTCGTTAACAATCGACTTGAAATAACTAATAATATTTCTGAACCAGTCATCGTCCAGCGGTGCATCCATCAGATTGTCGAACTCAAACACGCTTCATTAAGTCTCGATAGCGAATGGCGGTTGATTTGTTTTCTCGGGAAATCTATTCTAATCTAATCCTTTCGAATCTATTGTCGTATGTTACGAAACCGCCTGCAAAGGGTTGATCCATCTCTAGTACGCATCTCTCTAGTAGGTATACGTCTCTAGCATACGTTCCCGACGGATGATGCTGCGGAGTGGCCGTCCGGAGCACGCTATCTCTCTATCCCTCTTCGCTGCTCACCCGCAGGCTACCTCTTCCAGGTGCACGCATGCATCTTGCCGTGCCTCCCATACAGTCATTACGAACACTTGCACCGGTCTGCCGCACATGTGAATGCGTGCGTGCGTGCGTATGAGCGCATAGCTCTCTCGCCTAGCCGCCGATGCGTGACTGCGTCGGAGGAGAACAGTCTGCCAGGATTATTATGCAAGCTCGTGGTGCTCTCAGGCTGTCGGTGCTCCGGGTTCCGGGTCCAATTGTTCGTTCACTTCGGCGCGGCACGCTTCTTGGCACCTGATGTTAATGGCAAACGTTAAACGGTGCGTTAACGTGCGCAATTAACGTTTTTCTGCTCATTTGTTCGTTTCGCTGTAATATAATTAAATTGACTTTTTATTGTCAAATGTTTAATAATCAATCGCTTTTCTTAAATCTTTTTATATTTATATCGTTGCCGTTAAATATAGACATTTTGTCTACGTGTTTATAATAGTTCATAATATTCCAATGAAATATCGCAATCGCAAACAAAGTTTGATGTGTATATACGTTTCAATTAGAGATCGCATGTAGAAAATGTTACCGATGTCATATCAATTCCGATCCCTATTCCTCATGAACGCAGCGTCGCTACACCTGCGACAGCAAAAGAAAATCACTCGCCGAGAGTTTGTTACGCCGATGAAGAATCGACTGACATTATACGCATTCGCGAAGCGTTTCTCTGTTGGTGCATCGCGTGCAATTTGTCATTACACATGTCATCCTGCCGGTGGAACTGCCGGGCAAAAACCGCGTCCTTCGTGGTGGCGATCTCTCGTACTCTCGTCAGCGCGCGATGAAAGGGGTTTCATTATTCATCGGTTCGGCCGACCATGCGAGTTATGGGCGGTGTGTACTTAACGTTTACGGAGAGAAGTCTCTCCGGTGAGAGTTCCGCAAAGTATAATATAATATCATTCCCCTTACGCAAGCACACCTACGCAAGCAGCTAACGCGGACGCGTTTCGTTACGTCGGTATTGCTTACATCGTTATGCTTTCTCTGTTTCTCTCACAGGCGATTGTCGAGAGGATCCAAACAACACTAAATTTCGTTCGGAGTTATTTCAGCGATACAATCGGGAACTCGAACGATACCCCGAGATAAGATAATCGAGATGCTATCGCGTTAGACGTCGATGGCTTCCGCTTGATGCTATTTTCAGATGTACCGATAATAGATCTCCCCTCGCAATAGCATCGATACATTATTGTTACTATGTATGGAATATTGACGATATTACTGATCATGCGAGAATATCGATAAATTGCCGAACGTGAAGAATTATAGACATTAAACCTAGTTATATCGACGGATTTGCCGCAGCTGCAGACACCGTCATGGGAAGCTACTTCTTATCTTATAAAATCATATTTCCTGATAACAAATTTCTCTCTCTCTTTCTCTCATCAAAATAGTTTATAAATAGACATCGTTACGTTAATGTGCAGAGATTATATCGCTTTCTTTTCTTTTCATAATAGAATGCAATTTCTAATACCGCCAATAAAATGTCCGCCTTCTTCCTTCATCTCTTTCATTGTGCGTGCCGTCCACTTAACAATATTAGTCAATATCGATCATATATAATATATACGAATACAATTTATGATCGAATCGATCTATAAGAAACGGCACTTTAATTGTACTTCTTTGTCATTATCGGCTGATTTACGAGGGAATCGGCGACAATCGATATGTCGGTTTACGAGCGTATAATTACGGTACTCGCACATCACAATGCTGTTTATCGTCAAACCGATGCTTCGATAAATATTATCCTTTTTTGCACGCTCATCGTGCAGCGAGTGTTATGCAGATGTATTATTAAGTCCCGGCCACCGTTTAAAGTTTTACGTCCACGGCAAGACAATAAAGTTACATAGGACCAAAAACAGCCTGTAACGTCTTGCTTGGATTACCACACTTGTTTTATGCGTCCAGAAAGCATTATCAGAAAGCATAATCCATTTACGAGCTCAGAAAAATTCATTTATCGTGACAAAAAATTCTGCCGCACAACAATTACTGACAATAATGATTTATCATGAGAATAATTACTAATTAACATAATAAAATAATTGCATTCTTAAATCACTTATTAACTATCGTAATATTTACGCGTAAAATTAAACAGAAATCGATTGTAATTAGAAAATAAAAATAAATCCTTATTAGAATTACGCTAATTTCGCAAAAATTAATAATAAATAATAAAGTAAAATTGTAGTAATACATAAGCAATAATAAAAAATTAATCCTATCAACTCAAAGAGGTTTTAATGAATTAGAAATCATTTTAATTATTTATATCTCTTACATATTAATATAGTCTTATAAAGTTCATCACACTTCATTAAAATTTATCGTCAAAGATAATTCGAAGAGGCCAGAAGATTTTTAATATTAATTAAATGCGAAAAAAAAAGAGACGAGAACACAGTCGGCAGAAGCTTGGCGCAACGTGCTTTTACGCGACTTTCATAACGCGTTCAGTTAACCGGCTTAATAATTGCACTCCTTATACGTACGTGAGTGTAATTGTTTTTGCATAATCGAAATGCTCCGATCTTTCGCGGCGCGTCGGTTGATGGGAGAAAAGAAATCGGTGCGACGAGCACGCGCACGTGTATATGTGTGCACCGAATGCACGTAATATATGCCAATTGTGTAATCTCCGATGTAATTACACGAGATTCGGAGCGAATTTCAATACGATCGCATAATCCGCATTTAAACGCGTGTATGCATAGAGTAAATCAGTCATTAAGAAATAATTATATGCCAATCGCCATCCCATTTCCTGGCATTACATATCTTTCTCTCTCCGCGTGCGACCACGCGATACGAACTCTCAGGTATCTTCCCAGATAATTATTATATGTTAAATGTAAGAAAAAATATTAGAAATCCTTCTTTAAAGATTCTTAACTTTTTCGACATACCTGAGCAATAATAATTTCAAGAGTCTTGCATGTAAATTAGATGAAAAATTATATCTTTTTTTAATGGGCTTGATATGTCACAATGTATGAAAAAATACGAGAGACTCGTAGATAAAAAGGAATATACATATCTTAGAGTTTCTATAGAGCTTCTTGCGTAAAAATACATATGAATCATAAATTTGCATTTAAAAAGATGCGATTGCGCTCATAAATTTGTATGATGTCGCTCAGACTAACGTTACATGTGTAACATGACGTTAGATCCACATGAATAAAACTGCTTTCGAAAGAAAGCATAACAGAGCAATCAGAAATAAGTTAATATAATAACTCACATGCAGAAATTTCCTAATTTGAAGCGATTAAGAAATTGTAATGTTGACCAAAGTGCTTAAATTTTTCAAAACGGTTCAGAGACGATCATATGTTATCTGTTTTGACAGTTTATCGATAATGCAAGAATCTTTGCTAAAAAAGAGCCTTCGTCTGGTAATATCAGACTTTATTGTGCGCAGTTGTTAGGAAAGCGAAAATGTAGCATTATTGCATTGTTCGTGTGTACGGAGCAGCGCATCAATGCCATGCAGCGCGTCATCGTAATATTTCAAAAGAGCTGTCATCCTTCGAGCTCAGCAGTGAAAGCTATTCAAAGCGTCGGCATGAAAAATGAACAGGCCATCTGATGTTGGGGCTATGTACCTTCATCTTCCCGTAGGATCAAATTAGTTGAGATTATCGAGAAGTAAATTAATTTTCAGTAATCATTAACTAGATTTTTACTACTAACAGACTATTATAACATAATATTATAGATAACGATTTATCAGACGAATGTATGTACAAAAATTCATCCAGAAAAATAAAGGGAAAAGACTTTAAAGATAAAAAAAGATCAAAGACTTGCAAGTACGTAATTAAAAATAATTAAAAATGTAGAAAAGAGTTACAACCTTTCCATCTCAATTTTCATCTCAACTTTCCTCTTCCTATAAACCAAGAAAGACTGAAAAAAAGTTCGGGGAAGAAATTTTAACTGACATTAACGATAACAACTTTCGAGGTGCAACGACTATTTTAACAGAGAAAGTAATTTTCTCCTACATTTAATTATTCACCTTAGAACAGAACAGGTCTATGAAGACATTATTAGCTACCGCGGTTTGCATCTTACATCCAGAGACTCTACGTTCTCCCGCAGCTTTTGACGACTCTATGTGTCAAGAAGCCGCACGACGGAGGCGCGCGCGAGAAAGCGGAGGCAGAATTGACAGCGTAGAAATACCTGTAAAAACGAAAGCGGCGGCCGGAAATTTAACCAAGTGAGTTGATAGCGAAGGTCCTACCGCCGATGGCCCATCCGGTGGTAGAGAACTTGGCAGCACGCGCTAAATTACAGGTTTGAAAGGCTCTGGAAGAAATCGCTGTCTTCCCTGTGCGCAGCGCGCGTGTACTCTCGCACGAATTATCGGCCGTGCGATCGAGTCGCTGATCACCGTGGTCGCCAATCAGAGGCAGTTTTCTAACGACAATGAAAGTGCTCGCTCGACGAGCGATTTTCGTACGGAAACCGCCGCGGAAGGAGTCGTCTGCGAAGGTTGACGACACGCAATTGACCCTTTCCCTCCCCGAGGGCATTGCAATTCGCGTAAATTTGTCGAGAATTTAATTAAACTTGGAAAATTCAGAAGCAAACACACAAATTCACTAGCAATAATAACAAAAAATATTTTACACAGACAACTTCGTCATTAATTTTGCTTTATCTTTTATTCTGAACGCGTCTATACGCTTCATAAGATCAGATTAGTATCGATTGCTGTAGTAATTTTAAAACAATTGTAAAAGCAGATACCAGCAATACATTCTACAATAACATTAAAAACATTAAAATAACATTAAAACACACACACACACACACACACGTATCATAATCGAATAAATTGAATTAATTGAATAAATTAATGGAATAAATTTTCTTCAGTGAGTACCAACAGTTCAGAGTGTAAATTTCTTCGTATTTCTTAATGAAAAGTTTCATACCCGCAATTATACGAGACGCAATTCGGTAATAAAAGATGTGACAAAATATACGATCCGAACTTTCACATTAAAAGTCCGCTAGAACATGCATCCGGGAACTTTCTTTTTTTCGAGAAAAAAGAAAAAGAAAGAAATATGAATGCGGCGGCGGCGGCGGCGCAACTTTTGATGGTATCGATTGCAATCCCGCACGTGCAACGTATAATTTGCAGGCGTATATACGGACACGTGACGTTAATGATAACGTTACGAAACACGTCGCGCTATCAATCCGGGATTAAACGGGTGCGTTCGATTATCCCGGTCTGTTCCAAATGTTATCGTCGGCGCTCGATCACGCGGCGCGGACGCGTCAAAAGACAGAAGTTGACGTTTGATCTTTCGCTTCTGGAGAACGTGAGAGGTCGCAATCGGTCCCGGCGGGCCACGAACGGTCGCGTGGGAACTCGTTGGCTTCGTTCGTCCGCCCGCTCTTCTTCCCTTCATGGAAAATTAAACGGTACGACGCGGATGAATAGAAGCGATCGTTAAGCGACTGCCAGTCACTCGCACGCGCAGCTCGTGCTCCTTAATAATCGATCAGTGATAAGAAGCCGATAGCAAATAAACACAGCATGGATGATTTCTGCTTTTCCTTGGCAGATTAATTCCTTCAGAGAGTTTTCCGATAATAATTGAAAAAAATAAAAATAATAAATAATAATAATAAATAAATAAATATAAATAAAAATATAAAAATTAAAAAAATCGAATCAAGCTTTTATAGAAATAGCTGACAAAATTCTACATATTTAATTTGACATGGAGTTAACAGAATTCGGCTTTTTCGAGAAGTCTCTCGACTTTCGATATAATCAATATAATTGGCATGTAATATCATTATTACAGGAAATAACTCTAGGAAGTAATTTTGAGATGTAATGTAAAGATTGATTTTGCCTCAATTGCGTCGAGATCATCTGTGAGTACAAACTATATCATGTGCCTTATTTTCGGAATCGCCGATCTGTATTCCATAATGATCTCTTAACAAGCTCAAGTTTATGAATAATGACGCGGTACGACAAAACGATTGCGTAATATGTGCACAGTATAATTAAATAGTGATATCACTAAAAAAAAATTTTTCATTATAGATTCACAATGGAAACGAGAAATTCCTCGCGTTCATCGTAACATCGCACGATGCAAGAACGGAGAAAGTTATTGTCATGCATCGACAGCAAAACGCGCGAAATAAGCGTAGTCTATTAACCTTTGACCGTTCGCCTGTAATTATTATTCTCCTGTAAAATAGTAAGATGGTATTACCGAGTTAATAATACGAGGCGAATCATGCGTTTTCTCACCTCGCGCGACTCCTCGAAAGCAAGAGACAACAATCGCGGCGAGATAGAAAGTACAATGAAAGGACTCGTGCAGGTAACGTGGGAAGATAATGAATTTCTTGCAAATCCTCCGCATTCCGAGGACATCGCGTTAAATCGGTCCCCCTTGCCGTGGATTTCTCCAGGTATTTCCAACATCGTTCAAGCGATATCTCGAACGTGGTATGCACGCTAGGCGTTCTATAATCCATTATTCGCGATAGAACCGGCCAAAGATAGCGCGAGAGCACGTCAATGACGGCATGCGCTGTATTTATTGGCCGATGAACGCGAGAGCGTCGCAAAATGCACGAGCGCGGAGCTGCATCGAGAGCACCTTCGAAAGTAGATCCATTATTCGCCTCGTTATACCGCTTTATGCTAACTGCCCCCGAGGCATTTATGACGCCCAGTCTCTACAAAAGAGCGTCGCTCGCTCGATCGCGCCGCAATTTTCGATGGATCGAGAAGCCGTTTTAAGAAATACACGACGTAAAATACGGGCGCGTACGCGCGCACAAGTGCTCGTAAAATACAAGGAAAAATTAATAGTCGACAACGCTTTGAAACTGAATAAATTTTATGTTGCTCCATAGACGTGAACTCTTTATTTTCAAATTTACCATCGACGTCAAAGTATACCGAACGCATAAAATGTTTTAATAAAATTTCCGGAATTTATTTTTTTTTTATCGAGCGAAATAAATCAAGCTCGATCGAACATCACAAAGTTGATCGTCGCAGCACATTTTCGCAGGTTGATCTTTCTATGCCAATCCGAAAGTGGATCTCGTCGGAAAGACGACCGTGGAATTTACGTAATGTCATCGTTCGTGGACACGAACCTTCGTGCGCGGGAGGGGGACGGCGAACAAATTATATAAAAGGACCACACACGACGCGCGAGAGGGGGGCAAGTCGCTGCGGACCGCGCGAGCATGCGGCGCGGACGAAATATATATGACTTCGCCATGACTATGCCGGGGGATTTACCTTTACGTCGAGCTTTGAATCGCTCGTTTAGGATGAAAAGGATCGGTGGCTCGACGGCCTCGGCCACGTGGGTGGTGCCGCGAGGATGAGGGGCCGGCAACGATCTCGCACGCGCGCGCGGGGGTTTGGAGATTCGTCCGGGTTCGTCTCGGGCCCGCATTTTCTTGATTGTGGGACGACTCGTTTAATCCTTTCAAACGCAGCGAAACACATTTTTAATTTGCATTTCACGCGCAACGGTCTTATCTTTCCCTATCGCAATTTCGCTACGTATGCATATTAGCCATTCGTATGGGATTTAACGTTTTTACGTCGGCTTAGACTGAAAAAAATAGCAATTGTTTATGTAACTGCCGCGGCGTGGCTTAAAATAGATGGATCAAAAGGTTAATTTCAAATGCAAGTGTGTATTTGCCATTCGAGACACGCGTATACGTGCGAGAGCGAATGCGGGAGAAAAAGCGTCGTAAGTCAGATTGATTAATGAGCCCCACTGCCTGATACTGTAATTTCGTGCGAGATTAATTATTTTCAAGCGTATAATATTCCCGTTTACGTTGATTACGAATCTTGCGTTCAATGCACCGCGTGTATGCATTCTACACACTCCAGAAAGTCCATACATAAAGATAGGACAATTTTCTTTTTCTTTCCATCGCCCGGTAGATGATTAATAACAAAAAATATATAATAATTAAGAAAACATGCAGAGTAAAGAGAGTAAAATTAATCTAACTTACGCGGCGAAGATCCCAAGCGTTTAAAAATATTAAAGAAACGCAAATATGTCTCCTTTCCTCTTGATAAATTCAAATATTATTCTGATTTAAATATTATATATTTGAAAGCAATTTTTTTTTTAATTTAGGATCACAGATTAAAAACCGATATTTCTTCTCCAACGTATGCGAATAAAAAAAAAATTCTAAAATAATATTTTCATTATTTTGAATTTCCATTATTTACTGTCGTTCACGAAACTATGTCAAACAATAAAAAAAGTCGAAATGTTCGAAGTCTTTGAGAAGCGAATAGAGAAGAGTCGTTCGCTGGTGAAACTTCGGCGCGACGCATAAAAGTTTTGTTGATATCGCCTCGAGATCCGATGGCGCGATTGACCGAGCCATAATTTTCGTCCCGTCGAGGGAAGCGGACCGAAGGCGAGTCTCCTCGTCGCGCGCGGCGACGCGCATCGCACAACTCGCGTCCGTTCCTCTCGAGAATACTCGCGCGCGGGAAAGCGCGAGAGATTTCGCCGATTGGTCAATAGATCGATCTATCGCGTCCCTCGCAAAAATGCAATTACATTTACTCGCGCGCGAAATTTCTCTTCCGGCCACCGTCGCCGTTTTGCAGCCCCTTAGGGCTCTATCTCCATCGCTCTTTCTCTTTCGCTGTAGCGAGCGACTGTCTACCAACAACAACTAACATAAAGTCATACTTGCAATATGCATAATAATTACTGTATTAGAATTTGATTGCACGGTGCGGCACGGTGAGCGAGGAGATTGTGGTCGTTACGTCGCTGTGTCGAACGTGGAATCACGGTTGGAAAATGACGACAATCCCCCATGGCCAGTCGTATTATTCGTTATTAACGCTGATAAACACTGCGTTATTTTATGGCTCGGTATATATGCACCGTTATTACTACTCGACCGTTAAAACATGTATGAAAGTATTTAAAAGGCGTTACCGTATCATTTTATTTTTTGTTTCCTTTCAAGCAATTTCTTCATAATTTCTTCATAATTTTCTCTTCGTTCTCAATTCTTTTCTCAATTCCCAATTCTCTTGTGTTGTTGAGATTATCCAGTAGTTAAAAATGATCCAAAATTATTAAATATGTACTTATTAAGTATTAAATATGTAATTATTAAATATTACCGAGATCGATTTATTATGTTACAGCCCGATTCATATTCGCCATTTCCTCATTGTAAACTTTCAATAAAGATTTCGCGCAAGGCAAGAAAATCACGATCGAGTTCCTTCTACACGATTGTCTAGATGTTATCACGAAGAATACCGGAAGAGCCATAGGTTGCAATTAAAAAGCAAATAAAGAACTTACGTAATAGGTTTACGCATAGCTAAAGTTACGCGACACTGCTAAGCAATCCTAGATATACTCACGTTCCATATCGCATCGGCATTCCGAAACCAAACATCGACAAATATCGAATTGACGATGATCGATCGACAATGACGGATTTAGCGAACGCCGAATATTCCGAATAGTAATCACTGGTTAAAAAAATCGGCGGATAAAAAAGTAATCTTTAATAATGAATTTTTTTAACAATTTGTATTTTCGTATAAAGAGGCACAGTCCCGCCTGTTAGGAAGTTCGACACTGTCCGTCGGATTTTTTCGCCAAAACATATCCCGCGGACGAATAAGCCGCGGCTCTCTTCCGCGACATACACCTTTCCGCCTACCTCTCGTACGCGCGCGTAAATTTACTATCCGCGATCCTCCTCGCGTGCGAGCTGCGAGCGAGAGGGGGAGCAGGCACCGGCCAGCTTCACCCACCCACCGTCGGCGCGATGCACGCACGCATGCATGCATGCGTGCGTGCATCGCATCCGTTGTACTCATCCATGCGCGCATGCATATTTATACGTGAGACCGCGCGGCGTGGTGCACGCCGCGCGGTCTAATTGAATACCGGCCACTGCTCGGAAGAATATTCCCGGCCGGTCTCCGTTGGCGTCCCCCTACGCTCCCGGGACCCCTACGTATCATATGCGATGCATCGCATTGTTGATTTTATGCATGCGTAACGGACAACTCATTTGTTGCACGCCGGTTACATCGGCGTTGTTCCTGCCCCAGAGTCCCGTGGCTGCCGATAACGCGCGCGATTATGCGCGTGAAATTCAATTCCGCCACGCCGCTCTTCTGATATTCCGTTTTAATTGAAAACGCGACGCGGCCGTGTACCGTTCGTTATCTGTGCAATAAGCTTCGTAGTCAGAGCCGCGTATTCGCACATCAGTAGCGCGGTAACGAGTGTATTTATGAAAATGCTTCTATCCTATCCAAGA